>OX384031.1:25191732-25251732 GCA_947534325.1 Agonum fuliginosum | reverse complement strand
ATTAAAAGAAGATAATAATTTTTTAGATTTGCCTTTAGGCTGTGCTTCGTTTCTTAATAACACTAGATCGCCAATTTTAAAATTAATAGTATTAGAATTTCTATCAAATTGTTCTTTACTCTTCTGCTTCTTATCCACTAAACGATCATAAGCAATTTTATGTGAATATTGCAATCTAGCCTTTAATTCTTTCGAGTAATCATCATAATTATATAATTTTCAGGTTCCTTTCGTAAAGAAGACGGTAATTCAGCTTTGTAACCATATAATAATTCAAAAGGAGTATATAACTTAGTTATTTTAAGTAATTTGCATACATCTTTAAATATTGAACTTAAGAAATTTGATCCTTGATCAGTTAAGATTTTATCAGGCGTACCATGCTGACAAATTATATGAGTTACTAGATTTTCTGCAATAGTAGTGGCTTCTTGATTTGGAATTGGAATAGCATGCGAGAATTTGGTAAGATCATCTTGAAATGTAAGTATATATTTATTTCCATTTAAGGATGTTGGATAAGAAATACTTTTTCAAAAGGTTTTCTAGAGGTTGTAGTAATAACCATTGGTACTTTAGTTTTCTTTCCTGATTTGTTACATTGACATTGTTTACAAGTTTTTATATATCTTTTAATATCTTTATACATGTTAGGCCAAGTATATTTCATTTTAATTCGATTAAAGGTACGACTTACTCCTTGATGTCCTGCAAGGGGTGTATTATGATATTCAAATATTATTTTATCAATTTCTTCTTTACTTAATTTATTAGAATTTTCAAGTATATATACGGAAATTAAAATATTTGTATCTTTAAAGATATATCTTATCATTGTTCTAATATTTTCCCATTTAAGTAAATCTAACCCGCAACCTATTTTAGGAATTGCAAGTTTTGTTATTTCATTTTGTAAACAAAAGGCTTTTAAATTTAATAAAGTGTAAAACATATCCTTGTCATCTGGTTTATCATAATGATGTTCTTCTGTTATTAAATATAAAATAAATCTCGAGTTTTCTTTCAAATATAAAGTTCAGGATTTTGTTCCTTCAAGTTTTCTACATTATTAAAATTTTCTTTAAATTGTTTAGCTATACCTGCATTCATATAAAGATCGGTACTTACACAATGAGCTAAATTGTAATCACTGGGTGCATTAAATAAGTCATCTTCAATTTAGATAACATTGTTTCAATATCATTTAAATATTGGTGATAAGAGGCTTCATAATCATCAGTAATGGCAGAAATAAATTATATGCGACTTAAAGCGTCTGCATGAGAAATAGATTTTCCTGATCGATGAATTATTTCATAATCATATTCGTCTAATTTTAATCTCCAACTAATTAATTTAGATCCGATATCAGATACATTTTTAATTCCTACAAGGGGTTTATGATCAGTAACGATAGTAAATTTCCTTCCATAAAGGTAAGGTCTAAAATTTTTTAAAGCCCATACAATGGCAAGAAATTCCTTTTCTATAGTGGAATAATTTAATTCGCTTTTATTCAAACATTTGCTTGCGTAAGCAATCGGCAGAGAATTTGATATCTCTCCTTGAGACAGGACCGAACCCATGGCAAACTGACTTGCGTCGGTTGTCAAGATAAATTTTTTATTAAAATCAGGAAATTGTAAGATAGGTGGAGACAATATGGCTTGCTTTAATTTGTTAAAAGATTCTTCACAAAGGGCTGACCATGTATAATATTTACCCTTTTGTGTTAAAGAGGTCAAAGGTTTAGCAATTTTGGAAAAGTTCGGTATAAACTTACGATAGTAACCAATTAATCCTAAAAATGATCTTAATTCCTTTAGACATTCAGGAATTTTAAAATTTTGTACTACACTAACTTTTTGCGGATCTGGTTTAATACCTTCTTCAGAAACAATATGACCTAAATACATAATTTCCTTTCGCAGAAATTCACATTTGTCTGGCTGCAATTTTAAGTTATGTTCGCGAAGTCTTTCAAATACTTCAATTAATTTTTTATTATGATCTGCTAAATCTATAGCATAAATAACAATATCATCGAGATATACAAGGCATTTAATTCCTTGTAATCCAGTTAAAACATAATTCATTAAACGTTGAAACGTGGCAGGTGAACCTTTAAGCCCAAATGGCATACGATTGAATTCAAAATGACCTAGTCCGGTACTGAAAGCAGTTTTTTGTTTATCTTCTGGGTTCATAAGTATTTGATGAAATCCACTAGTTAAATCAAGAGTGGTAAAGAATTTTGAGCAACCTAATTGATCTAAAATTTCAGTAATATTAGGTAATGGAAAAGGATCATTAATAGTTACATCATTAAGTTTTCTAAAGTCAACGACTACGCGCCATTTTTGTTTTCCAGATGCATCTAACTTTTTAGGAACAACCAACAGAGGTGCATTCCAAGGACTTTTACTGTTTTGAATAATATTTTCATTTAACATTTGATTGATCTGATTATTAACTTCTTGTTTTTGACTTTCTGGAAGTCTATAGGGTTTAACAAAAATAGGTTCAGTATTTGAATTAACTGGAATTTTATGAGTAATTGAATCGGTATGAGTTAACGTATCAAATTCTTTTACGTAGAAAATATCATTAAAGTTTTTACAAATTTCAGAAATGGATTCATTTTCTTCAGAATTT
This sequence comes from Agonum fuliginosum, assembly GCA_947534325.1. NCBI lineage: Eukaryota > Metazoa > Arthropoda > Insecta > Coleoptera > Carabidae > Agonum > Agonum fuliginosum. Next base: position 25,249,077 of record OX384031.1, on the reverse strand, counting down.
AAATGATCTAATCGCAATTGTGAAATTATACGATCAATTCGTTTATATGTTTGCGAAGTTTCAATATTTAAAATATTATAGTCATTAAGATTATCAAAAATTATATTTGAATGATCTATAGTAACAGTTTCTTCTGTACTGTTAATAACATTGATAAGACAATAACCATTAATTGGTTTTGTAATACAATTCCCAACAAAGACGCCGTTATCGATTTCTTTCGATAAACAAATACACTCGGTATTATAAGACGTATAAATTTTAATAAAAGATTCACTACGAGGTGATAAGACTGAATAATTATTATTCATAAGAGTTGGCGTAAGATTCCAAGAAACAAGATTACACTTGTAATAAAAATTAAATAAACGATTCCCGTAATCAATATTAACTTTATATTTAGAAAGAAAGTCTTTTCCAAGAATACCATCATTTTTAATGGGAAAAGAATCGGGAACGACATGAAAGAAATGCTTCAGCATTTGACCACCAAGATTAAAACAAATTAAAGTAGTACCTATTGTTGAGGTTTGACCATCTATAATACCTTTTTAAATAGCTTTCTTATTCGTATCAATAAGTTGTTCGCCTTTTAAACTACTTAATTTAATTTCGCTGATATCTGCTCCACTATCAACCAGAAAATTAGTCATATTAATTTTTGTAGATAATAAGTCAATATGAACGCTATCTAGTTTATCAGATTCAATTAGCGATATATTATAAGTAAAAATTCGTCGAGTAGGATTATTAATTTTATAGGAATTATTTGAATTATCATATGAGTTATTATGTTTGCGGTTATCTACTTGGGGATTTGGCTCGCTGACGCAATACCGCTTCTAGCGCCAGGGTTGGATTGGTTTTTGGAACATGTATTATTTGAAAAATTACTTGTTCTATTTGAATTATTCAATTTAGAACGTTGATTACTTTGATAAGAGTTTGGTTGATTTTTAAAATTAGGATTAAAATTCCTATAATCATGATTACTGCCTTGAGGCTTGTTTCTTTTGAAACAATTATTTATATGATGACCAGGCTTTTTACAATATGCACATATGATTTCTATTCTATTTACGTTTAAATTTCCTTCCTTCTTTGGGAAATTTGGAAGAGATTCAGTAGTATTATTAGAATTCTGAGTTATTTTAGAAAAACATTTATTGGCAGAATGGCCTAGCTTATTGCATTTGAAGCATCTAATTAATTTCTTATCTTTCTGTTCTGTTTTCTTATCTTGATTTAGAATTCTTTCTTTTTCTAAAGCTGCTGTGATAGCATCATTGAAATTTTCAAATCTACTTGCTTTTATTATTATTTTTACAGGTTCTAATAAACCTTCTACAAAAGATTTTAAACATGATTTGCTATTAAGATTTTGAATAGTTTGTGTGGCATCTTGGCCTTCACTAGCAATACAAGCATCTGTTAAATCAGAAGTTAATCGATTTGAAAAAGATCTAATATTTTCTGTAGGTAGTTGTTTACAAGATAATAATTCTCGTTGTAATTGTACAATAGTGCGTTTTTCTAAGTATTGATTTCTTAATTCTTGTTTTAAATCGTCCCAATTTAGGAAATCACGATATTTGATAACATTATAGGCTTGACCCGTTAGTTTACATTTAATGCAATTAAGGAATTGTGCAGTATGAATATTAGTTGTGCAAGTGGTATTAACTATATCACAACAAGTAATGAATCGATGTAATTTATCCCTATTCCCGTCAAATTCGGGTATCATTTTTAGGGCTGTGTCAATCGAAAAAGCCATGTTATGATTTTCAATATTATTAAGATTTACTAACTCCTCAAAATTTGAACCAAAGGCTTGTAAGATTGACATAAAAATGGAGTACTTACATAATATTTCACTTTGATTTAACGCTTCACTGCACTGGCACTTGGGGAAATTTTTAAGATTGGATTAAAGATGTCCTGGGACTTGAAGGATGGTCAAAAGATCGATGGTCGAAGATTGATGGTTGAAGATTGATGGATTTTTATCCTGATGTAATAATCAAGATTAACTTGCGACTGTAGTTAATCTGGTACGTAGTTAGAGTTCGGGTTTTTATTGAAGTACGAGTTCACTTATCTTACAGATGAGTAGTATCTGTAAGATTCACTTCAGCTGGCGGTGATGTAAAGTCTGAACCGACACCAAGTTTAGGTGTGTTATATCACGACACTTGACACCAAATTTATACGCACAGTTGAACCGCAACACCTGACGCCAAAATTTATGTTGTAATTTACATTCGATCACCTTACCTTGGCCGAGCGGAATTGTCAGGAGGCGACGAAATATCTGTAAATTATGCACTGCGGGGTTCTTTGTGATATTTAAGTGATACTCATTATGCGGTAACCCGGGTTTATTAATCTTAACTACTATGATACATATATTACATACAGGAGAGTCGAATATATTTATTTAAGACAAGTTTAACGACTTATGACTTGTAACGAAGAAAATATTAAAAGCGACTTGTAAGTCTGAGAGATGTAGATCGACTTATTAGTTTGAGAGATATTATGCGACTGTCTTCTCGTTTGTTTCAGGAACGATCAGCTTTGTCACAAAGTGCTTATTTAGCTATTTAAAAGACGAAAACAAGACGTGACTAGAAGCCGTTTGTTCATGGAACATTCTAGAAGGAATTTATATTTTAAATACTATGCACTTTTAATATCTGAATAACAGGATGTCATTTATCATCTTAACGAGAATTGAATGAAATTAAGAAGGGTAAGCAAAACTTAATATCCTGTTATTCACGATACTCAGAATAAAATACAATACTTTGATTAGTAAGAAAATTAATAAGTAAATAATTATAAAATATTGTTAGTACATATTACAATAATATAAGGGATATATGACTTTACAACAACACAAACACACACACACAAACACACACACACAAACACACACACAAACACACACACAAACACACACACACACAAACACACACACAAACACACACACAAACACACGCACACACACGCACGCATACGCACACGCGCACACACACACGCACACACACACAAACACACACACACAAACACACGCACACACGCACACGCACATCATCGGGAAACTATCAAAAATGAGTTGTAAGGACCCTAATTCGTGCTCATCCACTAAAAACTCACTACCCGATTTTTTGCATGATTCCAATACCTTCCTTTACAGGTAAGGGAAGGTAAAAATTGGAAATTTTAAATATACTGGTGAGAAAAAAATGAAACACTTGAAATTCGTAAAAGTTTCGACCATTTTTAAACCGCCATAACTTGGCTTATTTTCAATTGATTTAGATGAATCTTTGCGAGCGAAAAAAAGTGTCTACTTTAAAGTCATGCATGCGAACTTAAGCGCAACCCCTTCCGCCCCCCTCTAGCACCCTTGTGAAAAAAATTGGTTTTCATTTTAAAAATGTCCAACTTTGACGATGTGTACAGAGTTTAATTTTTTTTTGACTTGATCCACCAAAAGGGCACCAAAATTTTTTCAATTCCTTGTGCAGGACTCAAAGAACGAAGTTCCTACGATGATTTGGCACAAAGTTATGGGTGTGCATTTTTAGGTTTTTCGCACATAACTCAGCAACATTTCAACCAAATTAGACGATTCTTTCGGGAAAAAATCCATTGTGGCTCTACTTTAAGGGGATAAACTCAGATTAGGATGATCTCTTTTCGTACCCTTCAAAACTCGAACAAAAAAACACGTTTTTGGGCCAAAAATATCCAAATTTGGCGATGCCGATGTGTACCGAGTTGGCAAAAATTTGTCGGCTCGATCCACCAAATTCAATTCAATTACCTGTGCAGGACTCAAAAAACGAAGTTCCTACGACGATTTGGCACAAAGTTATGGGCGTTTAAAATAAAATGAACTTTGTGTTTTTTTCTCATAAGTCGAAAGTTTTTCGACGAAATAGTTTGTTTTGTTTTCACGAATGAAATTTTCTTTCGTCTTTCTATTCACATATAAAAACAGAAAATTTGACCGGCCACCGGCCTCGGTACCTCCGGCCTACCGGGAAAGCTCCCGTACTCCCGCCGGAGCCAGTCCGAAACTGATTTGTGAACAAAGGATCCTGTTACATAAATTATAGAGCACTTTTCAATAGAAGGACTACTACAAACATTAGAATTCATTAAATCATGTGAACTAGAATCACTATCAGTACTTAAATCGGGATCAGGATGTGATGTATTTACTGGTATTATAGGTGTAAGCGTATTGGTTTCCATTTCTGTGCTTATTTCTGACGTTACTATATTATGTATACCCTCATCTTCATCAATTTCACAATTTGAATTCAAATTTGTAGAGGACAATAGGCGAATGTGAATATTGTTCTGTAAAGCTATCCTAAAGTCACGACTTGTAGGTGCAAAATTATAACCACCTCTACTTCTTATTACAGAAAATAAATTTTCAATAGGATACATTATACTAAAAATGTTGAAACATCTTCGTTTAGCCGAAATATAATGATTTTCTTTAAGAGAACACAGGGATATTATGGATTTTTTTTAAATTTGTTGTGTTTAAACACGTGTCATTTCTAAACTAATAAAAATATCAACTTCCGGTTTTCAGCATTCGATTCCTTGAATATTATCATTAAATACATTATACGAAAAATGTTGAAACATCTTCATTTCGCCGAAATTGATATAAAAATGATATTCTGTAAGAAATTTCAGCTATCGGTTCCTTGAACATTTCTGTATTGAATACTTTATACTAAAAATTTGGAACAACGTTCTTTCCCGCACTTTTCTTTATTAGTAATTTTTTACTTTTCGGGCCAAGTGTTCAGATTAATCTCCTCTAGCTGCGCTTTTACTTCCATGATTTAATTGAACAGTTGATTGTCAGGATGTAGCTAGGTAAACAAAGATTTTAAGTATTACTTTATATAAATACATCGAGTAAAAATAATACAGGTGAAGTGTAAACGTAAACAGGTGCAACCGAACAGTTCGCTCGGAGTAAATTCAATAAGTTAAGGTATAGTAATTTTTTATTAATACTAGTGCTGTCAAAAATTGCATAAAGCCGGTTTATCTACCACTATTCTATAAGATAAATTTGCACTGACAGCTGTCAAAAATATTTTATTTTTGAAATTTGCGTACGTTCTAGCAACAGACTTTTTTTTAATACAATAAATTTTATATTGGTCAAAAGCTCTCATACGAGAAGTTTAATTTGGACTTGGAGCCAAATAAATATTATGAAAAACTTACTAGTGAATAATACGGCACATTACTCACTGCAAATAATTGTACAATGAATTTCTAATTAATGACTAATTATTGTACTAGCCGGCAAATTGACTATTAGTACTATCCAGCTGAAACCATTAATTGGCTATTCGACTATTCAGTTTTTAATTTGCAGAAAATCGTACTTACCGGTTAACCGAATACTTTTGACAACACTAATTAACAGATACCTACGTATACACAAAAGTAAATATTTCTAATTTTATTTTTAGTTTCATATTCTTGTGCGCTGTGCTGCACGCGTTGCAGTTGATTTATGAAAAGACTTTATAATCATTAAAATGGAGGCAAAAGTGGAAGATTGTTTACTGTGTCGTGAACGTTATAGTGTAAATAATTTTGTGGCAGTACGTCAGAAGGGATTGTGTAATCTTATAAAAGCAAGCAAGGAAAGGGGTGACGGCAAGTGGCAGGTTCTGGAAGAGAGATCGGGCAATAATATGGAAGTGATTGTACATCCTGTCTGCAGAAAAAATTATATAAGAAACAATACAATAGAGACCTATAAAAAAGCTCTTAAACGAGGTGCATCCAGATCTGGTGTAAGTCCAGTGTAGGAGAAATTAAGAAAAGAAATTTCAACATTTGAATTTAAGAAGAAGTGTCTGTTCTGTGGTTGTATGGCAGACGATGATTTTATAAAGGCTGAGAAGAAGAAAGCAACAAAATATCGCAAGAGAGTTGTGATAGTTGAAAGCATAGAGGTGAAAGATACTATTGAAAAAGCTGGAAATAAACGAAATGACGAATGGGGTAGAGAAGTTTGTACTCGTTTAGCTAATGTTATTGACCTAGTTGCAGAAAAAGGAAGGTATCACTATAATTGTTATATAAAATTCTGTGCATCACGAATAAAACAGAAGAATGAGAAAGGAAGGCCGGCTGATGGGAGGATTGAAGAAAGTATGATAGAACTGTATACTTTTTTAGAAGAATCTGAAGAGTGTCAGTTTTCAATTAGTCAACTTATTGAACAAATGCACGGTACTGTTTTAATTGAGAAAACAATTATTAAAAAACTAAAAGAGCACTATCAAGACAATATAATTATTGCGAGTAAGAAGAAAAAAAAAGACAATTGTCTGTTTAAAAGGAACTGGTCATAAAATCTTAAATTCAGCTTGGCATGAAGATCAGGAAAATAATGAACAGGATGAACGTATAAGAATTGTGAAAAAAGCGGCAGAGATAATACGGGAGGACATCCGTTCCCAGAATTTTAATCTTTCAACATACGAGCACATGGGTAACTTCTTTCAAGACATAGAAGACTCTTTTGCAAGAAATAATTATAAAAAACAAAACAGGTAATTTAAGCGGCCATCAACTAAAATGCACATCTATATCTCATACAATAATGGCAGCAACTAGACCTCGCTCTTTCCTTTCACCCCTTCAAATAGGTCTAGGTACGTATGTACATAGAAAATTTGGCTCAAGAATTTTACAAGATATTTTACACAAGTTTGGATTTTCTGCATCTTACCACGAGATTCAACGTTTTGAAGCAAGTATTGTTCTTCAAAAAGAGCCTAATATATCTCCATATTCCTTTCTTCAATTTGTATTTGACAATGCGGACTTTAATATCAACACGATTGATGGTCTTAACACTTTTCACAGCATGGGAGGTATTATGTGCGTAACTCCGTCATCAAGCCTGATTCTCCAAGAAAGTGTGAACAGATTGGAGAAGTTACCGACTGCAAGTGAAATTGGCAAGAATACGATAGTCAATGTAAAATTATTTGAAAAAAGGAGATTAGCAGAAGATGATACATTGCAAAACTTGATTCTGGATGAAGTGAAACCTAAAGATTTGCAATCTGTTGTTCCTCTTGCTCCTGATAATTTATGGATTTATGCAAAAGTTAACAGTAATGCTAAAATCCGAGGATGGAACGGATTCATGGAAACGTTGACAAAGAACATGTATTTCGAAAAATGTGCTATCCATTTCTTACCTTTCCTTAATCTTCCGCCCACTCATTATGACACTGTTTATACAAGTTTATGCACAGCTTTAGACAAGTGTAATCCAATCAAAAATCTTGTTTTGTTACCTTTGATCAACCTCTTTATATGAAAGCAAGAGAGATATGTGCGACAATGAGTAACGATCCAGATTTTCAACATATTCATATTAGGCTAGGAGGATTTCACTTGTTAATGTCTTTTTAGGATGCATAGGATTTATAATGGCAGGAAGTGGCTTGAAAGAGATTTTGAGTGAAATCTATGGACGAATCTCCGTTGAAAAGATGCTAACTGGTCATAATTTTTCACGTGCAGTTCGAGGGCATATTTTAGTTCGTTTGGCACTGGGCAAAATTATTCTGAACACAATTACTGTGACAGATGAAGAAATTCAACAACTTTCAGAATTATTAAATTGTTGCTTAGAATCGCTACCTACATTAGATGAAGTGACAAATAATCCAATAGCTGTGTCAATAACAGAAAGACTAAAATATGAGTTAGTAGCTTTAGAAATGAATGGTCTAACAGCACGGCTGTGGTGTCAGTACTTTCGAATGGTTACCCTCATGCATCAATTTATCCTAGCTGAACGAAGTGGAAATTGAGAATTGCACCTGGAAACAATACGAAACATGCTACCTTTTTTTCTTTCGAGTGGCCATTTTCCGTACGCAAAATCTTGCGGCCACGTCTAGTGAAAGCAGCTGTCTGGATTCCGGGTAAAGCCGAAGACAGAGAGACTGTCGTCCGGAGGTTGGCGGCTCATAACGGCCACCTCAAGGTTCCAAACTAGTGCATCTTTCACGATGGTATCAAGGAGGAACAGAAGGGTAGAGTCCTTGTTTTCGGCATCGACGACACAGATGCCAACATAATAGCGAGTCGTGGGAAGAAACTTTTCTACCAGTTCTCGCAACTCACCGTAAGGTTGAAGTCTAGCGAGCTAGACCAAAGCCCATCAGGTGTCTCGAAACCTCAGTCGCCGCAGGCTGCAACTCCTATAGAGACGGAATCCAAGGTGAATGCTGAACTGCAAGAGCGCGAGACCCTGATTCTTTCGGACATCTCCCAACATGACCCTTCCACATCCTAAAACCCCTAATCCTATTTGCTTTGTCCAAGTAAATCTGCAACATTGTCGGGCGGCAAGCTCCTGTCTGAGACGCCACCTAGTCAATAAGCAGAACAGTATAGCCCTGATCCAGGAACCTTGGGTTGTTAAATCCAAGGTGTGTGGATTAGGCGACAGCACCAATTCTATCATCAATGGTTTTGGTATTGAGAATACAAGGACGTGTATAGTGGTACCTAAACACATCCAAACTGTAGTCTTACAACAGTTTTGCTCACGCGACCTCACTACAGTTCTTCTTAGTGGAGTCAGGAATCAAAGCGAAGACATTGTCGTAGCTTCTTGCTACTTACCCACAGACTCCGCACAGCTTCCTCCCAGTCCAGAACTGGCTAAGCTGGTAGAGTTCTGTGAAAGCAATCGCAAGCATCTTATTGTTGGATGTGACTCTAACTCACACCAACCTATCTGGGGCAGCAAAAACGTTAACCCTAGAGGTAGATCGCTATGTGAATATATCACCAGTACTAACCTGGAAATTCTTAATAAGGGCGACGAACCTACCTTTGTCACTTCTCGTGCTCAAACTAGGATCGACATCACCCTTGCTACATCAAAAATATCCGAAGATATCTCGGGATGGTGTGTATCACCTGAGCTGTCTATGTCTGATCACAAATGGATGTTTTACTCTGAATGCTAAAAACATGGAGAAAAGGACCTTTCGTAATCCTAAGAGAACTGGCAGAAACTTATTTCAAGACCTTCTATCTTCAGGACTTGAAAAATGTCAGATACCTGATGAAGTAAATGTTGTAACACTTGAAAATTGCGTCAACAATCTTCAAAGCGTCATCATTAACTCATATGAAAAGGCTTGTCGTCCTTTAAGTGTAGTTAACCCTAAAAACGCACCATGGTGGTGCAAGGAGCTAGACAAAATGAGAACAAATCTCAGGAAATTATTCAACAAAGCAAAAAACTCTAAAGACGAAGCAGACTGGCGTTCTTTTCAAGAACACAAATCTGTTTATAAGAAAACCATGGCGTGGCAAAACTTTACAAGCAGCATTGAGACTACTGCTCCTGTTGCTCCCTTGAAAAAGGTTTTCTCAAAAGATCCAAACTTACAGCTTGGCTGCCTCAAACACGAGGACGGCTCTTATGCTTCTTCTTTAACAGAAAATAATGAAATCTTGTTAAAAACTCATTTTCCAGGCTGTGTAATTTCTCAAACCAACAATTGGGCAGCACGCGAACACACCTACTCGGAAGAAGCGTTCACGCTATCCTCCAAAATTGTTGATGAGACACGTACAACCTGGGCAATAAACTCTTTAAAGCCATATAAATCACCAGGTATGGATGGCATAGTACCTTCCCTTCTTCAGTGGGGATGTGAGCAACTGCTACCTCATCTGGTTTGGATTTTTAAGGCGTGTTTAACCCTCACATATGTACCTCTACAATGGAGGGAAGTGAAAGTAGTGTACATTCCTAAACCAGGACGGTCAGACTACTCATCACCTAAATCTTATCGCCCAATAAGTCTTACCTCAGTTCTTCTTAAAACTCTGGAAAGACTGTGCGACAGATACATTAGAGAGACTGCGCTTTCTCGCCATCCTCTTCACCCTAATCAACATGCCTACATCCAGGGTAGATCAACCGAGACTGCACTTCACGCTGTAGTTAGTAGGATCGAGAGATCGATGGAATGTAAAAATTCCACCCTGGGTGCTTTCATTGATATAGAAGGAGCTTTTGACAAAGCGACTTTTAACTCCATAGTCAACGCTCTAAGTGAACATGGCGTTGAACAACCAGTAATTATGTGGATTCAGTTCATGCTTGAACATAGAGCCGTTAAGTTTTCGTTAAAAAACTCAACCATAAGGGGTTACGTTACCAAAGGTTGTCCTCAAGGAGGAGTCCTTTCACCTCTCCTTTGGGTCATTGTAGTTGACAGCCTTTTACAGCTACTCAATAGCAATGGTTTCTACACCGTTGGTTATGCAGATGATATTACAATTCTGCTAAATGGCAAATTTGAGAACACACTTTGTGAAGTGGCCAACAATGCTCTCAAACTTCTTGAATCTTGGTGCGAGGAACACTCTCTTTCAGTTAACCCAACCAAAACTGAGATGGTCCTTTTTACCAGAAAACGTAAAATCGGCAGACTCAACATGCCGAAACTCTTCAATCAAACTCTAGGCTTTTCAGATACAGTTAAGTATCTGGGAGTTACACTTGACTGTAAATTGACCTGGGGTCAGCATCTAAACCAAAAAGTTAAAAAAGCCTGCATTGCCTTCTGGCAATGCCGTCGTGTTATGGGTCGAACTTGGGGGCTAACTCCCAAGCTCTCACTTTGGCTCTACACAGCGATCATTAGGCCAATGATTACGTATGGTGCTCTGGTCTGGTGGCCTAAAGTCAGGCAATCAACAGCATCTTCGAAATTAGAACATGTACAGAGACTGGCATGTTTAGCAATTACTAGTGCAATGCGCACTACACCGACAGCGGCTATGGAAGTCCTTCTGTGTCTCACTCCTCTTAATCTTTATATAGAGGAGGTAGCACTAAAGACTGCTCTACGCCTCTCACATTCAGGTTTCCTACCAAAATCAGGAGTAAGCTGCAAACACAGCTCTATACTGCAAGAAGCATTTCGTTCTGCTCCTCCTTTGCAGATGAATGCGGACTGCATACCTCCAAAATTTAACTTCGATAAACCCTATCGTGTTATACTAGATGGTCAGGGAGCCTCCAGACCTGACATCTTCATCTTTACAGATGGCTCCAAAACGTCCACAGGCTCAGGCTCGGGAATCTTCTCCGAAGAACTGAACCTTAACGTTAGCATACCCCTTGGTGTCCACACCACTGTCTTCCAGGCTGAGATTATGGGGATTATGCAGAGCGCAATACTTGTGAATGAACTTCAGGTTCAAAGCAAGTCAATTAGGATAACAACAGACAGCAAGGCAACTCTTCAAGCTCTCAATGGCTGCAAAGTCACGTCAAAGCTTGTCGAGCTATGTCAACAAGCACTGTCCGTCATATCCAAGAACAATGCCGTAGAACTCACTTGGGTTAAAGGGCATAGCGGTAATGAAGGTAACGCTAAGGCTGATGAACTTGCTAGGCAAGGCTCGTCTTCCCTGCCTTGTGGCCCGGAACCAATACTTCCGTTGGCAACTTCAACTCTTCATGACTTTGTCAAAAACTTAAGCTTTAAAAAATTTTCAGTCCACTGGACTACCACACCTCAATGCAGACATGCAAAGAGACTAATTGCGAGGCCAACTATTAAACTGGCAAACTATCTCACTCGACTCTCTCGAAATAACCTTCAACTTCTTGTCGGCATTTTGACGGGACACAGTCGTTTAAACAAACACATGCACCGCATGAAAATCGTCAACAGTCCTTTATGTAGAGGCTGCGAAGAAGAAGATGAAACTGTGGAGCACATCCTATGTGAATGCCCTGCTTTGTCTTCAAAAAGAGGATCCATACTAGGGGAATTCTGGCCGGACATGGCCACCCTAAGCACAACTCCCGCTGCTGACCTGTTGGCTTTCTTCCTGAGTGTGGAATGGCTTCAGGATCTGTAGCAAGGAGCTGTGCTACCCGGAGGATGTACACTGGGCCCGTCTGAGCGGCCTAAGTGCATGTGGAGTTTCTACTCCACCCTCCCTTTTATATCCAAGATCCAAGAGACCACCTAAAATCATTCTAAAATAATAAACATACAAACACTTGTTACGAGGAGTTATATTTTGTTAACTTGTCTAAGAATCCTGTTTCTCTGTGAGAAACTCCTCACAGAGAACATCACACAAGTCCAGTTCCCAGGCTTCAGGTGTCATGCTGAAGTCTTGAGATAATTGAAGTAAGAGAGTCAGTCTTCGAACATCATAAGAGTAACACCTCTTCCAAAAACTCCAATTTTATAATAATCTATTTTAAATGTGTAATAGTAACAAATAATAGTAATTTAATAATTAAATAAACTTATATTAAATTTAACTAACAGCTAATTATTTCTGCACAACCAACATCTCAAATCAAACAGGCTACTGTGCTCTAAACACACAGGGCACAACATAAAAATTGGTGGCAGCGATAGGATAAGTGCAAACATGTAAATAATAACACAGTGATTTACTTCGCGTTCACGTGAAAATTACACGGCGTATTCTAATACTTTATTGCAAAAAGTAAACCCGCCTGTTTGAGTGTTGTCAATCAAAGCACTGGTAAGTGGTCACTTAAGTCAATATAGTGTACCACGGCGAGAAATCAGCATCAGCGAAGCCGATTTGTATATCCTGCGAATCCTGAGATCCAGATCCTGAATCGAGTTGCTGACCAACCCAGCGCCGAGCAACAAAACCGGATTTGCCCAGCAGCCGATTTTCGTATACAACGCCCCACTGAAAAGTGCAGTGATGAAAGTGCTAGTCGTTTTTATGTAAGTTCTCAAATTGGATAAATCGTAAAAAGGGTAAAGTACAAATTTAAATTTTGTTAAGATTTATGTTCCCACCTTATTAACAATTCATGCATAGACGATTTACCTCATCACTCAACGATCTTGATCGAACAGAGTTTTATCCCTCTAGGTCGCCTAGCTCACATAACGAATTTCTTGAAAATAATCAGTCAAATTCTGTTCTAAATTTAATTCCACTTGATATTGAAAACTATACAATGGCTCAAAATCTAAGTTTAGAGACTGCTTTGAAATTAATCAGTAGATTTTGTATTTGAAAATATAGCAGCAGAAATTTCCACAATTTTAATTAAAGGCACAATAACAAAATTAAGAGGAAAGGCTTTTAACCTAACCAAATATAAAACAATAAATAATTGGGACGAATTAAAAACTATATTGAAAGATGGAATTCGATCAAATAGAACTTTTATCGGATGTACAGTTACAATTTAACAAATGCATGCAAAATCAAAATGAGTCTGTTTCCAATTACACCTCACGGATGGAAAACATACTTCACGCTATGATAGAGTTGTTATGTAAAAATAAAACACCGGCACAATGTCAGACAATAACTGACATTCTAAAAGAGCAAACTCTCACACAATATATTGAAGGATTCCAATAATCGCGTGATTATAATGCTTTCGAAGAATGCACTGCGCGTGCATTAGAAGAAGAACGTCTCCTCAATTCAAACAAATCTCATGCTAAATTCCAAAATCAAAAGTATGTGCCAAACCAACAAAATAAATTTAAAAGTTATTCATATTCAAATAACTATACTCCCTTTTCCTCAAATACGCAACATCAGGTCAAGAAAGAACCTTTCGTACTAATATGCCGTTATTGTAAAATTCCTGGCCATTCTATTGACAAATGCTATAAACGACAAAGAGCGTCTGTCAAAAATTTTAATGAACGTAATTATAATCAATATCAGAACAAATCAGAACCATCCACTTCTAGTTCCCATCCTGTCGTTAGAGAAGTCAAAACTATTACACAAATAAATAAGGTGTTCAAAATAAGAAAATTTAACAAATAATCATGTAGTAATTAACAGTAACGACTCCACAAAAAATCAATTCGAATTTCTAATAGTCACAGCGTCTGACGTTAATATTCTTAAAGTAACCAATGTAAATGAAAATCCAAATCCAAAGAAGACTATTAAATTATCAGGAATTAACCCTGATCCAATATCGACTCTAGGTACTGTCAATATTCACCTACAGGACGATCAAGAACCAACGTTAATTCACTTGGTTCCCAATCATTTCCCTCTGCCAAGAGATGGAATCTTAGGTAAACCCTATATCATAACAAATAAAGTTATAATAAATCTCTCCGAACAAACTATTGAAGAAAACGCTGATGTCCATTCAAATGTTGTAAATGTCCCTGAATGCGGATCTGTAACGTTATCTCCGCGCGCTGAAACTGTTATCTCAATGAAATAAAATACAGCACATAGTAGTTGTTATTTAATTAATTCAACAATAATAAAAAATGCAATAATCAGTAATTGTTTAACAGAATCAAAAAATGGAATAATAAAATTCCCTATTCTCAATCCAACTGAGAATCAAATCACTTTGATTCAAAACGAACTAAATAAAATTATCATTGAAACGGTCGAAGATAAGGATTTAAATTCTGATAATAATAACTTAAGTACGTTCGTAATAAACGAACCAACAAGTAATAAATCGGAACGATTAAATTATATAAATAATTCAATTCGTACGAATCAATTGCATAGTGAAGAGCGCGAATCATTGTTAACACTCTGTAAATAATTTTCTGAATAATTTCATCATCCAGATGAATCTCTGACATGTACTAACCTCATTGAACATGAAATTCAAACCCCAGAAAATTCTCCTCCTATCAATATCCGTCCATATCGACTGCCCGAAGCACAAAAACAAGAAATTAAAAATCAAGTTGATAAAATGGAACGCGACGGAATAATTACAAAAAGCATTTCGGCTTATAATGCCCCACTTCTTGTTGTACCAAAAAAGATGGATGCATCTGGTCAACGTAAATTTCGAGTCGTAGTAGATTTCCGTAAATTAAATGATATAACTACCGGAACGGTATTTCCTATTCCTAATATAACCGAAACCTTAGATCAGTTAGGAAATTCAAAATATTTTAGCACACTTGACCTCGCTTCTGGCTATCATCAAGTTAAAATGAGTTCCAAAGATAAGCATAAAACAGCCTTTTCAACATCCACTGGTCATTACGAATTTTCTAGAATGCCATTTGGGCTTAAAGGAGCTCCGTGTACATTCCAAAGGTTAATGAACTCTGTTTTAACAGGTATGCAAGGTACCAAATGTTTTGTCTATTTGGACGACATTGTCATATATGGCTCCAGTCTAAAACAACATAATTAAAGACTGAAAAGTGTTTTTGAATATCTTAGAAAAAATAATCTTAAACTCCAATTAGACAAATGTGCATTTCTTTGTAAAGAGGTCAATTACCTAGGTCATATGAAGAAGGAATAAAACCAGATCCTTCCAAAATAAAATCAATCATGGAATTTCCAACTCCAATCACTCCTAAAGATGTAAAATCATTTCTAGACCTTTGCGGCTATTACCGTAAATTTATCAAAGATTTTAGTAAAATCTCCAAACCATTAACTAACTTATTGAAAAATAACAATTGGGTTTCATGGAATGCTCTTCATCAAGAATCATTTGATAATTTGAAAAAATTATTAACATCCGCCCCACTTTTCCAGTATCCCGATTTTAGTAAAGAATTTGTGTTAACTACTGACGCATCAAATAAAGCAATTGGAGCTATCTTATCACAAGGTAACATTGGAGAAGATAAACCAATAGCGTATGCAAGTCGCATACTAAACAACGCGGAACAAAACTATAGTACCACAGAAAAGGAACTGTTAGCCATAGTATGGTCAATCAATCATTTTCGCCCTTATTTATATGGTCGCCAATTTGTAATCGTAACCGATCATAAACCACTAACCTGGATTTTCAATGTGAAAGATCCTGGTTCTAGACTCATGCGATGGCGTATTAAACTCGAAGAATATAATAATAGAATTGTTCATAAAGCAGGTAAATCTAATGTTAATGCCGATGCACTTAGTAGAATTTATAAAATAGAGTCTGAATCGACAGATATAAATATTTTCGATAGTCCTCGTGGTTCAACAAATAGGCATCTCCACCATAATCGAAATAAGGAATATTAATGATAAAAACATAATTAGATGTCCTGTTATGACTAATAGTGAAGAAAATAAGTTTTTAAATAATTTCATTTAAAAGATATAAATTATTTAAGATTCCATGACGTAGGTAGTACAGGGAGTGGTTTGTTTCATATGGCGCGTTGTTATTGCCCACAAAAATTTTCGAGCGATGAAAACATGAGAAGAAGAGACATGATGCGGCAGAGAACGTAACTACCATCTGTCATTATTACATCATTCGTGCTTATTTCATTTGTGTTTGATTTCATTTTATACTTTTAACTGCTACAAAATATGTTTTTTGGCATAGCAAGCCGACTTTTTAATATGAAATAAATAAATAATTTGTTTTAAGAAAAATGTTAGTGAAACAAACTGATTGAGTGCCACTGGAAGTACCACTGACGTCACAACTAATTACCAGACATTAAAAAAATAATATCTCGTTTAATAAGCAAAATTTTTACATCGCGTTTTCACTAATCGTCTTAGTTTCTTATGTAGTTTTGTAAAAAAAAAATATAAAAAATACAGTGGAGCAGCCTATTGTACAAGGCATATCTCGTGATGTCAAAATGGGCGCAGGATTAGCTTTAGAAACGATCCGAAGATATCCAGATATTAAACAAAAAATAATAGAAATTTTAAATAAAAATCCTGATTATGAATTAGTTCGTATAAAGAACGATGATTTTAATTTTGTCTTCCTCTTTACGAAAGACAAATATTTCAAAAAACCTACTCAAAATTCAATTATCTCGTGTCTGAAAACTCTTAAACAATTTTGTGAAATACAAGACATTAACACACTTCATTTTCCAAAACTATAATGTGGATTTGATCGTCATAAATGGTCAGAAATTAAAGCTTTAATAAAAGTAATATTTGAAGATACTAGCGTTAAATTAACAATTCATGAATATTATAAAGTAACAGAAGACAAAAACGGCAAATATTCGCGGAATATCACGATTCTACAGCAGGTGGTCATTGTGGTGTAAAACGTATGTGTAAAAAATTAAAACAAGACTATAATTGGAAAAATTTAAAACAAGAAATTTAAGAATACATAAAAAATTGCGCAACATGCCAGAAAAATAAAACTCGTAATAAAAATATAAAGAATCCAATGATTATAACGACAACATCCTCTTATCCCTTTCAGAAATTATTCCTAGATATAGTTGGTCCTTTACCTGTCACACAGTAACAATCACTATATTCTAACCATGCAAGATGACCTCACAAAATATTCATTAGCGATTCCAATGCCTGATCGGTCAGCTGAAACGGTGGTTAGAAATTTTGTTGATTATATGGTATGTCAGTATGGAACACCCGATTCTATTCTTACTGACCAAGGCACAAATGTTCTAAGTAAAATCTTTACTGAAACTTGCAGAATTTTAAAAATAAAGAAATTTAAAACAACTCCTTATCATCCGGTGCATTAGAACGTAGTCATCGAACGTTAGTTGAATTTTGTAGATAAAGATTTATCAAACTGGGATAAATTACTCCCAACAGCAATGTTAACTTATAACACATCTATACATTCTAGTACAAATTTTACTCCTTTGGAACTAGTATTTGGCCGCGAAATGAGTTTGCCATATAAAAATTCAAATATTGATTCCAATAATTATTACAATTATCAAGACTATAACAGTCAACTTAAAGAAGCTCTGAAATTTGTAAATAAAACAGCTACAGAAAATCTGTTACAACAGAAACAAAAGTCAAAAGAATTGTACGATAAAAACATTCATCATGAAAATATTCACATCAATGATAAGGTTCTGATAAAAATCATCTTTCAAAAAATAAACTTGAACAAAAATGGTTAGGACCCTTTCTTGTAATAGAAACTTTGGATAATACTGAAAATATAACCATTTTAAGAAACAATAATCCATATAAAATTCATAAAAACGAAGTACGATTATTCATTGAGTAAAATTCACATTACAGATTTCCAATTCTGGTGGCGAGCTTTTCTCTATTCACCGATGAAAAGTTCAAAAATGCTCCAGGAATCTACTTCGAATCGTTAAGTACCATTAGAATCTATTCCAAATTTTGGAATTTAATCACTTTTATAGATTTAGAAGAATTTTATAATAGAATTAATTTAGTTGATAGATATCATGATCATGTCATTAATGCTTGTGCTCTTATTCATGCAAACGAAAATGAAAGTCCTTGTAAAGAGTTTTATCAGGTTATCGAACCTACAGTATCAAATATCAAAACAAAGCGCTTAGAACAGCTCAGTTTAGTCGCTCATTAAGAACACGGTCGTAATAAACGTGGTCTATTTGATTTTGTTGGAAAAATCTCTAAAATATTATTTGGCACTATGGATAGTGACGACGAAAAATATTTTAACGAAAAAATTAATAAATTCGAGAAAAATGAAGAAAATCTTTTATCTTTAGCAAATCAACAAATTAAAATAATTAAAGCATCTCTAATCTCTTTTAATAATAGCCTTCAAATTCATACAAAAATGAGCAAACATTAATCTCTGAAATCAGTGAAATTAGAGGTCTTATAGCAAAACTAGATAGAGATACTGTGAAAATGAAATTGCATTCTATAATAAATAATGATTTACTTTCTTTAAATTTTCTAATTCAAGAATACGGAATCGAAACTGAAACTTTAACTGATGCTATTTTGTTTGCAAAACTTGGAGTTATACATCCAAGAGTAATACCACTTTCAGAGTTACTAAAAGAGCTCAAATCTATACAAAACTTTATTCCTTCAGGATCTGAATTTCCTTTTAATCTTAATCTTAATGACATGCATGAATTGTTAAACTCTATATCCAAAATAAATGTATACATTAGAGATAATAAGATTGTTTATATCGTTGAAATACCTCTAATAGATAGTAAGGTATTTGAAGGATATAATATAATTCCGTTACCCATTTCCGCTAATAATAATTCTTACTTATATATTAACAGTATCAATAAATATATACTAATTGAAGATAATAAACAATGATTCACTCTATTATATGATAGAGATTTTAGTAATTGTAAACAAACCCTTAAATATAATATTTTCCCTTTAAAACAACCACTCTATATATCACATTTATACAAGTCATGTGAATTTCAGTTGTTCAATTCTGAATATGAAATTCCAAAATCATGTAATGTAAGGTTTATTAATATCGAACAGAATATTTGGCATGCACTAATTAGACCTAATGAATGGTTATATGTTATTAGAAAACCAGAAGAAATCAAATTTAAATGTCAAAATAAGAATGTAATTAGTAATAAGTTGACCCCTGGTACAGGAATATTGAGAATTTTAGATATTTGTACAGCCTATACTGTTGAAATAGAGTTAGTACGTAATCGAAAATTTAATTCTTCTATGAATATTGATTTTATCCCTAAATTTAATGTAACTCAAAATATGAATATGGTCTTTATTAAAACAATAAATTTCGAATCAAAATTAAATGATTCATTTGTAAAATATAATAAATTAATCAACAATTTTCATGAATTAGATGTAGTTGGAGAAAATGTTAAGGATTTAGAAAATATATATACTAATGTAAAAAAAGGAAATGGAGTATCGCGAACACATTAATTTTAATAATGTAATGAACTATGTGCTATTAATTTTAATAATCCTCATTTTTTCATTTATGATAGTTAAGTATGGTTTAATAAAATATATGTGTAAACACACTGATCCCGATCCTGATAACATTGCACTTCCCCGTCTAACTAGGTCTGGGACTGACCTAGTCAACATGACTTCTACTTGTAGGTCAAATTTATCTACACGTCCAAGTCGTATACGGTAAGTGATGTGATGATACCCGAAAGTGTCCAAAGGGTATCATTCCTTATTTTAAGGGAGGAGGTGTTACGAGGAGTCATATTTTGTTAACTTGTCTAAGAATCCTGTTTCTCTGTGAGAAACTCCTCACAGAGAACATCACACAAGTCCAGTTCCCAGGCTTCAGGTGTCATGCTGAAGTCTTGAGATAACTGAAGTAAGAGAGTCACTCTTCGAACATCATAAGAGTAACACCTCTTCCAAAAACTCCAATTTTATAATAATCTATTTTAAATGTGTAATAGTAATAAATAATAGTAATAGAAAATGGTTCGCATGGAGTGAAACGGAAGGAGAAATTAAAGAGATAATAGGGGATGAGAAGAAGGGAAATTTTTAGAGAAAATAGCGACAAGACAACTTACAAGCAAACTAGAAAGTATTAAAATAGGATTTTGGAACATAAAGGGGATTATGGGTAAGGATAAAAATTTTTGGGAACATATAAAACGGTATCATGTTATAGGACTCACAGAAACCTGGATCGAGGAGAAGAACTGGGAAAAATCAAACAGAAATTGCCAAAAGAATTTAACTGGAAATGTGTGTATGCGGTTCGAATCCATAAAAAAGGAAGGGTAAAAGGGGGTATTATCACAGGCATAACAAATAATATAGTAGAAATAGAATCAAATACGAGCTTTCGAGAAAACACGCAAGAAAGACAAATACTACTAGATAATGAAACATGGCGAATAATAACTATTTACAACAACAACAACAACAACAGGCTGCAGGACATACTCAAAGAAATAAACGAAAATATCACAGAAATTAATGAGCATAACCTGATATTAGGAGGAGATTTTAACGCAAGAACCGGTGAAGAAGGTGGACTCTGTAATATTAACACTGGGGAAATCGAAAAACGTAACTCTAAAGACAAGACCCTAAACACAGAAGGCTTGAACTTGGTAAGATGGTGCGAAGATAGAGGATGGAACCTACTAAATGGAAATTACAACGGAGATGAATCAGGAGAATACACTTTTATGAATACAAGAAATGATGCATCAGTTATAGATTACGGAGTGGCAAACAGCGGAGCAATTGAAAAAATTACAAAATTCGAAGTTGTAGACCGCACAGACTCAGACCACCATTTAATTGCGATCACTCTGAGGATTCAAACAAACATCCTACAGAATTCATGTTCAGACAGGACTACAATTGTATGGAATGAGGAAACAATAAAACATTATAAAGACAAAATTGAAACGCTAAATCAATTCTCAGACGAAGAAGAAGCAGAAGAACAAATAACAAATATAATAAGTGAAATACACAAAGCAATGACTAAAATAACAAGAAAAACAAACACATACACAATTAATAGAAACTATTGGTGGGACAAAGAGTGTAGAGAATAACAAAAAGAAACAAGAAGATGTTTAAGGCAATTCAGAAACGGTCACACAACACAGGAAGTGTACAAACAAAAATTAAAGGAATATAAAACCACCTGTAAAGAAAAGAAATCATGCACAAACAAAAAACCATAAGAGAACTTTATAACATTGCTAATGAAGCGCAGGCATGGAAATATATTAAGAATGAAAGACGAAAACTATCGATACTAGACGAGAACATTACAATCAAGGAGTGGAAACAATACTTCAAAAATCTACTACATGGGGAAGATGAAAACCCAATTGATAACAAAAAGGATAAAACAAATTCATATAAGGGGCATGACATCACAGAAGAAGAAGTCAGGGCACAAATTGAAAAACTAAAGAAGAACAAATCAACAGGAGAAGACGGAGTACCAAACGAGGCATGGATGTATGGAGGAGAAACCATAATTAATTTAATCACCAATACACTCAACAAGGTGTGGAAAAACAATATAGTCCCAAAACATTGGACTAAAGGTATAATAGTCCCCATTCACAAAAAAGGCAACACAAAAAACCCAGACAACTACAGAGGAATTACACTCCTCAATACATTGTATAAAATATATGCAATGGTTCTAAATAAGAGGCTTCAAGACGAACTTGAAACGAAAGACATCCTACCAGACACACAGGCCGGCTTTAGACAACAGAGATGCACAACGGACAACATATATATCCTAAACTACATACTTGAGCAAGAACTTATGAAAGAAAAAGGAAAAATCTACGCATTCTTTGTAGACTTAAAAGCAGCATTCGACAATATAGACAGAGAAATCCTTTTCAAAATAATGAGAACAAAAAACATAGACGAACATCTTATCACAAAAATAGAAGAAATATACTCAGAAACATCAAACACAGTAAAAGTAGGACAACACTACTCCGAAGTATTTTGGACTATTCTAGGACTAAGACAGGGGTGCCCACTAAGCCCAACATTATTCTCTATCTACATATCAGACATAGAAGAACATTTTGCAAAAGGACAAACAGGAGGTGTAACAGTCGGAAAAATAAAGTTCTGGTCCTTAGCAAATGCAGACGACCTAGTACTATTAGCAAAAACAGAACAAGAAATGGAATCTATGATCAAAAGACTAGACAAGTATTTAAGAAAAAAGAAAATGGAATTAAACGTGAATAAATCAAAAATAATGGAATTTAAAAAAGGCGGCGGAAGAGAAAAAGAGAAAATCTGGCAATGGAGAGGACACAAAATACAAAGAGTAAAAGAATTCAGATACTTAAGGTACACATTCACACAAAGTAACAAAAATGACAAACAAATAGAATGTGTAGCAAAGAAAGCAAATATAGCACTGAAAGAGATATGGAGCATTGCGGAAAGAAAATTCAAGAACAACTACAAAATAAGAATAATGCTGTTCGACTACATAATAAAAAGTATTTCATTATACGGAGCAGAGATCTGGGGATGGCAGGAACAGGAAAAACTAGAACGAATACATATAAAATATCTGAAATGGACATTGGGTCTCGACAGAACTACACCGCAATATATTGTAACGGTTTTATTTATTTAGGTGAAGTGTAAAATCAGTAAAACACGAATATTTATATAACAAGTTTAATAACGAAAAATAAAACATAAAAGTTACTGATAATTAAATAAACACGCACTATTAATTAAACTTAAAACACTAATTATACACTAAGAATATTTATTTACACACTTAACACTACTACGATTATTTATTTATACACTATAATTATTTATTTAACCAGTAAATAACATTAAACACTATTTATTTCACAATACATCAATATTTAGTTCTATTTATGTCACCATTCAAACGTAGACTTCTATTTATGTCACCATGCTATCGTAGACTGACTCACCGTCCGCTCGGGTAGCGTTTATATATCCACAGCCGGTAATTCTGGTAGATTCCATAAATTCCTTCCAGAAAGTCATTAAATTTTATTACCATATCGCGTGACCCGATGAATCATCCCCCTCTTGCGTCATCAACACAATAGCGCGCCGGCTAGACAATGCAAACTTGTCCGTGCATGTCGCTTAGCCGCCGTCACCCAGGCGCCGCTCGTTACATTGCTCCCTCCTTAAGACTGTTTCGTCCCGGAACAGTCCTCGATGACGAAATCTACATGCATCACCCTTGATGCATCCGGATGTCTGGAAGAAGTGACAGTCCACGGTCGGTTCTGTGTTGACTTGTCTCTTTGGGTTGAAGCTGCAGACGAGGATTTCAATTCCAGTATACCGGAAGAGGATCTCTAACATGTTCCTCACAATCCTCCAATCCAAGCCATCTAGTCCACAGCCTATCTTCGGTAAAGCCAGCTTCATGATGTCGTTGTCCAATAGGTGGTCCCTCAGATCGCACAATGAATTCCACAAATTTCGATACAGTGGCTTCTGGTTTGATTTTGCCTTCGTAACTAAGTAGTAAATGTATCGTTTGTGTTCCACGTCATTATCCCTAAGTCGTACTGTTCTCCCGACGGATGGACATTGGTTGGCCAGTTCTTGTAGTCGTCCAAACTTCTTCTTGAAGACAGTAGAGATTCCGCGGGACATTTTCGTGTCTTCGGCTATGCAGTGACCAAGGGAATAGTCTGGTGAAACCGTGAACAGGTCCAGATGTTCCTCTCGGGTAACGCCATACCGAGCTTTACGGTTAGTGGAATAAGTTTCCATGAAATCTTCGAATGTAGGTTCTTGGGCTTCAATTCTTCGAACCGTAGCTCCACGATGGTCTTCATGGTTATCGCCGGCGAAAGGAGCTAGACGATTAAAATGTACTACTCGCGGCTTCCCATTAGGCATTTTTCTTATCCGGTAGATGATGTCGTTAATCTTCTTGATTATTTCATAGGGGCCTTCCCAATTCTTCTGCAGCTTCGGCGATAATCCGCGACGCCTCTGCGGGTTATACAACCACACCAGATCTCCAGGTTGGTAACCACCTTCGTCAGCCCTGATGTCATAATGATCCTTCATCCTGTCGCTGGCAACCTGAATACTTGTACGGACTTGTTCATGAATGTCATCCATTCTTCTTCGCAAGTTGGTGACATAATCCTCCCCAGCCAAATCTTCTCCAGGTTTGCTGCCGAATACCAGGTCACATGGCAAACGTAATTCACGTCCGAATAAGATGTTAGCAGGTGTCTGTCCTGTCGTCTCGTGTACGGATGAACGATAAGCCATCAGGAACAGATGCAGATGTCGGTCCCAGTCTCTTTGATGGTTAGAGACAACCTTTGATAGATATCGGTTGATAGTTCTGTTCATTCGTTCGACCATGCCGTCGGACTGCGGATGTAGTGCAGTTGTTCTAGTCTTGTTGATTCCCATTATCTTACAGATGTTTTGGAAAAGGGCAGACTCAAAATTTCTTCCTTGGTCGGAGTGTAGTTCACGAGGGACTCCAAATCGGCAAATACATTCTTTTACCAGAACTTCAGCAACAGTGACGGCTTCCTGGTTAGGTAATGGATAAGCTTCAACCCACTTGGTGCAGTAATCCATAACGACTAATATGTACTTGTTTCCCTCGTCGGATTCCGGGAATGGTCCGGCTACATCAATCGCAATGCGCTCAAATGGACTGCCAACATTGTATTGACGCATTGGAGCTCTTCGTCGCTTATGTGGCCCGTTACTTCCAGCGCAAGCAACACACTTCTTGCACCACTCTTTAACATCTTCTTTGCAATTCACCCAGTAAAATCGTTGGCGCAATCTTTCCACGGTTCTGTTGACTCCAAAATGTCCTCCTCCAGTTCCATCATGGATTTCCTTCAACACTTCCGGTACTCGGCTCCGTGGAACAATCAGCTGAGTTTTCGTCTCAGTACCTTCGGTGTTCTCCATCACACGTTTCAGGACACCTTCTTCAACCACAATAGAGTCCCATTGTGCCCAATACGATTTTACTTTCCGGGAATGTGGTGCAACATTTTCCCATGCTGGCTTTTCTTCACTATTCTTCCAATCCAGTATGATTTTCAAATCCGGGTCATTTTCTTGGTCTTGGCGCAGATCGTCTGGATGCCATCTATCGTCAACTACTGTTGTCCTCGCGACAATGGAATGTTTTTCTTCTACTCGGCTACAGTGTTTACATTCCTCCTGACATGGTCTTCTCGACAATGCGTCTGCATTACGATGGCTCGTTCCTGCTCTATGTTCAATCACAAAGTCATATTCCTGTAGTCGTTCAATCCATCTGGCTACTTGACCTTCCGGATTCTTAAATTGTAGTAGCCATTTTAGAGCAGCGTGGTCGGTTCTAATAAGAAATTTTCTACCGTACAAATACTTGTAGAAATGTTCGATGGACTTAACGACTGCTAATAATTCCTTTCTGGTGACACAATAATTTCTTTCAGGTTTTGACAATGTCTTGCTGAAGTAGGCAATAACCTTCTCATGTCCGTCTTGAATTTGGGAAAGCACACCGCCAATTCCAACGTTGCTGGCATCTGTGTCTAGTATGAACTTTCCTTGTGGTAACGGGTAACTTAAAACAGGTGCACTTGTCAAGGAATGTTTCAGTTGTGTGAATGCGGCTTGACAGTCCGTTTCCCAGATGAATCTTCGGCCTTCTTCAGTAAGCTTCGTCAACGGTTTCGCAATGTTGGCAAATCCGGGTACGTATCGTCGATAATAGGTGCATAAACCAAGAAAACTTCTCAGTTCATGTTTGTCTCTGGGTACTGGCCAGTCTTCAACAGATTTTATTTTCCCGGAGTCTACTGCAATCCCTCTGCCGGAAACGATGTGTCCAAGATAATGAACTTCCTCCTGGAATAGGTGACATTTCTTCGGGCTGAGCTTCAGATTGGCCTTTCTTAATCTTTGGAACACCTCTTCTAAATTCTTCATGTGGTCCTCAAACGTTTTTCCGACCACAATAATATCGTCGAGGTAAACCAAACAGGTTTTCCACGATAGTCCAGCTAAAACGGTTTCCATGAGTCGTTCGAAAGTTGCAGGGGCATTGCAGAGCCCAAATGGCATAACAGTAAATTGCCAAAGTCCCGTGCCGATGGTGAAGGCTGTCTTCTCTTTATCCTTTGGCTCCAAATCGACTTGCCAGTAACCGCTTTTTAAATCCAACGTGGAGAAAATCTTTGATCCAGCCAGTGTCCAGTGTATCGTCTATTCGGGGTAGCGGGTAGCTGTCCTTCTTCGTCACGTTGTTAAGCTGACGATAATCAACGCAGAATCGTGTAGTTCCATCCTTCTTCTTCACTAACACCACTGGTGAAGCCCATGGACTACTTGAAGGCTCAATCACGCCTTCCAACTTCATGTCCTCAACTATTCGCTCAGCTTCCTCTCGCTTCGCCAGTGGTAATCTTCTTGCTGGTTGGCGGATGGGTCTTGCGTCTCCGGTGTCTATTTTATGGCGGACCACGTTGGTTCTTCCCTTGGATTTCTTGTCATACTCGAATACGTCCTGGTATTTTCCGATTAAATTTTTCGCCTTGGTTTTCTGGGTGGCGGTCAATCCTTGGAATGATGACAATTGATTGACTACTGTGTCCGGGATTTTACTGCATGTCGTTTCCTTGGCCGTAACAGTTCGAATAATCGAGGATACTGATGAACATTCTCCTACTTTTGTCCCACTTTTAATAACAACGGGATAAAAATTAATGTTCATTACTCGAACCGGTACTATCTTCTTTGCTTTTATTAACGATTTTCCAATAACAACTCCGGGTCCTGTTCTGGTATCATCATTCTTGGGTTCCAGCATGACAATGTTCCCTTCGCAGAAACTACCCTCTAGTCTTCCTTCTATAATAATCTCGCTTCGCTCGGGGAGGGTGACATCTTCGGCTATTAGCACACGTACTGCGTCGTCGTCCCGTGGATGTAATACGAGCTCTTCTTCATTGACCACCATCACGCCATTTTTCAGGTCAAGTTTAAAACCGTGCTTCTTCATGATGTCCATACCAAGAATGAGGTCATCTTCTACGTCAGCTACCAGCACACGATGTTCAAAGGAGGTATTTCCGATAGTGATGTTCGAATCCAGCTCTCCAGATGCAGTAGCTTGTTCTCCTGTTGCTGTGCGTAATCGCCACTTGGTTGGATGTAGATGTGTCTTGCCAGTTCTTTTTGCTACGTCGGGTCTAATAATTGTCTTTGTCGCACCCGTATCTAGCAACATTTTAAGTGGTCTTCCGTCAATAAAACCATCCACATAGATGCTGTTAGCTTGATGATGAAGGGATGCGACATAACCGATGGAATGTGGGGCTACTAGATTACGGGTCGACGATTGCCCCTTCGCATCAACCCGACTTAGTTTTCCGACTCATCTTCTTCTTTCTTCGATTCGGTCTTCCGCAACTTCTTGCAAAGCCTTTGCGGGTGACCGAGCTCACCACAATTCCAGCAACGTAGTTTTCTTCTTTCTGGAATCATTTCATTGACGATTCGACGCATTCTCTCCTCTAAATCTTCAAGGTTATCGGTCCTCTCAGCGTCAATATTCCTCACTCTGGATTGGTTACGTGAAGCTTGTTTAGCGGCTTCATGCTCTAACGCAATTGACAGTGCATCACTTATAGTTTTTGTGTGAGCTATTCTTAATGATTTTTGGATTTCGCTGTCTCGGATTCCGTTGACAAATTGTTGAATAGCCAGGGTCTGTATCACGCTCTCCGGAGCATCAGGGAATGCGAGGTGAACCAAGCGAGATATATCCGCTTCGAATTCTTGAAGTGTCTCTTTTGATTCCTGATATTTATTATTTAGTTGCGTCTGGTACACCTGTTTCAAATGTGCGTTGCCATACCGCATATCCAGTTGTTTGACTAGCAGTTCGTAGTCTTCTTGCTCTTCTGGTTTCACCGTTTGAATAATATTGAGGGCTTCTCCTTGTAAGGCAAGGGCCAGATTACTAGCCTTCTCCTCTGATGACCAACCATTTATTTTAGCAGCTATTTCAAATTGCCTCAAATAATTAGGCCACGCTGATTTTCCGTCATATTTTGGAGCTTTCACGTGAGATGTCGAATTGTGTTCTGCTTTAATGGTTCTTTCTATTTTAACCCCGTCTCCTTTGGTTGCTTCGGTTGTCGGCATCGGCGATGAAGTAATTTTGGATAAATTTTCTTCTAATTGTTCAACCTTCCTGTAATATTCTTGCTTCAAGTTCTTCAAATTCTCTTCTAATTTTTCTTCTAAAATTCTGGAATTTTCTATAATTTTTTCTTTGAATTTTTCTTCTAAGCTTCTAGAATTTTCCATCAATTCTTCTTTTAAAGTTCTGGATGTTTCGGTTATTCTCTCTTCTAATATTCTAGAACTTTCCTCTGATTTTCTAGAACTCTCCTCTAATTTTTGTTCTAAAGTTCTAGAATTCTCCGTCAATTCTTCTTTTAATATTCTAGAACTTTCCTCTGATTTTCTAGAACTCTCCTCTAATTTTTGTTCCAAAGTTCTAGAATTTTCTGTTAATTTCTCTTCTAATATTCTAGAGCTTGTGGCTAATTCTTCCTTCAAAATTCTAGAATTCTCTTCACACTTTCTAGAACTTTCTGTGATTTCTTCTTTCAAAGATCTAGAAGTTGCGGACAATTCTTCTTTTAAATTTCTAGAAGTTTCTTGCAGTTGTTCGGATACGCTACACGCAAACTCAAGTTCTTCAGGATTTTCACCAACATCTTCTAGGGCTTTTCGTAGACGCTGTTGCAGTACGTTCTTGACTCCTGCGGTATCTAGATCCCGTTCTTCTAGTTCTTTCTTGAGCTCAGCCACTTTTAAATCACTTAATTTAACTCTCTTTGTCGCCATTTTATTTATTTTTAATTACACTTCACAGTATTTTAACCCCACACCTGACACCAATTGTAACGGTTTTATTTATTTAGGTGAAGTGTAAAATCAGTAAAACACGAATATTTATATAACAAGTTTAATAACGAAAAATAAAACATAAAAGTTACTGATAATTAAATAAACACGCACTATTAATTAAACTTAAAACACTAATTATACACTAAGAATATTTATTTACACACTTAACACTACTACGATTATTTATTTATACACTATAATTATTTATTTAACCAGTAAATAACATTAAACACTATTTATTTCACAATACATCAATATTTAGTTCTATTTATGTCACCATTCAAACGTAGACTTCTATTTATGTCACCATGCTATCGTAGACTGACTCACCGTCCGCTCGGGTAGCGTTTATATATCCACAGCCGGTAATTCTGGTAGATTCCATAAATTCCTTCCAGAAAGTCATTAAATTTTATTACCGTATCGCGTGACCCGATGAATCATCCCCCTCTTGCGTCATCAACACAATAGCGCGCCGGCTAGACAATGCAAACTTGTCCGTGCATGTCGCTTAGCCGCCGTCACCCAGGCGCCGCTCGTTACAATATTGTTCTAGAAGAAACAAACAGAGACAAAATACGAATAGATGCTGGTCTTAGAGCGACAAAATATGAAGAAAAGATTAGGCAGAGTGATCCTAGAAGAATACTTCAGTAGAGTAGTAGGGTCATTACTGCCTCATTATGAGGCAGAAACTGCAAGGTGATAAGAATACTGATTAGGAGTGATGATAAGGGACTTGTCGAATTTTGAGCTAGAAACTACATACGGTAATAAGAGTAGTGATAAGGAGTGAAGATAATGAACTTGAGGGAAAAAAATTGTCGGTGGCGGGGTTATAGGTTATCCGTGTGCGTATATAAATAATAGTGATAAATAATTTGGGTAAATAAAATAAGTAATTATAGATAAGGCGTGAAAGAGTGTTTAACCTTTAACCACGCATAGTGTCATGTCGCAATGTCATGGGTGTGTATGATGTAAGTTAAGGCGGATCTGTCTCAATAATTGAGTAGAAATAAGAAATAATTAGGCTGACGACCTGTCTGAAGCGATGGCGGCGGCGGCGGCGGAGGCATGTTTTAATACCTATATAAAGTAGAAAAACGTATAATATATTTAGTATTTTAGTTATTTTCAGTTTGCGAGAAGAGAAAAGATTTGAAGTAAAAGCCGCAATGAAGGTAATAAAAATTATGCAAATTCATATTTTTATTGTTAATTAATGTTAATGTTAATTTGTAGCAAATTCAGCAAAAATGTTCGAAGAAAAATTCTCTAAAGTTAGAGACAATAAGAAAACAAAATTTAAGTAATTTGTTAAAAACTGAAAATTGTAAGTCCAGTAAAATTATAACATGTTGTTTGGAAAATAACATAAAATCTAGCAACAATAACAGTAATAATAAATTACCAATATTAACAAGAGCGGATGGGAAAGGAGAAGAAGTGAAACGAAAAAATAATAAAGAAGACGTGGGGAGAAAAGAAGAAGAAGAAGAACCAACGCATATTACAATAGTTGAAAAAGATGATATAGAAACAATGGAAAATATTCAAAACAACAGCAACAACAATAACAGTTTCAATAAGAGCAAGTTAATAATGGAATATCGATATTTTTTAAGTAACAATACTACAATAATTGTTGGTATTAATCCGTTGAAAAATTTTGATATAACAGTAAATTTGTGTAATCAGAAATCACGTAAAATAGTTAGTTTTAATGTAGATGAATGGAAAGAATTTCTTTTATGTTATAATATAATAATTTTACATTTGAACGGTAATTCAAATATAGAATCGTATAATTTTAGAGACCATAAAATATTTTTCGATAGTATTGAGAACAATAAAATTTTATTAATTGCCTCGAAAAACAATGAGATTTATTTAGGATATAATTGTATTTGTAATCTGTTTAAATTATCACATGTAATAGATAGAATTTTGAATCATTTAAATTCCTTGAATTTTACAAACTATTATAGTAATATTTTAAAACAGGCTATTCAAAGTGACGGAGATGTGTATAAAAATATTTATGATTTAATTAATAATTTTGATGGTGCACATAATATAGCTGTAAGAGAAGTTTTATTCTACTATCCAAATGTTGTTACAGATTTTTTCTTAAAAAATATAAGTGTTGAAATATTATCAGAGTAGAGAGAGAGAGAGAGAGTTACTGTTGTATTTGTATGTGTGTATAGTGTCAATATAAATAACAATAAAATCACTATTTGTTATAATAATATTATTTATTTGTTTTTTATTACAATTCACATTATTACTACTACTACTATTACTAACATTACATTACTCGTACAATATTTGTTAATGGCGAGTATTTGATAATTTTCTCGTGCAATATTAAGCAGTAGGCAGAAGTGTTGTCGGGAATATTATTTTTTGTTGTAAATTTTAATTTTAAATCTATAGCCCCATTTTTGATGGATTCATTTTGATAATTTGTATTTATTACAACAATTGAGCATTTATTTTTAAAATCTTTAGGCGAGTAAATTGGTTCATTCTCTTTCTTGTAATATGCAAATTGAAATTGCGTAAACATGTGATATAAAATAGACCATTGGTTATTATCAAAATCTAATTTTAAACTATCGTATGGGTATACTTCAGAATTTAGTTCTGCTCTTATATCGGTTAAATGGCAATGGTCAATTTCACTCATATTTTTCTTAAGACTATTATTCCGATCAGTTTGAAATCCGAAAATAATATATCGAGGTTTTTCCAATTGTGCAACAGTTCTTATAACCCAATTATGATCTTGAGTTGCAAGTAAAATTGGATATTCATGAAGTTCCCAGGTGCGAAATGGAACTGATAGTGCACTGTCCATATGTTTTATTAATTTCAGTTTTTCCCCATCTGCAACTTTTACATGTGGTACACGCCATTCTACTTTTGTAAGATTAACTTTTAATTTTTCTGCAGTAGTAGTAGTAGCAGAAGTAGCAAATGTTGATGTTAAGGCGTTAATGTCAGTACTGCTCCGTAAAAGAACTAGATCATGACGTGCATTTAAAATAATTCTTTTAAAATCTTCACAAAAACCCAATATTTTATTGAGCGATATGCAATAACTAAAATTGCCATTGGAATCGTCGGGGGTAACATAATTGTTTGTTGTTGACCAACAAGCGTTTTCTAAGGCAACACTTTCATTTCGAGAGTATGAACAATAGCCTTTTAATGTTGTGGTAATTCCAGGATTACGAACACGTTCTATTACAGTTCCACCAATTTCATAACGAATTTCATCAAAAAGAAACATAATTCCATTGTTTACAAAATGTCCCGTTAGTTGCTGTATTTTCTTCGGTGACTAATTTCCCTTCAATATAAATATAACTATTCGATGGGTGTATATATAAATCTTGCCTTTGTATTGATATTCGAATTTCGTCATTGTTTCCTAGGGTTGAAGATGTGAAGGATTGATAAGAATGGGTTTCAATACTTTCAATTTTTTCATCGAAATATACACTCTCGTTTACATTTAAAATATCTTCCATTTTTCTCTCTCTCTCTCTCTTACTGTTGCTGATTTTGATGTTTACAATAAATATAACTCGAGCACTTGCAAAGAGAAGTATGAATTTTAAAATATATATATAAATAAATAAACGGGAGAATTTGTTTTTTGATTTTTTATTTGTTTTCTTTTTCTCTATTGCCGTTTTTTAGCAATAGAATTTACTGGTAACACTTTAAAGCCTAGAGCTTTCAAGTATTCCTTATTTTCACGTGTTAACTGTTGCACTTTTTCTTTTACACTAATGTTTGTATCGTTATATTTTTTCTTTATATACGATTTATGATGTGTATCAAATACGATTCCCATTTTTATGTTTTTACCTTCTTTAAATAATGTAGTCTTACTGTGACAAGTTCTTTTCTAAAATTGACCAAGTCACCACTTTGATCGACTATTTTAAGCACAATGTTATCAATAATATTGGTATTGATTGGTAAATAGATAACATTCAAAGGATTTTCAGTAATTTTAAATCCCGACGCAACATTTGGAAAAAATTCATGAATTCTATGAACTTGTTTTGAATTATCGTATGAACCTGTGACTATATTACATTCTATACAAATTACATTAACTCTAATTATGTTAACAGGATTTTCAGATTTGTGTAGCATGTTAGCGTCATATAACGCACTATTAAAACCTAATAATTCTCTTATCGTATTTGGTTTACTGAAATCCACACTTTCAGTAGCACTCATTTCACATTTTAAAGTGTTATTGTTTGCTGCCACAGATATTTTATTTCCCGGTTTATTAGGATCCTTGATTTTTTTCTTTAAAAATGCATTTATATCTTTAAGTTCGTATGATCCATCTGGTATAACAATTGTTTCTTTACCAAAATGAAATTTATTATTTCTGTTATCGATGTTTGGAATTGAATTATATGCTTCAAAATTGATAAGTCCAATTACATATTCACTATTAGGATCAAGTTGAATGGCTGGATATATGGTTGTGGATAATTCTGAACTGTTACCAGAGAAACTAAATGTGTACGACATTGTTGTTGGTGTATTACTAAATTATTTATTCATAAACAACATGTATTATACAAAAATTCTAAACAAAGGTGTCCACAATTAACAGTGTTAAACATTTGACATTGATTATAATTATATTTAATATTACAGCTACCAAAATATTTTACAACTTCTTTTGGAGGTTTTAAATTACCAAAACTATCGAAATATATAACTTTTTTTCCACATTTTCTGTACGCTACCCAGTGTGTTCCTGCATTTCGATAATCATCTAAATTAATTATTCCACACTCATTAAAATCAATATGTTTGGGTAGATTATTTCGCATAAAAACTCCTCTAAAATTTGGTATTTTAAGAACCTTTACATATTTTAATAATTCAACATTACTGAGGGCATGTTTTGGTAGCGTTTTTAATAGTTTTTTTGGTGTTGTTGTTGTTTTTGTGGACAGAATATTCCTAATCCTGTTTTATATGGTTTTAAATATAAACCTTTACCTATAGCTATATTTTCCATTGTCTTATTATGACGTTGGTTTTCCTTTAATTGTTTATTTGCTGCACTTGCATCATTTACCGCTTTCGCAATTCCTGCAGCTCCTCCTGCCAATGTACCCAATGCACTTAATCCTGCAAATATTGGTATGAGTGGTAGTATACCACCTGTTTTAGGTATACGAATTATTCTTGGTACACTTGATAATTTTTTTCTTTTAAATTCTCTTTCTGCAATTAAAATATTCTTATCAAGTGAATTATTTTTATTTTTATTACGCAATATTGAACTTATACGTTTAATTTCATTTTTAAAAGAAGGCTTTCCTTTCTTGTTACCTGCACCTTTAACTTTTTTCACGTGTTTCTTTTTGTTTTTAACTTTTTTCACACGTTTAATTTTATGTCCAGCTCCCATTTTAACTTTTGCTCTCATTGCGCCCGAAACACCTAGAGCTGCTATATTTTCACCAACAGAAGCGTTTTTTGATCGAAACCGTTGATATGCTTTGTCGGCTATTATATATCGGCTTTATGACGATCTTGTACTGAATTATTGTTAGAATATGCAATATCATGAAGCTTGCAAGCCTCATCTAATAAATTGACACCTTTGTCACCACGTGAAAGCCGTTTCTCTAATTTTGTTCTAGGACCGCAATAATTATACCCAGGTATATGAAGCTGAACTGGCAGTTTATTTATAGCTGTGTTTAATATACTGCTACCGCTAACGACACTGCGTTTGCGTTTGTTATTACTATTTTTACGATGTTTCGGCATTTAAGTTTCAGCAACAACTAATATATATTTATATATATAAAGTTGTTTATATATTTTTTATCTTTAGTAACAATGAAGATTTTGAAGCAAAAAGATACACTTAGTGTAAAAAATTATGATTTAACAAAGAAAACAAAAATAAAATCACGTCATAGTGTATTACTCCCTTCTACAATTCGATGTCTTATAAGTGGTCCATCCGGTTGTGGAAAAACAAACATAATAATTAGTCTACTTGAACACCCAAATGGATTGCATTTTGAAAATGTTTATATATATATTCAAATTCACTTTTTCAACCGAAATATGTGTACTTAGAAAAGTTATTAAAACCTATTTCCGACATTGGATATTATCCGTATAACAATAGTGAAAATATAATTAAACCTAATGAAGCGAGATATAACTCTGTATTTATATTTGACGATATTGCGTGCGAAAAACAGGATATAATTAGGGATTACTTTTCAATGGGACGCCATAAATTGGTGGATTGTTTTTATTTGTGTCAAACATACGCACGTATGCCAAAACAGTTAATACGTGATAATGCAAATATGTTAATATTGTTTAAACAAGACGAGCTAAATTTAAAACATGTATATAGTGATCACGTGGGGACAGACATGACTTTTGATGAATTCAAGAATTTGTGTGCAATTTGTTGGTGTGATAATTATGGATTTTTGGTAATTAACAAAGAATGTAATATAAATGAGGGACGATATCGAAAAGGTTTCGACCACTTTATAAGTATATAAACAGGTTTACGTTTGTAAAAAAATCATACCTGTATACCGACCAATATAGTGAACATACATAGCAGTCTACACACCTGTATACCGACCTGTATACCGACCGGTATAGTGCACATACATAGCAGTCTACACACCTGTATATCAACCCGTATACCGACCGGTATAGTGAACATACATAGCAGTCTACACACACCTGCTTAGAGACCTGTGTGTGTGTGTGTATGTGTGTGTGTACAGAGCTGTTGCTGCTGCTGTTTAAACATGAACATAAATACAAATTTAAAAAAAACAATTAATAGCGGCCCGACGAAATGTAAAGCAAAAACTGGATATACTTAAAAGTGGCGAAATAGAAACACAAGTTAACTTGGAAAAAACTTATACTCCAATAACAAAAAAATTATCTGAAATTAGTGAAAATTTGCAAAACATACCAAATTTAACACATTTAAAAAGCAATAGAAAAATAAAAAAATATCAAGCTCAAGTTAAAAGAAAAAATGGTGTAGATATAGAGCGGGACAGGGATAATGAAGAAAGTGATGCAGAAGAATCAGAAATTAAAAATGAAATAAATATTGATCATTTATTAAACCCATATTTTACTAGTGCTACTACAAGTACTAATAAAAATGATCCTGCTGCTGCTGCTGCTGCTGCTGTTGCAGAAACGTCTAAAATTAAGTACAGTGAACCTGTTGTGAAATCATATTTGGAGCAATTCAATGAATTACCTAAAGCATATGTACAAAACGTTGTTAGAAAAAATTTAAAAGATGTAGATGAAGTGTACGGTGTTACTTATTATTCTGACACAAATGAAGGTGAATTTTTTCAAATGGGAAGTAAGAAAATTAATTTTGTGGGAAACGACATAGTTGTTGATAAGAAAACATTTTCCGGAACACCTGGATTATATGAACTCATTTTTAAAAAAAATCCTAAACATATATACACTGAAGAGGATAGTCATAATTACAAAGAAATTTTAAATTTAACTAATGCGGCACGACGTTATAATAAACCATCAGAACAACTTAAAGGCAGTTCATCAAATAAATATATAGATATTATTAGACCGTTACTAAGACCCGAAAGACACTCCTCATTTTCTCTTAGTCCGGTGACCGCAACACAAAGGGGACGAGAATTACGAAAAAGAACTGGTCTTGGTTTAAAACTTTTATTGAAAAATTATAATAATAAACCTGTTGAGTATAAATATTGGGATGATCCAAATGAATTAGTTGAAAAGTTAAAAAAATTCATCGCATCTAAACAAGCCGGAAATAATAATCATGATAATGAAATAGTTTCCATTATTCAAGAATTAAAACAAGTAAATATAATTAAATAATAATTAGTATTAAAATGTCTGTTGACAAGTTTGGACATCACAGCACACAATCTGCCCATCAACCCTCGAGAAAACACAAATATTGTTGTAACAGTGAAAATAGTAGTGATAGTGATAGCGGTGAAAATGAAATTTTAATTCAAGTGGGAACTCCCGAGCTAGATTTGCATGCAATAAATAAAAAATACTTCGAGGAAAATTTAAATACTGTTGTTACTAGTTTGAAAAATGAAATTTTAATTCTAAACAAAAGACTTCATGATCATACGGTAATTGCTGAAAATAATGTTAAAAAAACTAGGGTTGTAATAGAGAGTGTAAAAACTGATTTAAAAATAATATTTAAGGAGTTAAAAATTCACGATTCTACCGAGTAAAAAAACAAAATGTCGAAAATTAAAGAAGATATTGTAAATGAACTTCACAGGCCTGCACGAAAAAACTTCCCACGAAGACGTGTTATAGTTAGGGGTTTGGATGAAACGTTTGAAGCAGATTTAGTTGAAATGAGAAATTATTCAACTATAAATAAAAATTATAATTACATACTTGTAGTAATTGACATATTTTCAAAGTATGTATGGGCAAAACCTGTGAAGAAAAAATCAGCGGTCGAGATAAGTGATGCAATGCAGAAAATTTTAGAATCAAGCAAACGTATTCCGAAAAACCTACAAACCGATTTAGGGAGAGAATTTAACAATGAAATGTTTAAAAAGTTAACAGAAAAATATGAAATAAATCATTATTTTGCTAAACAGACAACGAAAGCGTCAATTGTTGAACGGGTAAATCGTACATTAAAAAGTATTATGTATAAAAAATTTAGCATGCAAAATTCGTATAAATGGTTAAAATTGTTACCTGTTGTAGTCAAACAATATAATAACAAAAAACATCGTACTATTGGTATGAAACCCGTTGAAGTAACTAGAGAAAATGAAAAAGAAATGCTAAACAATGCATATAATAGAATTAAGACCATTTCTAATAAAAAACCGAAATTTCAAGTAAATGATAATGTACGAATTAGTAAAAACAGGGGAATTTTTTCAAAGGGTTACCATCCGAATTGGTCAAATGAAATATTTGTTATAACTAAAGTGAATTTAACAAATCCATTTACCTACATATTACATGATAAATTAAATAAGCTAATTGATGGCGGTTTTTACGAACAAGAATTACAAAAAGTAAAACAACCAAATGTTTATCTCGTAGAGAAAATTTTAAAACGTAAAAATAACAAAATTTATGTGCAATGGTTGGGCTTTGATAAGTCCTTCAATAGTTGGATAGATAAAAAACAGATTACGTAGCAAAAAAACTACTGGACCTATATATACGCATTCTGTTTAGGAGTAAATTCAGTTTAAACACTTCTGTTAAAACTTGCAAGTCTCTCTCTCTCTCCAAAACCACCACCACCACCAGCAGCAGCAGCAGCACCACCACCACCAACAACAACAACAACAACAACAACAACAACAATATGGATCGTGATTCGGTAATCGTGGATGTTCAAGGGTTCTACATCCGAACTATCATTTTCATCGTGAAGCAGTTCGCGTTGTTGAGCCTGAGTACAGGAAAGTGTGTTGGAGGCGTTTTCCAGCCACCATTTTCGGCGTTCCGCGCCAACAACAATGCGAGTCGAAAAGCAGCCCAGGCGCGGGAAAAAGAAACTGGCGGCATCCTGTGGACATCCGGCGATATACCGTATTGCAAAAGGAAGGAGGTGCTACTGAACGCCATCAATTACCGAAAAATTTACGTATACGGTGAGGAGGTAAAAGAATGGTTGCAAAAACTTTTGGATTTAGAAGTTGTTAATTTGGAAAAATTCCAAATCTCAACAGAGATCAATTTGCTGCAGGATTGTCATTTTCATACACATGATAAATGTGCGATGCAAAATGTATACAATCTGGCAAATTGGTATCGGGTGAGATTCACAAAATTTAACTCTGGTCAAAAGTTTTCATAATTTGGGTGGAATGCTTCATTTAATGCATAATGAGGACGTGCACTTATTACCGATGGAGCTCGTAATGGTGTATGCACCAAAGCAAATCGAGCAAAATTGGAGTAAGTTCCCGTTGTCTTGGTGCTACGATGAAGCATTCCAGACATACAAAATTTGCTGGCTGCACCATTATCCACCTTCGCACGATAATAATAACGGTGTTGATGGCGCTGGTGATGTTGATTATGATAGTCAAGAGGGTGGGGGAAAGGAAGAGAGTGTTTGGGGGGATATTGCGTATGAGCAATATCCCCTCATTAAAGATTGCGTAATTTGTAGAACATTTATAAATAAGTGAATATATGTATTTGTTTTTATTTGTAAAGCTAAGTTTACATGTACCGTTGACACCAGGAAAACGTTCGCCGTTGACGCCGTTCTGTGATTTGATTCGCTGACAACCAACGGCGTGAACGGCCACAACGTCCTGAACGTTGCCGGTCAACGTTGAAATATTTGAACTTTTGTCGGTCTTGACGGCCGTCAGCGCCGTAAAAACATTTAAAACTATGCGCAATTATTTGAAATTCAGAGTGAACTATGCAATAAAAATATTTTGACATTTTACTTTTATTTTCATCGTGCTCAAAATGAACACTACGACACTTGCCTTAATTTATTTATATGTCAAAAAACGACGTAATATAATAGAAAAGCGAAAGCAGCGACGATGGTGGGTATAAATAATTAGACAATTGATTGAAAATGTCAAAAATTAAACGGTCCATGTAGACACATTTATAGTTTTGACGGCCTCAACGCTAACAACGGCCGCAACGTTTGCCGGTGACAAGGGTACATGTAAACTTTGCTTAAGTGTTTCTTTAATTATTATTATTATTAATAAATAATATTGTAATATAATATTTGAATATATATTTTTATTTTTTTTATTAATATGTTTGTTTTAATTTACAAAATATTACTAACACACACACACACACACTACCATTACTACAGCTACATAAATTTCAAAATATATTTTTTATATTACATTTTGTTTACTACTACTACTATTACTACAATATATAATTGAAAACTTTAAACAAAAATTTTTTTTGCTACATTTTGTTTATTCAATTTTTCGAAATTCTATGTCTATACTATTCCTAATTGTAGACGTAGAAGAAGACGACAAAGAATAAGCACCAGTGGCGGCGGCGGTGACGGTAGCAGCTCCAACAAACCCTTTGGACACCAAATACAAATGTCCGTTATCTGCATCTGCATTCATCTCGTCCAGGTATTCGTCGGCAATTTTATTAAATCGTTCGCCGAGAAATACGGCAAATTCTTCAAATTCCACTCGTAATCTCTCACCGAATTTTGTGTTCAACCGTTGAATAACTACCACTTTATATGTATGGTCTATTGTTAGCGTTTTTAAGCCAACAATAGGTTTCACTTTACACAATTGA
Organism: Agonum fuliginosum; assembly: GCA_947534325.1. Classification (NCBI taxonomy): domain Eukaryota; kingdom Metazoa; phylum Arthropoda; class Insecta; order Coleoptera; family Carabidae; genus Agonum; species Agonum fuliginosum. The sequence goes on along the minus strand of OX384031.1, from coordinate 25,208,421 downwards.
TTGATTGCTGCGTACGACATGATGTTGATAATAATAATAATAATTCTGCTGCTACTGCTGTTTGATATACAAAAGTTATAACTTTATTGAATAAGTAAAGAAATTAAAACAGAGTATTTATACAGTAATATTATCTTAAAAATGATAAACAATAATTCAAATTATTACATCATTATTTTTGTTAGTACGTGTTGCTATGGTATTGGTAGTTCTGGTGGTGGTGCTGGAGGTGGCGGTAGACAAAAAAGTCGTGGCAGTTTTGCATTTGTTGGAACTATAAACAAACAAAAAAAATAACACACATAGCTTTCTCTAACACTACACTAATATTAATTACCTAGTAGACATTTAAATATTCTTCATATGCCTCTATATATTCGTCATTTAGGTTTAGCATTGTGTTGTAGTCCGCAACTATTTCATGCCATCCTGCATTTGCGTTGAATTCATCGAATTTTTTCCAGTCATTGTCGTACTCGGATAATTCCATGTCGGTTATGGGTTGACGACACCACTTTAAAAATATTTCGTCAACACTTAAACAGTTTTCTACACCCTGCCATGCACATTCCATTTTTTACACTTTTAATTTTTAATGTTTTTTCACACACACACACACACACACACACACACACAATAAAATAGTTATTAACGTTTTCGTCCAAATGAATTGATAAGTAATTTAAAACTGCAATGTAAACAAAGTTGATTATTAATATCAGTTTCACCTTTACACAATGAACACTTAAACTTTACAGGTACTGGCATAGTAAATAAAATTTTTGAATTAACATATATATTTTACAAGTTTGATAATAATAATAATATGGTAATCAATTGAAAACAATTAATATTCTCTTTTACACACACACACACAACATCGATATTTATATACAAGTGCGTTATCTTAATGTTAAGTTAAAGTTCATTTTTGAAATTATATTATGAGATTTTTTGTCACAGTTCAAGGTTAATAGTACTACCATATGTCTTATTATGATTTCAGTTTAATTAATTTTTTAATTTAGACAAGAGATTTCTTATCTGTTTTAAAATAGATTCGTTAGGACAATAAATGTTGAAAAAAGATAAATCAAACGGAATTGCTTTTGTTACAGACTTTAAATATTCACTGTACTCATACATTATATTATTTTTTAAAAAGTAAATATATCCATTTATATACTGAAATACACCGTCAATGTTTGACGGTATACCGGGGAACATTGAATGAATTGTGCCACGATTTAAAATTTCAGAATTATTACAACTGTTCAGTTGTAATACGTAAATATCATTATAAAATATATATGTTTGACCTGTGTTAGTATGGACAGCGCCAGTAACGATTTTTAATTCTTTTGAAATAGAATCAACACTTGTAATTTGTAACACGGGCCACTTGATATTATAAAATTTATTATCAATTATTAACACTATGTTATTGTTTGATTTAAGATAGACAGCTGAAAATTTTTCAAAGCTTCCATGTGGTAGTTGTAACGAATGTGGTATAAAATGTGGTTTCGTATAACCCTCATCTAAAAGATGTTTTATCCACACCCAGTTATTATAAAATATTAACAACTTGTCATTTATAACTAAAAACTTTGTAACATTTTTTATTGTGCATAATTCAGGTTCAGAAGTTGTTACTGTTATTTCTGGACGTGATAATGGTGGCAGCGGTGACGATTGTGGTGGCTGCGGAGGCGTTAATTGTGTAGGTTTAAAGGTTGTTGTTGTTGGAACTATTTTTGGAGTTTCAGTGCGAATTTTTTTTCCATATAAATTTTGAATTTCTTGAATATCGTCGACATGTAACTTGAACTCTGATAAATTGTGAAAAACAGAATTTCTATTATACGCAAACATAACAGCATTCTTATTTCGTACATGTTCTAAACCTCATGCATGCCCAATTTCATGAACTAAAACCTCAAAAAAACTTATTTTGTCCTCATGTTCATAATGCGAAAAACCATAATTCCATCTTTCGAGGGCATCCATATGAATATCAATGGTAGTTAAATATGGTCGAGGTAGAACTGCATGAGCTAAAATCTCTCCACGTCCATCGAAATTCCAGTCACATTGATCGTGTTTAAAATATGAATAATGTCGTGTCGCACCCATAGAAATTAAAATGTTTGGAGAATTTGAATTTTCCAGAAAATTATAATTCTTATATTGCGTAGGATTGTATGGCGTATATGAGAATGTAACATTTATATATTTTTCCCATATTTTAAATGCTTCTTTTGCGACACTAATTTGATTTGAATATCCGTAGACGAAATCCCATGTTATAATAGGGTTTTTCCAAGAATTTATTTTACCAGACTTGACATTATTATCCGGTACACCACATCGTTTAGTTCTCATTAACCTTATTGTTTCTTCATTCAACACACCCGATACATTTAAATTATAAAACTCTTGGTATTTTTTGAGAGCTTGAATATATATTTCATCGGATTCAGTAATTGTTGACAACTCCATTGTCATTTCACCATCACTACCACTATCACTTTTTAAATACTCATAATTTTCCAAAAACTCCACTGACTCTAGAAAATTATCACTTTCTTTGTTACCATTTACAAATACCGAATAAATAACACACACTAGTATTACCACAAATACATTTTTCAATATACCCATGATGATTTTTTTTGGTTAATGTGTCGTTGTTATTATTGTTGTTGTTGTTGTACTCTGTCTAATAATAATAATTTAAATTCATTTCTCTTTTATGCTAACAATATGTTAATACAGCAATTTATATATTAAAAAATGTGCACACGCCATGTGCACATGAATGTTTGAATTCAGCAAAAATTTCGCTTTGTCTTACTAAAAATTATTATTATTTGTTATTATTAATTGCAAATTTTTTTGTGCACGCGCATAACCTTTTTTTTTAAAAAATAGATAACTGATAAATAACTCAGCAAAAATTTCGCGTTGTCATATTGAAAAATATTATTTAATTATTAATGTGCATTTTTTTACTGATATAAAATTTTTGCATAGGAGGTAATAATGAAATAAATTATTTAAAACTGTTATTATTTTATTTATTTTACCACAAATATATATTAGTTGAAATTACATAAATTACAGAAAAACATTTACAAGAATAATAGTAACATTTATTTGTAAATATATAACACTTATACATAACATTAGAGAAATAACAAGCTATAATTGTTTAATTATTATTTACAACATTATACGCTAAATAAGCCAATGTATTGGGGTTGTAACCTTTAAAAGAAACAGCTCTAGAACGATATTTTACTATTCTGACAGAATCTACCTCTTCTCTTTCATAACCTGTACGATCTGTGATCCTTGGTATATTGTTACAAATTAAATATATTGTATTTGTATTACAATTGCTTACATACAGTGCACATTTACAAATGTTCAAATCAAAAGTTTTTATTACTCTACTTGTAAAATATTCATTTGTATAGAAGCGAAAGAATTCATTAAATGGCTTAACAAATATAAATTGGAGATTTAATTCCGCAGGTTTGTACTTCTTACTTTCTAGAAGAAATTCAAATATATAGTGGATGTTTAACTCCCGCACTTCATCGAAATATTCGTCTATTATGTCTTCATCTTTTACTCTCACATTCCACAACTTCCAATCGGATTTGGATAGAAAGCGTCTAATGTAGAATGTTAAATAATCAATGTCAACAAACCGATTATTTTCAATATACACATCAATGTCGTGGTATTCGTTTGTGTGTTTTGCAAACCAACTTACATAACCGCCTGCAACACAAACTCTAAACTTTAAAAATGTCAATTCTATTAATAGTTGAGACACAAGTTTGTACACATTCAAATCGAAATCAGTTGCAAGATCAACCGTAGATATTTGTTTCGATATGAAGTGCACATGTCTCGTATGATCTAAAACAATTATGTTCTCAACTTTTGACATGATGTTTGTGTGCTTGCTTATTCAAAAACTGTGACTTTAAATACTTACTTGTTTTGTTTTTTCTTACTTACGTATAGTGTTCTGTAAATAAAATTTTCCATAGGGTGATGAAATAAGTTAGTTAAAATCATAATGTGTGTGTGTGTTAATTATTATTTTTATTTCAAAGTTCAGAAGTTATCTTTTTTATTAGATACACATATTATTTACAAATAAAACTTCATTATTTTTACAATCTAAACATTATCAACAAAAAAAATATAATCACATTTCACAACAATAATTAGATTAATACAAATTATTCTCAATTCTTAAACATAATATCCCCAAGGTAAAGTATCGGTGTTAAAAAAATTTATTATTCTTTTGTCATCATCAAAGATAATTTTTTCTGCTTTACAGTAAACACTTCATGTTTTTTTGATTGAATCGTACATTGCTCACGAAACACTGGTTCATTATTAAATAGACAATTATAAAAATCTTCAAAATTAATAGTTTTTAACGAAGCTCCTGTGACACCTTTCTCCCGCTTACTTAATCCTTTTCCTTCGACATTATATGAGTACATTTTTGAACGTAAACCAATAAATTCAGTCATGATTTTTCCATTATTTTCATCTTTCATCAAACCAATTACTTTTTTATTTACTTGAGGCATATTAAATATATTATTTTTTTCATAATCAGATGTGTCAAAACGATGAATATCACGTTTCATAACTTCATATATGTCTAAATTTTTAAAATCGTAAATTAAACTGTCTGTATCGGTGTATAGTAATTTAGCGTTGTCGTTTCCAAAACATTTTTTAATATAATTATAATGAAAGTCATAAGTGTAAGTTTTCGATATGTCTAAAATCGAAAATCCTACATATATTGGTTTATTAAATATTATATGTTTTTTGTCATTTCAATAATAACCATGTCATCGTCTAAAATAGTACAATTGTTGAAATTTGGGTGAGCTATGTACGATTTTGCACCAAATCTACCTTCCCATTGCGTAACCAACTTAACATCTCGATAACGGCGTACGTTCTCCATCGTTTTACCAAAAACAGAGTTGTTCATAAGCTTATAAAATTTTTTCTCAAACTCGTTTGTTGAATTTTGTCGTAATTCTGTATTCAAATCAATGTAAACTCGTAGCCATGGGGATTGCTTAAATTTTAATATTCTGTGAATATGAGTGAGGACCAAACCATTCTCCAAACATTGTTTCAAATTCTTATAATGTATAATGTAATTTTTTTTCGAATATAAGTTTGTTACTAATTTACTGTGTTTCGCGGTGGGAGGTGTAAAATGTTCAGGACAAAATGGGAAATCTTTATGTTTATCGAAAAGTGCTTTCGGATACTCTAAATCAACTTCAAAAATATAACCAGTCGGCGATTCATCACTTATGTCCATTACATTAACACTGTTAATTTCCGATTCGTTAACCCATTCAAATTTTGAAAATGGTAAAAATTGTCTCATAGCATGTCCATATAAATTATTTATATCATAATACATTAAATAACTGTCGTCAATTAACGGATTATAATTTTCCTCTTTCATATATTTATTATTCGCTTTGGCATACCTGTTCGAACATTGTGATACACCACCGCGTATTCCTTTCTCGATAAACATTATTTTATCAATGTCTGTCAACAATTCCAATTCTATTTTACTAATTTTAAGCATTGCATCGAATGCTAGGCCCGGTGCTGTATAATAATGAAACGCATCTAAACCATAAGTTTTAAAACATGTACTACGAAAATTTTCACAAATGTCTGCCAATAACAATATATCAGTTTTCAAATATAAATCCGAATATTCACCAAGATTTTTATGTTTAAATGTATGCCATACATTTAACGCGTGTTCATATTCACTATCACTTACACCTTCATTTTTTAGTGAACTAAAGAAATTATTTTTAGATGGAAGCTTCTCTTCATTCAATTTATCCCAGCTATTTATATATTCATAGGGGAATATACCTTTTCTTCGTAACAATTGAAACTCCTCTTCACTGCCGCAATAATTTCTTGTTATGTTCAATTCGGACTCGTTCAAATATGATGCCAATTTTTCCACACTGGACGCCATAAATCGGTAGGAGTCAATAAATTTAAAATTAATCCGACAATTTTTCACATATTTTGTGAATGAAATATATTTATCTTTATTGAGTGGCAACAAGGAAATTCTACCTTCAATTTCTTTCGCAATGTGTTTTATGATAAAGTGACCATCGTACCCAGATAAATTGTGAAATACCACTGGAATCGTTTGTGATGCGTGATAATTTAAATTACATACTTGGTGTGCTGGTCCCCTAAAAATACCACTTAAATGGCAATGGTCACGTACTTTGATGTCATCATTTCCAATTGTTTGTTGACATATATGACATACAGTGGCATTTCTAAATTCATTTTCTTGCAGTGCATTCAATTCAATTGGTATTATATTATCCATTATATTATTCACATGCTTCGCAATAGTTTCTAATTCTCTACAAAACCATTTAATGCAGTCTTTATCACGATTCATGCAAAATGTTGACAACAAATCGTTGTATGCGCATTTTAAATAATATCCAATACTGAATGCAGTGTGTTTTTGCATTTTTTCAGTATTTTCATCTATATTTGTATCATTTACTTTCTCTAAAATCGATTCTAAATCTGCATAAATTATAAATGGTATTTCGTTTTGATTCTTATAGTTTTTGAATTTTAATATGTTATTTTGATCATCCGGTACATCAATTCGGCATTCATTCTGCATTTTACATATTATCTCCTGTTTAGATAACGATGTTTCAGTTTTAAAATGGTTAAAACATCTGTGGCAGAAATACACCTGGTGTCTGTTTGATATTTTAATTTGACTGTTTAATAGCCGCGACATACTCTTAATCCACATAAAATGATAGTTTGTACTTAATTTTATTTTATCTATAATTCCACTATCACTATTATCATTGTCATTGTCAATTTCATTTTCACTACTTGTCGAATATATCATGAGTAAATTAATTTTTTTGTCATATTCTTTTCGAGACAAAACCACTGGAACAACTACATTTCTTTCTTTTTTACTTCTATATTCCAACGTATAAATATTTATTGATATTTCATTTTGATCCTCAAAGCTGGATACATCTTTTAAACGCATTGGAAACTCAATACCATTATATTTTAATACGTTCGAAAAATGTGGATACGATGATATGCGGTCAGAATTTTTGTTTACAGGATACAAAGCTGAGACAACAGAGTATAAGAAACAATACCTGTCTTGATTCTTAATATTTATCACAGCCTTTTTCATTTTAATTTCAAGTGGTAAATCAATAAATGCACCCCCTTCTAACGGTGTATAAAAGTTTATATTCACTTTTAAATGGAGAATTTCTCGCAGCGCCCATCCCGAGTCACGTTCCTGGAATTCTTCTAATTGCGTTAAAATCTCATCAATTACATTTTCCTTATACCATTCTTGCAAATTGGTCACATTATCAATAATTTTATTTCTAGTATTCATTGCTTTTATCTCAATTTTGCCCGTCGATGGTAATATAAACTCCGCATTTAATACCACATTAACTTTTAATAAAGATGTTTTTAAAGATTGAGTAATTCTATTTTTAAAAATTGTAAATGCATGTTTTAAAAATAATTTTGGGTCTTTATATCCACATTTATTAATTATAGCACCGGTTTTAATTCTACTGGCAAACACAGATTTAATATCTTGCCAATGCAATTGATTTTTATGCTTTGCTTCTCCCGCACCAAATTTTCTTTTCAACGTTACACCAACACCTGTTTTAATTTTAAGTTTCTTTAACTTTTCTCTATACACTTTAAGTAATGCTAAATTTGCTTCAAGTTTAAACAAAGTTTGACTTATCTTAAACTTCTGATTTTGCACACACTTATTAACTATTATTATTATTTTATTAATATGCTTTGACCACGAATCAACTTCTTCACGTGTGTTAATTAGTTTTAACGCTTTTGTTATGTTTTCAATGACTTTGTCGCTTAAGGTTGCTACAATTTTACAACTCATTTTGACAAGTAATACTAATAATTATTCAACATTTCTCATTTAAATAGATATTATATCATGCCGCCGCCGCCGCCATCGCTTCAGACAGGTCGTCAGCCTAATTATTTCTTATTTCTACTCAATTATTGAGACAGATCCGCCTTAACTTACATCATACACACTCATGACATTGCGACATGACACTATGCGTGGTTAAAGGTTAAACACTCTTTCACGCCTTATCTATAATTACTTATTTTATTTACCCAAATTATTTATCACTATTATTTATATACGCACACGGATAACCTATAACCCCGCCACCGACAATTTTTTTCCCTCAAGTTCATTATCTTCACTCCTTATCACTACTCTTATTACCGTATGTAGTTTCTAGCTCAAAATTCGACAAGTCCCTTATCATCACTCCTAATCAGTATTCTTATCACCTTGCAGTTTCTGCCTCAAAATGAGGCAGTAATGACCCTACTACTCTACTTACTTCACCAATGTTGGAGAGAAATTAGGAAGAAAGAAGACAGAAACCTTCCACTTAATAACTGGGAAATAAAGAGAAAAGGCTACTATGAAAGAAACGGCATCTCCACGGTAGAAGCAGAAAAAAATAGAGAAGAAAACATAAACATAAAAATAGAGACAATCAGAAGAGATCGAGATACACAGAGACAAGAACAAGATAAAAAGATAAACGAATCGAAATTTAATCATATATACAAAAACATACGACCAATAGGCACACCAGATTACTTGACAAAGAAGAACGAAAAGGACCTAAGATTAATAGCAACGAAGAAAACGCAAACAAGTACTGGCTACAGAAAGAAAGACGAATGTGCAGGCTATGCAGAGAAGATGAAGAAACATTAATACATTTACTTTATAATTGCAGATACCTGCCAAGGCTAAACCTCGGCCCATACAGAGTCCTCGGAGAATCCGGTGATGGCGAAACCTGGGCCAAAATGCTAAAAAAGAAGAGAGAAGAAATGAATTTAATGACAAATGTTCCGTAATTATAACTTTCAACCAGATAATTTAAATTGTAATATTAAAAGTAGAATTCAAAGCTGTAAAGCATGAATTTAATAAAGAATAATAATAATAATAATAATAAATAATAGTAATTTAATAATTAAATAAACTTATATTAAATTTAACTAACAGCTAATTATTTCTGCACAACCAACATCTCAAATCAAACAGGCTATTGTGCTCTAAACACCCAGGGCACAACACACTCTTCGAGATTTTGTGTATATGGCGTCCGCTTATTTAGTCAAATATAGTTTTGTCAAAACGTAGTTTGACCAAAAATGATTAAGCCAAACTGTATTTTAGTCAAACTGTAATTTGTTCAACTAGAATTTTGTCAAACCTTAAATATGCCAACCCGTAATTTGGCCAAACTGTATTCTAGACAAACTGTAATTTCACATTCCGTATTTTGACCAAACCGCAACTTCGACTAATATTTTATTGTCAAATCATTTTCAGGTCAACCGTAATTTAGCCAAAACGCAACTATACCTAACTGGAATAATCCAAAACGGAATTTATTCAAACCGTATTTTTGTCAAATCGCAGTTATGCATAACCGTAATCTTGCCAAACGCATTTTACTCAAATCGTAATCTGCCCAACTGTATGTCTTTATATAGAGTTGGGAAGATTACGATTTTACTAAAATACGGTTGGCAAGATTACGGTTATGCATATCTGCGATTTGACAAAAATACGTGTTGGATAAATTCCGTGTTGAATTATTCCAGTTAGGTATAGTTGCGTTTTGGCTAAATTACGGTTTAACTGAAAACTATTTGACAAAATAATATTAGTCGAAGTTGCGGTTTGGTCAAATTACGGAATGTGAAATTACAGTTTGTCTAGAATACAGTTTGGCCAAATTACGGGTTGGCATATTTACGGTTTGACAAAATTCCAGTTGAACAAATTACAGTTTGACTAAAATACAGTTTGGCTTAATTATTTTTGGTCAAACTATGTTTTGACAAAACTATATTTGTCCAAATTGTGTGCTCCCTTTGTATATATATATATATATATATATATATATATATATATATATATATATATATATATATATATATATATATAGATACCAGAAAGTGCTACGCATTCGAACAAGTCACTTCGAGAAGTCAATACTACCTATACTACTTGAAACTAAATAATAATGGACTTTTTAAATCAAGTCGGTCAATTGAAGAACTTTAAACCTAATAAAAAAGTGTCAGAGTTGGTTGTTGATCTACCGTACGCAATAAAACAAATGAAATGTATAAAAATAAAATTTGGGGAAAAAATACTGTGTGATTTCGGACCATTTACAATTTTTCTACCAGAACGGTTTTCGAGAATGACCGAATCTCAAGTGGCAGATATGAATAATTCTGCTAACACAGCCGTTAAATATAAAGGACAAAGGGATGCTGGGACAGGTAAAAGACCAGCATTCATTTTAGAATTTATTACATTAACGCCGGGATCAGCTGAAGAATCAGCTGCAAATAATGCGGCAGATATATTAATGAAATCATAAAATCATCTACCCCATCTTATTCAACAGCGGGTGCTGGAGCATCGTCAAATGTAGGTAATTTACTTTAAAGATTAAATCATTCATATAAATTATGTATTGATTTTTTTTTTAGATTTAATAAATCAAGTTCAGAAACATGAACAACAACAACAACTACAACCAAATGAAATACGGAAACAAAACGAAGATTCCAATTTGCCATCAACGTCATTAGTAGTAATCAACAAGTAGTAATCAACAGTAGTAATCAACAAGTGAATTCTTTTAAAATAATTTCGGTTAATGAACGACAAATACAAATCGAAGTGGCGTGAAATAGTAATTAATATAAATCAATACAACATTAATAATTCTTTAAATCCAATAGAGTGGATCTCGGAGTGGATAAAATCAATATTTAAAGAAATAATTCAATACATAAAAACGAACATAAGTGTTGACGAAAATGATAGATTAGGTATGGAAATTTATAGTAATGCGTCTCCTGACAAACCTATTACAATTTCTTATAATAAATTTGCACAATTAACCAGTGTCATAATTACAAATTCAATTGAAAGAGTAATTCAAAGTAACCAGTATTTTTTAATAGCGGGTAACTTGATAGTTAATATAGCTCATACGAAAATGCCTTTCGGTAAAGGTCGCACAAATTATAATTTAATATCATTTGGTGAATATTGCAAACGAAAACGGTCTATAATATGTATTAAAAATAGTGACACTTTGTGTTTGGCGAGAGCACTTGTTTTGTGTATAGCTCATTTAAGTGAAGAGAAATCGGAATTTCAAAAACTAAAATCAAATGAACAATTTCAAAGGCAAAAAGCTGTTGAACTGTGTGAAAAATTTAAAATTAATTTAAATGACGGTGCAGGTATTGAAGAAATACAAATGTTTCAAGAGTGTTTAAAAGATTATAAAATTACTCTATTTGGTGACGACCGTAAGGGTAACGAAATTATTTTTGAGGGTTATGATGTAATAAATCAAGGTAAACAAAAATATCTTGATTTAATTTACCATAATAATAATTTTTCCCCTGTATTACATATAAATGGGGCATTTAATGCAAAATATACTAGCGGAAAAAAATGAAACACTTTGAAATTCGTGAAATTTCGACCATTTTCAAACCGCCATAACTCGGCGTATTTTCAATCGATTTCGATGAATCTTTGTGGGCGAAAAACTTTGAAGTGTCTACTTTAAAGTCATGCCTGCGAATTTTAGCGCAACTCCTGCCGCCCCCTTCAGCACACCGGTGAAAAATAATAAATTTTAATTTTAAAAATGTCCAACTTTGACGATGTGTATGGAGTTTAAATTTTTTTGACTTGATCCATCAAAAGGGCACTAAAATTCACTCAATTCCCTGTGCAGAACTCAAAGAACGAAGTTCCTACGATGATTTGGAACAAAGTTATGATTTTTTTAAAAAAAAGGGCATTTTTTTGTTTTTTGCACATAACTCAGCGACTTTTCAACCAAATTAGACGATTCTTTCGGGGAAAAACCAAATTGTGGGTGTACTTTAAAGGGATAATCTCAGATTAGGATGATCTCTTTTCGTACCCTTTAAAACTCGAACAAAAAAACACGTTTTTTCGCAAAAAAACGTCTAACTTTGGCGATGTGTACCGAGTTGGAAAAAACTTGTCGACTCGATCCACAGAAAAGACATTGAAACTTGTTCAATTACCTGTGCTGGGCTCAAAAAACGAAGTTCCTACGACGATTTGAAAAAAAGTGCATTTTGTGATTTTTTGACTCACAAGTCGGCAGTTTTTTGACGAATTTTTTTTTCACGAATTATTTTTTTTTTCAAATTTCTGTTAGTTTAGGCAATTTGAGTTGTTCACACGAAATATCCAATTTCATTTTTAAAGAACTAAGCAAATCTCACGAGTGAAAAAAACAATTTCGTCAAAAAACTTCTGACTTAAGAGTCAAAAAATCACAAAATGCACTTTTTTTCAAACACCCATAACGGAAAGGGTTGCGCTAAAATTAGCAGGCATTACTTTAAAGTAGTTTTTCGCTCACAAAGATTCATCGAAATCGATTGAAAATACGCCGAGTTATGGCGGTTTGAAAATGATCGAAATTTCACGAATTTCAAAGTGTTTCATTTTTTTTTTTCGCCAGTGTATTACTGTCGGTCATGTCACATGCGATATTCAACACGCGGTAATCATATATGTAAAAATGCATGTAAACGATGTAATAGTACTCATATTGATGTTTCTACATTGTCAACAAATTCAGCATCAACATCATCATCTTCTGTTAAGCTCATAGAATGTAAAGACTGCAATCGATCGTTTGCTGGCCAAGCATGTTTCGATAATCACAAAACTATCCAGCTATTTACAAGACACCGAACAATGTGTGAAGTAGTAAAATGTTGTCCAATATGTTAAAAAACATACAATTTAAATACAAGAATCAAAGACCATGAATGTTCAGAAAAATATTGTTCAGTTTGCAGGTAAGTTTTGTTTATTATTATTTTTATAACATAATATAATTTAATTCTCATTGTATTTATAGGAATATGTATCGCCGAACCATCAGTGTTACATGAAGATTGTGTAATGGGATGAATCGAAAACGCCGCCTTTCATGCTTGTATTCTTCGATCTGGAGTGCAGTCAAAATAAACAAATGGGCAGTGAAGATGATTCTACCGAAACTTCTGTCATCAGCACCACAGAGTCATCGTTCTCAATCACAGGTAATAGCGCTAAAGAAGTAAGACTACACGAACCAGTGCTATGCATTGCTCAACATTGCTGCTCAACTTGTTTACATGATTTAGATATAACAAATTTATGCTCTACATGTGGTATACGAGAAAACATTTTTCAAGATAATCCCATTAAACATTTTTTTTGAATACTTAACATTACCACGTCAAATAATAAAAAAATTATAATCATTGCGCATAATTTAAAATCATATGATATCCATTTTTTTTTATTAAAATACATGGTAGACGAATTAAAATTAACACCTGAAATTATACTGCGAGGCAATCAAATACTTTCTATTAAAATTAACAATATAAAATTTATAGACAGTTTCAATTTTTTACCCATGAAACTGGCACAAATGCCTGATGCCTTAAATTTAAGCATTGACATTTAAAAAGGTTATTTTCCCTACTTTTTTACGAAATCGGGTAATTTTAAATATATTGGTCCACTACCCGATAAAGATATGGTGCTGAACAAATGAGTACCTACCAATGAACACGAATGTTTTTTAGAATGGTATACAAAATTTAAAAATTCAAATTATATTTTTAATATGGAAAATGAATTGATAGAATATTTCAAAAACGATGTTAATATTTTGAGATACGCATGTTTAAAATTCAGAGAAATATTTTTAGAAGTCAATAATGTTGATATATATTTGCGTGCAATAACAATTGCTAGTTCTTTTCTATATACATACCGTAAAAATTATTTAAAAAATAATGTTCTAGCCATTGCTCCACGTAATGGTTATAGAAGTTGCGATAAGTTTTCTTTTGAAGCCACTTGTTGGTTATTGTGGAAAGAGAATGAATTAAAAATTAATATAGCTCACGCATTTAAAGAGCGCGAAAATATAATTTTTGGCTTCAAAGTCGATGGTTATGCAGAACATGAAAATAACAAAATTATTTTTGAATATCATGGTTGTTGGTTTCATGGCTGTCCTAAATGCTATTCGAGTAATAGACATGAAACAATATATAATACTGGTGGTGACACAATGCACATACGTTATGAAAATACAGAACGCAAGATGAACATTTTAAAATCAGCAGGTAATAAAATCATTTTTCCTTCAAGGTCCGCAAAAATTCAAGGACCTACGATGATTTGGCGCGAAGTTATGAATTTTTGAAAAAAAAGTTCCTTTTTGAGGTTTCTGAATTTCATTAACAATTATCTAAAAATGACTTTAAAATTTGTATTTCTTTAAACACATTTATTTTTTAGATGTTTTAAGAAATAAACGAATTTGGTGCGAAATCGGACAAATTATGGGCAAAAAGCACAAAAATACCAATTTTTTTTCAAAAATTCATAACTTCGTGCCAAATTATTGCACGTACTTGAATTTTGAGAAAATTGAAGGAAAAAGATTGAACTTTATTGTCCTGTTGGGCAATAAGGTCCACGATTTTTACGCTACAAGTTGCTACAATGGAACATTTTTCAGTCAAAAACATGTTTTTTTATCCGGGGGTGGCAGAGGGTGGATCGGGTTTGGTGGCAGATTAACTTACAGGGCCGAATAGAGAAACCTTCAACGTTCTCGGAAATCTAAAATTTATTGATTTTTGTGCAAAATGTTATGGCCAAAAACCTCAAAAAGGCACTTTTTTTCAAAAATTCATAACTTTGCGCCAAATCATCGTAGGTACTTGAAATTTTGCGAATCTTGAAGAAAGTCTGATCTTTATTACTCTGTTGGCCAATAAGGTCCACGATTGTTTTGGCAATGCGCATGAGTTGCCAAAGTTGGACCTTTTTGGACATCAGGTACAGTTGTTTTTCTTAGGGGAGTGGGAGGTGGTGGAGTTGATTTTTTGTCACATTGGCTATAATCACATTAAAGATAAGACCTCAACGTTTTCAGAACTCGAAGATTCATCCAATTTAGTCGAAATGCAGCCGAGATATCGCACTTTGAAATTGTGTCATTTTTGGTGCATTTTCAAGTGATGCGTTTTTATTTTCCTCGAGTGTATAAATGAAGTAAATAATGAAAAAAAAAATTATTCAGGTATTTGTAGTTTATACTCATATATAAACAAATATGGTTGTTATCCAGTAGGACATCCCAAAATTTATGTTGGTGATGAATGTACAAATATTTCATCTTTAGATAACGTAGACGGTTTTATAAAATGTTCCGTTTTACCACCTGAAGATTTATATCATCCAGTGTTACCAATGAAAATCAACAATAAATGTAGGTATGTTTGTGTTGTGTCAAACCTGTGCACAAAATATGGTTCTAACTGAATGTACACATACAGATTCGGAAACAGAGCTAACATCAACCTGGGTTATACGAGTAAGTGAAATTATATTGGCATTACAGTACAAGTATAAGATTATAAAAATATTTGAAATTTGGACCTTTGATACAGTACAATATAATACAGAAAGTAAAACCGGTGGTTTATTTGCTGAATACGTTAACAATTTCTTAATTAATTAAGCAGGAGGCCAGTGGTTGACAAAAATTCAAAAAATCTATATATTTCAGATTTTGAAGCAAGGGAAGGGTTTCGACTTGATTTAAATAATATTGCAGATAATCCATGTCTCAGATCGATTGCAAAGTTAGAATTAAATAGTTTATGGGGTCGGTTTGGTATGAAGGAAGATTTAACACAAACTAAACTTTTAAAATCATATAACGAATTCGTAGATTATTTTGCAAATCCAATGATTGATGTTATCTCAAGTTTTCCTGTTAATGATGATATTATATGTGTAAATTACAAAGATAACGATATTTCAAAGTGTTCTCTTACTACAAACGTTTTTATAGCAGCATTTACGACAGCATTAGCTCGCATTCATCTGTATAAATATCTATCAAAACTTGGTACATGTGTTTTGTACTTAGATACTGACAGATATATATATATATATATATATATATATATATATATATATATATATATATATATATATATATATATATATATATATATATATATATATATATATATATATATACATGTTCCTGGTGAATGGATACCTGAACATGCAAACTATTTGGGTTGTATGACAGATGAATTGGAAAAATTTGGTAAAAAGTCGTACATTGATACTTTTGTGGGAGGTGGACCTAAAAATTATTCATTTCGTGTAAGAATAGGGAATGATAAAAATAATACTAAAACTGTTTGCAAAGCAAAAGGTATGACAATAAATTTTACTACAAAAAATCTTATAAATTTCAATACATTACAGCGTACGGTAACAGAATATACAGAACCGATTATTGTAAATTATCCAAATAAAATTGTAAAGTTGAAGCACTGGCGTGTAGCATCTTGTGACTA
>OX384031.1:25179941-25184941 GCA_947534325.1 Agonum fuliginosum | reverse complement strand
TATGTTAAATTATTTAATCACAGTGAAAATATATTTAATTTGTTTGACAGTTTCAAAATTGACAATACATATTTCATAAAACAATATCAAAAACAGCCTACTCAAATAACAAATTGCTGGTATATCAACAATATAATTATACGTTTTCTATTTCTTTCTTTTTCTACTTCATAATAAAAACAAAGAACAAAACTTCACGTAACAGTATCAATACTTCGCAAATTTCGAATGACATACGTGTTTCAACTAAATATATGACAGTAATAAGATAGAAAGAGTAAGACAATGTATTCTTTAGTTATTCTTGAAAATAAAATAATGACGTCACGGCAAAGAAGTTTGGGACGGACTTTACCTTATACTGTGTCACTGTGGTCCCAACTCCCAAAGGCGCGCGCAGCGCAAGTTGGAGCGCGGAGCGCGCAGTCCTCGAGTTATTTTTTAAAGTGCGCCGCAGGCTAACCAAAAACATGGTTGTACTAAAACCATTTTTTCAGTGCCACTGACAATTTTTCGTTGTCGGTACTCCATGTAATCTCGGCCACTTCCCCTCAACAATTATCATAAATATTTATTTAAGACATTGTCCTATATTAAGTTTATATATACCATTCTGAAGCCTATAAATAGCCTTTAATTATCAACTAAGTTCCAATAAGTTTTTATTGTTACTACCGTAAGTTCCGCTGGCATTTCTTCCGCTAGCGGAATTTTTTATTGGAAAAAAAATTAAAGAGCCTAAAATTGGGAGATGGGGCATTTAATTAACCTATAATTAGTCTATTATTTTTTTTTTTTGGGAGTTGATACCGCTAGCGGAAGGGAAGTAAATTTTTCGCGATTACAATACTTCCTTTTTACCTTCCGCTTACCTGTAAAGGAAGGTATTGGAATCATGCAAAAAATCGGGTGGTGAATTTTTAGTGGATGAGCACGAATTAGGGTCCTTACAACTCATTTTTGATAGTTTCACGATGATGTCTGTGTGTGTGTGTGTGTGTGTGTGTGTGTGTGTGTGTGTGTGTGTGTGTGTGTGTGTGTGTGTGTGTGTGTGTGTGTGTGTGTGTGTGTGTGTGTGTGTGTGTGTGTGTGTGTGTGTGTGTGTGTGTGTGTGTGTGTGTGTGTGTGTGTGTGTGTGTGTGTGTGTGTGTGTGTGTGTGTGTGTGTGTGTGTGTGTGTGTGTGTGTGTGTGTGTGTGTGTGTGTGTGTGTGTGTGTGTGTGTGTGTGTGTGTGTGTGTGTGTGTGTGTGTGTGTGTGTGTGTGTGTGTGTGTGTGTGTGTGTGTGTGTGTGTGTGTGTGTGTGTGTGTGTGTGTGTGTGTGTGTGTGTGTGTGTGTGTGTGTGTGTGTGTGTGTGTGTGTGTGTGTGTGTGTGTGTGTGTGTGTGTGTGTGTGTGTGTGTGTGTGTGTGTGTGTGTGTGTGTGTGTGTGCGCGTGTGCGTGTGTGCGTGTGTGCGTGTGTGCGTGTGTGCGTGTGTGCGTGTGTGCGTGTGTGCGTGTGTGCGTGTGTGCGTGTGTGCGTGTGTGCGTGTGTGCGTGTGTGCGTGTGTGCGTGTGTGCGTGTGTGCGTGTGTGCGTGTGTGCGTGTGTGCGTGTGTGCGTGTGTGCGTGTGTGCGTGTGTGCGTGTGTGCGTGTGTGCGTGTGTGCGTGTGTGCGTGTGTGCGTGTGTGCGTGTGTGCGTGTGTGCGTGTGTGCGTGTGTGCGTGTGTGCGTGTGTGCGTGTGTGCGTGTGTGCGTGTGTGCGTGTGTGCGTGTCTGCGTGTGTGCGTGTGTGCGTGTGTGCGTGTGTGCGTGTGTGCGTGTGTGCGTGTGTGCGTGTGTGCGTGTGTGCGTGTGTGCGTGTGTGCGTGTGTGCGTGTGTGCGTGTGTGCGTGTGTGCGTGTGTGCGTGTGTGCGTGTGTGCGTGTGTGCGTGTGCGTGTGCGTGTGCGTGTGCGTGTGCGTGTGCGTGTGCGTGTGCGTGTGCGTGTGCGTGTGCGTGTGCGTGTGCGTGTGTGTGTGTGTGTGTGTGTGTGTGTGTGCGCGTGTGCGTGTGTGCGTGTGCGTGTGCGTGTGTGTGTGTGTCAGTGTGTGTGTGTGTCAGTGTGTCAGGATGGATGTTGGAGGTACGATAACTCAAATACCACAGAATAAAAAAATTTGAAATTTGGTATACAATATTCTGACACCCTAGATTAGATCTGATTAGATTTTGGTGTTGATCGTGCAACCGGAAGTGGTAGTTTCTTGAAGATCTGAAGAGTTTTTCTGAAATATTCTCAAAATTTATGAATTAATAGGAATTTTTTAAATAAAATTGTATACTAAATGTTACTATCTACAATATGTATTCAAAACGTTCTTTCTATCTAGCACCATTTTCCAATTACAAGAAGTTAAAAATTCTACAAATTTGTTACAATTTTGATTTATCTGCCTACCTATGGAAACAAAAAATAAAATATTTGAGTGTTAATGTCACATGAATTTTTGACTTTTTGGCAAATTGAAATGGAAAATATGAAATGTCATTTATAGTCCGTCCCAAACTTCTTTGCCGTTACGTCATACCTGTAGTTCGTATGAATCAATTTGAAATTATGGCGGGAAAGTTATATTTTGATAAAAAAATATTTTAAAACTATATTAGGTATGTGAATATTTGGAATAACTATATAAATGTAATAATAAATAAATACCTCTAGAACAGCTGACACGGGAATAAGAAATTCTCCCTTTTCTTTTTCAGCAGTAAAATATTGGTACAAATTCAAGACAATCTGAATTGTTTGTTTATTATTGCGTTTGCCGGGCATATTTATAAATATTATTATAAATATCTATATGTAAACAGCTAATGGATGCATAAAACAACGATATACCTATGTTAAATTATTTAATCACAGTGAAAATATATTTAATTTGTTTGACAGTTTCAAAATTGACAATACATATTTCATAAAACAATATCAAAAACAGCCTACTCAAATAACAAATTGCTGGTATATCAACAATATAATTATACGTTTTCTATTTCTTTCTTTTTCTACTTCATAATAAAAACAAAGAACAAAACTTCACGTAACAGTATCAATACTTCGCAAATTTCGAATGACATACGTGTTTCAACTAAATATATGACAGTAATAAGATAGAAAGAGTAAGACAATGTATTCTTTAGTTATTCTTGAAAATAAAATAATGACGTCACGGCAAAGAAGTTTGGGACGGACTTTACCTTATACTGTGTCACTGTGGTCCCAACTCCCAAAGGCGCGCGCAGCGCAAGTTGGAGCGCGGAGCGCGCAGTCCTCGAGTTATTTTTTAAAGTGCGCCGCAGGCTAACCAAAAACATGGTTGTACTAAAACCATTTTTTCAGTGCCACTGACAATTTTTCGTTGTCGGTACTCCATGTAATCTCGGCCACTTCCCCTCAACAATTATCATAAATATTTATTTAAGACATTGTCCTATATTAAGTTTATATATACCATTCTGAAGCCTATAAATAGCCTTTAATCTTATATACTAAAAGGCTTGAGATCATTTTCAGCAGCTTAGCAACCGTTTTTCGACACGCCTACTGCCTAAACGGGTGAACCGATTTTTATGAACTTTTTACTTCCTTGTACGAAGTAAGGAAGTATTGTAATCGCGAAAAATTTCGGTTCTCAGATTTTGACGGAAATATCCGTTTTGACCTTTTCTGAATCCATTATGACTAGTTTCGACGTGACGTCTGTACGTACGTACGTACGTACGTACGGACGTATGTGTGTCGCATAACTCAAATACGGTTAGACGTAGAAAGTTGAAATTTTGTATTTAGGACTGTTATAGCATCTAGTTGTGCACCTCCTATTTTTGGTTTCAGTCTACAAACCGGAAGTAGTACTTTTTAAAAATATTTCGATAAATATTTAATTTTAGACAATTTTTTTTTATTTTAAATGAAAGATTATGTGATTATTACCTACAATCGGTATTTTATAAATATTTTTGTATCTGCTATCATTTAAAAATAATTAAAGTATATATTTATAATTTATAGTATTTCGGTATCTTGTAGTCCATGATCGATTAACATTTGTTACTACGTAAAATTTAAATGATTATGACATGACAGTGACAATAGTAAAATATGCTTTATATCTTCTTCTGCAGTTTAAATCAAATGACTAAAATATATTTGTGAGTATTAGTATAATAAGTTAAAAGAATTTTTAATATTATTTTACATTTTAGTTATTATTAGTATGAACACACAAGGCGTACAAGGAAGTCATGTGGTGTCCACGTCAGATTTTTTTTATTTGATAGAGGTTCATGTGAAGTAGTGCCTTTTGGGTATATGAATATTGTAGATGGCGTGGTAGTCGCAGGGGAGTTGAAAAACAGTGATTTTTTTGACTCCTTGGATACGGGCATTATACGTTATTCGATTGTTTTTTCATTTGACATATAGGTAGAGGATGAATTTGACTATATTTCTATGCATGTTTCAACCCAATATTGGGTATATTAAGAAAGTTATTAAGAAAAAACTGAAAAATGCACGGAACGCAAATGGGAGCATGCCATGGATGTTTTGTTTTCTTTTTGACAAAAATGATTTTTTTGTCTACTGTCAGATTTGACGTTTCCAATTTGAAATTTTATTTGGATTTATCTTTTATATTTGATAAGGTAGAAGTATTTTGAAAATTTTATTGAGTATTTAAAGATGGAGCACGTATTATGTTTACATGCTTTTGTAGAAATTTGTAATATATTTTTTGAAAATTTTTATTCAATTTTACAATGCACTGTGAAGTTGAATCATATTGTTATTTATTACTGTAGTATTTATAGTAATATATTTTGACCCAAGTGTAAATGTTCAATTAAAATTAGGTATCTATATCCAATATCCGTGGATAATACTATTTCTCAGTAATTTGCTATAAGTTATAAATGTCAAATTAATATACAAATTTAACAAACGTGCTAAAAATGGCGTCCGATAATCGGGATTTTTATCT
>OX384031.1:25157441-25174941 GCA_947534325.1 Agonum fuliginosum | reverse complement strand
GGCATTTAATTAACCTATAATTAGTCTATTATTTTTTTTTTTTGGGAGTTGATACCGCTAGCGGAAGGGAAGTAAATTTTTCGCGATTACAATACTTCCTTTTTACCTTCCGCTTACCTGTAAAGGAAGGTATTGGAATCATGCAAAAAATCGGGTGGTGAATTTTTAGTGGATGAGCACGAATTAGGGTCCTTACAACTCATTTTTGATAGTTTCACGATGATGTCTGTGTGTGTGTGTGTGTGTGTGTGTGTGTGTGTGTGTGTGTGTGTGTGTGTGTGTGTGTGTGTGTGTGTGTGTGTGTGTGTGTGTGTGTGTGTGTGTGTGTGTGTGTGTGTGTGTGTGTGTGTGTGTGTGTGTGTGTGTGTGTGTGTGTGTGTGTGTGTGTGTGTGTGTGTGTGTGTGTGTGTGTGTGTGTGTGTGTGTGTGTGTGTGTGTGTGTGTGTGTGTGTGTGTGTGTGTGTGTGTGTGTGTGTGTGTGTGTGTGTGTGTGTGTGTGTGTGTGTGTGTGTGTGTGTGTGTGTGTGTGTGTGTGTGTGTGTGTGTGTGTGTGTGTGTGTGTGTGTGTGTGTGTGTGTGTGTGTGTGTGTGTGTGTGTGTGTGTGTGTGTGTGTGTGTGTGTGTGTGTGTGTGTGTGTGTGTGTGTGTGTGTGTGTGTGTGTGCGCGTGTGCGTGTGTGCGTGTGTGCGTGTGTGCGTGTGTGCGTGTGTGCGTGTGTGCGTGTGTGCGTGTGTGCGTGTGTGCGTGTGTGCGTGTGTGCGTGTGTGCGTGTGTGCGTGTGTGCGTGTGTGCGTGTGTGCGTGTGTGCGTGTGTGCGTGTGTGCGTGTGTGCGTGTGTGCGTGTGTGCGTGTGTGCGTGTGTGCGTGTGTGCGTGTGTGCGTGTGTGCGTGTGTGCGTGTGTGCGTGTGTGCGTGTGTGCGTGTGTGCGTGTGTGCGTGTGTGCGTGTGTGCGTGTGTGCGTGTGTGCGTGTGTGCGTGTGTGCGTGTCTGCGTGTGTGCGTGTGTGCGTGTGTGCGTGTGTGCGTGTGTGCGTGTGTGCGTGTGTGCGTGTGTGCGTGTGTGCGTGTGTGCGTGTGTGCGTGTGTGCGTGTGTGCGTGTGTGCGTGTGTGCGTGTGTGCGTGTGTGCGTGTGTGCGTGTGTGCGTGTGCGTGTGCGTGTGCGTGTGCGTGTGCGTGTGCGTGTGCGTGTGCGTGTGCGTGTGCGTGTGCGTGTGCGTGTGCGTGTGTGTGTGTGTGTGTGTGTGTGTGTGTGTGTGCGCGTGTGCGTGTGTGCGTGTGCGTGTGCGTGTGTGTGTGTGTCAGTGTGTGTGTGTGTCAGTGTGTCAGGATGGATGTTGGAGGTACGATAACTCAAATACCACAGAATAAAAAAATTTGAAATTTGGTATACAATATTCTGACACCCTAGATTAGATCTGATTAGATTTTGGTGTTGATCGTGCAACCGGAAGTGGTAGTTTCTTGAAGATCTGAAGAGTTTTTCTGAAATATTCTCAAAATTTATGAATTAATAGGAATTTTTTAAATAAAATTGTATACTAAATGTTACTATCTACAATATGTATTCAAAACGTTCTTTCTATCTAGCACCATTTTCCAATTACAAGAAGTTAAAAATTCTACAAATTTGTTACAATTTTGATTTATCTGCCTACCTATGGAAACAAAAAATAAAATATTTGAGTGTTAATGTCACATGAATTTTTGACTTTTTGGCAAATTGAAATGGAAAATATGAAATGTCATTTATAGTCCGTCCCAAACTTCTTTGCCGTTACGTCATACCTGTAGTTCGTATGAATCAATTTGAAATTATGGCGGGAAAGTTATATTTTGATAAAAAAATATTTTAAAACTATATTAGGTATGTGAATATTTGGAATAACTATATAAATGTAATAATAAATAAATACCTCTAGAACAGCTGACACGGGAATAAGAAATTCTCCCTTTTCTTTTTCAGCAGTAAAATATTGGTACAAATTCAAGACAATCTGAATTGTTTGTTTATTATTGCGTTTGCCGGGCATATTTATAAATATTATTATAAATATCTATATGTAAACAGCTAATGGATGCATAAAACAACGATATACCTATGTTAAATTATTTAATCACAGTGAAAATATATTTAATTTGTTTGACAGTTTCAAAATTGACAATACATATTTCATAAAACAATATCAAAAACAGCCTACTCAAATAACAAATTGCTGGTATATCAACAATATAATTATACGTTTTCTATTTCTTTCTTTTTCTACTTCATAATAAAAACAAAGAACAAAACTTCACGTAACAGTATCAATACTTCGCAAATTTCGAATGACATACGTGTTTCAACTAAATATATGACAGTAATAAGATAGAAAGAGTAAGACAATGTATTCTTTAGTTATTCTTGAAAATAAAATAATGACGTCACGGCAAAGAAGTTTGGGACGGACTTTACCTTATACTGTGTCACTGTGGTCCCAACTCCCAAAGGCGCGCGCAGCGCAAGTTGGAGCGCGGAGCGCGCAGTCCTCGAGTTATTTTTTAAAGTGCGCCGCAGGCTAACCAAAAACATGGTTGTACTAAAACCATTTTTTCAGTGCCACTGACAATTTTTCGTTGTCGGTACTCCATGTAATCTCGGCCACTTCCCCTCAACAATTATCATAAATATTTATTTAAGACATTGTCCTATATTAAGTTTATATATACCATTCTGAAGCCTATAAATAGCCTTTAATCTTATATACTAAAAGGCTTGAGATCATTTTCAGCAGCTTAGCAACCGTTTTTCGACACGCCTACTGCCTAAACGGGTGAACCGATTTTTATGAACTTTTTACTTCCTTGTACGAAGTAAGGAAGTATTGTAATCGCGAAAAATTTCGGTTCTCAGATTTTGACGGAAATATCCGTTTTGACCTTTTCTGAATCCATTATGACTAGTTTCGACGTGACGTCTGTACGTACGTACGTACGTACGTACGGACGTATGTGTGTCGCATAACTCAAATACGGTTAGACGTAGAAAGTTGAAATTTTGTATTTAGGACTGTTATAGCATCTAGTTGTGCACCTCCTATTTTTGGTTTCAGTCTACAAACCGGAAGTAGTACTTTTTAAAAATATTTCGATAAATATTTAATTTTAGACAATTTTTTTTTATTTTAAATGAAAGATTATGTGATTATTACCTACAATCGGTATTTTATAAATATTTTTGTATCTGCTATCATTTAAAAATAATTAAAGTATATATTTATAATTTATAGTATTTCGGTATCTTGTAGTCCATGATCGATTAACATTTGTTACTACGTAAAATTTAAATGATTATGACATGACAGTGACAATAGTAAAATATGCTTTATATCTTCTTCTGCAGTTTAAATCAAATGACTAAAATATATTTGTGAGTATTAGTATAATAAGTTAAAAGAATTTTTAATATTATTTTACATTTTAGTTATTATTAGTATGAACACACAAGGCGTACAAGGAAGTCATGTGGTGTCCACGTCAGATTTTTTTTATTTGATAGAGGTTCATGTGAAGTAGTGCCTTTTGGGTATATGAATATTGTAGATGGCGTGGTAGTCGCAGGGGAGTTGAAAAACAGTGATTTTTTTGACTCCTTGGATACGGGCATTATACGTTATTCGATTGTTTTTTCATTTGACATATAGGTAGAGGATGAATTTGACTATATTTCTATGCATGTTTCAACCCAATATTGGGTATATTAAGAAAGTTATTAAGAAAAAACTGAAAAATGCACGGAACGCAAATGGGAGCATGCCATGGATGTTTTGTTTTCTTTTTGACAAAAATGATTTTTTTGTCTACTGTCAGATTTGACGTTTCCAATTTGAAATTTTATTTGGATTTATCTTTTATATTTGATAAGGTAGAAGTATTTTGAAAATTTTATTGAGTATTTAAAGATGGAGCACGTATTATGTTTACATGCTTTTGTAGAAATTTGTAATATATTTTTTGAAAATTTTTATTCAATTTTACAATGCACTGTGAAGTTGAATCATATTGTTATTTATTACTGTAGTATTTATAGTAATATATTTTGACCCAAGTGTAAATGTTCAATTAAAATTAGGTATCTATATCCAATATCCGTGGATAATACTATTTCTCAGTAATTTGCTATAAGTTATAAATGTCAAATTAATATACAAATTTAACAAACGTGCTAAAAATGGCGTCCGATAATCGGGATTTTTATCTATTGTACTTGAGTTTGGGTTGAATTTGAGTTTGTCCTGCCCAAGTCGCCCTACTGGGATCTTTATCCTGAATAAATACGCACACTAACTAACAACTGGACAAGCACGAGACACGACGCGGACTAGACATGATCTAGATTGTTATTGCACTTGTATCAAGTATCAAATCTATTTTTACAAAAGTATGTATGGTATTATAATTAGCACCAAGGGGTACAAAATATGGCTTCTATGATCGGCATTTGTTTTTCAATAAAAATTTAATATAATCATGATTGGTACCAAACATATCGTCTAATGTTGCCCAAAATTATGGCTGTTTAGTAAGTATAAATTGCACTCGGTGAGCGGCATTTGTTTTTTCTGAATATGTTTTAAATTATATCGCGATTGATATCAAATTAAAGGTCAAAAAATGCATTAAAATGACTTTAAACAATTTGGCTTTTGTTTTTAGTCGGACAAAAAGCATTTTTTTAGTTTTCACAAAATTTTGTTATTTTCTTTTTAAAACACTAATGACTAGGTACCTATTTGGTATATTCCAATAATCACATCAAAAGACGTCAGAAAATTTAGTACTTATATTACAGTGAAAATTATAAACATTTTATATTAGAATTTTCCGGTTTTATAGTTTCCTCGGAATTTATCACAAATCCGTCGAGTTTTATATATTTTTTTAAACTAAAGTGCTAGATGATAACTATTTTATAAAATTGTTAAAAATGGGGATCGAACATCAACATTTTTTTCTAAAAAATTATAGTGTCATATCGAATTTCATACCTCAAATCAAATTTCTAAATAAGGGCTAATTAATAAAATAATTTATTACCGCGCGCAGCGGTAGAGTCTAAATGTTAAAATCGTTATAATTGAGGCACGAAGTGCCAAATTGTCCCACATTCAGGGTCCGCGGAGCTTAAGCCCGCGAAGCGGGCGAATTCCCCTTGTCGAGCGCAGCGGTAGAGTCTGAATGTTAAAATCTTTATAATTGAGGCACGAAGTGCCAAATTGTCCCATATTCAGGGTCCGCGGAGCTTAAACCCGCGAAGCGGGCGAATCCTCCTTGTCGCGCGCAGCGGTAGAGTCTGAATGTTAAAATCGTTATAATTGAGGCACGAAGTGCCAAATTGTCCCACATTCAGGGTCCGCGGAGCGGGCGAATCCCCCTTGTCGCGCGCAGTGGTAGAGTCTGAATGTTAAAATCGTTATAATTGAGGCACGAAGTGCCAAATTGTCCCACATTCAGGGTCCGCGGAGCTTAAGCCCGCGAAGCGGGCGAGTCCTCCTTGTCGCGCGCAGCGGTAGAGTCTGAATGTTAAAATCGTTATAATTGAGGCACGAAGTGCTAAACTGTCCCACATTCAGGCTCCGCGGAGCTTATATACTAAAAGGCTTGAGATCATTTTCAGCAGCTTAGCAACCGTTTTTAGACTCGCCTACTGCCTAAACGGGTGAACCGATTTTTATGAACTTTTTTTATTTTATAGAGGTTCATGTGAAGTAGTGCCTTTTGGGTATATGAATATTATAGATGGCGTGGTAGTCGCAGGGGAGTTGAAAAACAGTGATTTTTTTCACTCCTTGGATACGGGTATTATACTTTATTCGATTGTTTTTTTCATTTGACATATAGGTAGAGGATGAATTTGACTATATTTCTATGCATGTTTCAACCCAATATTGGGTATATTAAGAAAGTTATTAAGAACAAACTGAAAAATGCACGGAACGCAAATGGGAGCATGCCATGGAAATTTTGTTTTCTTTTTGATAAAAATGATTTTGTTGTCTACTGTCAGATTTGACGTTTCCAATTTGAAATTTTATTTGGATATATTTTTCATATTTGGTAAGGTAAGAGTGTTTTGAAAATTTTATTGTGTATTTAAAGATGGAGCACGCATTATGTTTACATTGTTTTGTATATATTTGAAATATATTTTTGGAAAATTTTTATTCAATTTAACAATGCACTGTGAAGTTGTATCATGTTGTTATTTATTATTGTAGTATTTATAGTATTATATTTTGACCCAAGTGTAAATGTTCAATTAAAATTAGGTATCTTTATCCAATATCCGTGGATAATACTATTTCTCAGTATTTTACTGAAAATTTTAAATGTCAAATTAATATACAAATTTAACAAACGTGTTAAAAATGACGTCCGATAATTGGGATTTTTATCTATTGTACTTGAGTTTTTACAAAAGTATGTATGGTATTATAATTAGCACCAAGGGGTACAAAATATGGCTTCTATGATCGGCATTTGTTTTTCAATAAAAATTTAACATAAATCATGATTGGTATCAAACTTTTCGTCTAATGTTGCCCAAGATTATGACTGTTTACTAAGTATAAATTGCACTCGGTGAGCGGCATTTGTTTTTTCTGAATATGTTTTAAATTATATCGCGATTGATATCAAATTAAAGGTCATAATAAGGACAAAAAATCTACAATATGCATTAAAATGACTTTCGACAATTTGGCTTTTGTTTTTAGTCGTACAAAAAGCATTTTTTTAGTTTTCACAAAATGTTGATACTTATTTTCTTTTTAAAACACTAATGACTACCTACTTGGTATATTCCAATAATCACATCAAAAGACGTCAGAAAATTTAGTACTTATACATATAACAGTGAAAATTATAAACATTTTATATTAGAATTTTCCGGTTTTATAGTTTCCTCGGAATTTATCACAAATCCATCGAGTTTGATATATTTTTTTAAACTAAAGGGCTAGATGATAACTACTTTATAAAATTGTTAAAAATGGGGATCGAACATCGACATTTTTTTAGAAAAAATTATAGTGTCATATCGAATTTCATACCTCAAATTAAATGGCTAGATAATCCCCCTTGTCACGCGCAGCGGTAGAGTCTGAATGTTAAAATCATTATAATTGAGGCACGAAGTGACAAATTGTCCCACACCCACATTCAGGGTCCGCGGAGCTTAAGCGCGCGAAGCGGGCGAATCCTCCTTGTCGCGCGCAGCGGTAGAGTTTGAATGTTAAAATCGTTATAATTGAGGCACGAAGTGCCAAATTGTCCCACATTCAGGGTCCGCGGAGCTTAAGCCCGCGAAGCGGGCGAATTCCCCTTGTCGTGCGCAGCGGTAGAGTCTGAATGTTAAAATCGTTATAATTGAGGTACGAAGTGTCAAATTGTCCCACATTCAGGGTCCGCGGAGCTTAAGCCCGCGAAGCGGGCGAATCCCCCTTGTCGCGCGCAGCGGTAGAGTCTGAATGTTAAAATCGTTATAATTGAGGCACGAAGTGCTAAACTGTCCCACATTCAGGCTCCGCGGAGCTTAAGCCCGCGAAGCGGGCGAATCCCCCTTGTCGCGCGCAGCGGTAGAGTCTGAATGTTAAAATCGTTATAATTGAGGCACGAAGTGCTAAACTGTCCCACATTCAGGCTCCGCGGAGCTTAAGCCCGCGAAGCGGGCGAATCCCCCTTGTCGCGCGCAGCGGTAGAGTCTGAATGTTAAAATCGTTATAATTGAGGCACGAAGTGCTAAACTGTCCCACATTCAGGCTCCGCGGAGCTTAAGCCCGCGAAGCGGGCGAATCCCCCTTGTCGCGCGCAGCGGTAGAGTCTGAATAATGTTAACATCGTTATAATTGAGGCACGAAGTGCCAAATTGTCCCACATTCAGAGTCCACGGAGCTTAAGCCCGCGAAGCGGGCGAATCCCCCTTGTCGCGCGCAGCGGTAGAGTCTGAATGTTAAAATCGTTATAATTGAGGCACGAAGTGCCAAATTGGCCCACATTCAGGGTCCGCGGAGCTTAAGCCCGCGAAGCGGGCGAATTCCCCTTGTCGCGCGCAGCGGTAGAGTTTGAATGTTAAAATCGTTATAATTGAGGCACGAAGTGCCAAATTGTCCCACATTCAGGGTCCGCGGAGCTTAACCCCGCGAGTCGGGCGAATCCACCTTGTCGCGCGCAGCGGTAGAGTCTGAATGTTAAAATCGTTATAATTGAGGCACGAAGTGCCAAATTGTCCCACATTCAGGGTCCGCGGAGCGGGCGAATCCCCCTTGTCGCGCGCAGCGGTAGAGTCTAAATAATGTTAAAATCGTTATAATTGAGGCACGAAGTGCAAAATTGTCCCACATTCAGGGTCCGCGGAGTTTAAGCCCGCGAAGCGGGCGAATCCCCCTTCTCGCGCGCAGCGGTAGAGTCTGAATGTTAAAATCGTTATAATTAAGGCACGAAGTGCCGAATTGTCCCAAATTAAGAGTTCGCGGAGTTTGAGCCCGCAAAGCGGGCGAATCTCCCTTGTCGCGCGGCAGCGCGACCTAGCCGAAGGCCCGCGTAGCGGGGCCTGACGCTAGTTATCAACTAAGTTCCAATAAGTTTTTATTGTTACTACCGTAAGTTCCGCTGGCATTTCTTCCGCTAGCGGAATTTTTTATTGGAAAAAAAATTAAAGAGCCTAAAATTGGGAGATGGGGCATTTAATTAACCTATAATTAGTCTATTACTAGCGTCAGGCCCCGCTACGCGGGCCTTCGGCTAGGTCGCGCTACCGCGCGACATGGGGGATTCGCCTACTTCGCGGGCTCTGAATGTGGGACAATTTGGCACTTCGTGCCTCAATTATAACGATTTTAACATAATTTAGACTCTACTGCTATCGCGCGACAGGGGGAATTCGCCCGCTTCGCGGGCTTAAGCTCCGCGGACTCTGAATGTGAGACAATTCGGCACTTCGTGCCTCAATTATAACGATTTTAACATTCAGACTCTACCGCTGCGCGCGACAAGGAGGATTCGCCCACTTCGCGGGCTTAAGCTCCGCGGACCCTGAATGTGGGACAATTTGGCACTTCGTGCCTCAATTTTAACGATTTTAACATTCAGACTTTACCGCTGTGCGCGACAAGGGGGATCCGCCTGCTTCGCGGGCTTAAGCTCCGCGGACCCTGAATGTGGGACACACACCCACACACACCCACACTTCGTGCCTCAATTCAGACTCTACCGCTGCGCGCGACAAGGGAAATTCGCCCGCATCGCGGGCTTAAGCTCCGCGGATCCTGAATGTGGGACAATTTGGCACTTCGTGCCTCAATTATAACGATTTTAACATTCAGACTCAACCGCTGCCGCGTGACAAGGAGGATTCGCCTGCTTCGCGGGCTCTGAATGTGGGACAATTCGGCACTTCGTGCCTCAATTATAACGATTTTAACATTTTTAGACTCTACCGCTGCCACGTGACAAGGGGAATTTAGCTCCGCGGACCCTGAATGTGGGACAATTTGGCACTTCGTGCCTCAATTTTAACGATTTTAACATTCAGACTCTACCGCTGTGCGCGACAAGGGGGATCCGCCTGCTTCGCGGGCTTAAGCTCCGCGGACCCTGAATGTGGGACACACACCCACATTTCGTGCCTCAATTATAACAATTTTAACATTCAGACTCTACCGCTGCGCGCGACAAGGGAAATTCGCCCGCATCGCGGGCTTAAGCTCCGCAGATCCTGAATGTGGGACAATTTGGCACTTCGTGCCTCAATTATAACGATTTTAACATAATTTAGACTCTACCGCTGCCACGTGACAAGGGGAATTTAGCTCCGCGGACCCTGAATGTGGGACAATTTGGCACTTCGTGCCTCAATTTTAACGATTTTAACATTCAGACTCTACCGCTGTGCGCGACAAGGGGGATCCGCTCGCTTCGCGGGCTTAAGCTCCGCGGACCCTGAATGTGGGACAATTTGGCACTTCGTGCCTCAATTATAACGATTTTAACAGTCAGACTCTACCGCTGCGCGTGACAAGGGGGATTCGCTCGCTTCGCGGGCTTAAGCTCTGCGGATCCTGAATGTGGGACAATTTGGCACTTCGTGCCTCAATTATAACGATTTTAACATTCAGACTCTACCGCTGCGCGCGACAAGGGGGATTCACCCGCTTCGCGGGCTTAAGCTCCGCGGACTCTGAATGTGGGACAATTTAGCACTTCGTGCCTCAAATATAACGATTTTAACATTCAGATTCTACCGCTGCGCGCGACAAGGGGGATTCGCCCGCTTCGCGGGCTTAAGCTCCGCGGACCCTGAATGTGGGACAATTTGGCACTTCGTGTATCAATTATAACGATTTTAACATTCAGATTCTACCGCTGCGCGCGACAAGGGGGATTCGCCCGCTTCGAGGGCTTAAGCTCCGCGGACCCTGAATGTGGAATAATTTGGAACTTCGTGCCTCAATTATAACGATTTTAACATAATTTAGACTCTACCGCTGCCACGTGACAAGGGGAATTTAGCTCCGCGGACCCTGAATGTGGGACAATTTGGCACTTCGTGTATCAATTATAACGATTTTAACATTCAGATTCTACCGCTGCGCGCGACAAGGGGGATTCGCCCGCTTCGAGGGCTTAAGCTCCGCGGACCCTGAATGTGGAATAATTTGGAACTTCGTGCCTCAATTATAACGATTTTAACATTCAGACTCTACCGCTGCGCGCGACAAGGGGGATTTGCCCGCTTCGCGGGCTTAAGCTCCGCGGACCCTGAATGTGGGACAATTTGGCACTTCGTGCCTCAATTATAACGATTTTAACATTCAGACTCTACCGCTGCGCGCGACAAGGGGGATTCACCCGCTTCGCGGGCTTAAGCTCCGCGGACTCTGAATGTGGGACAATTTGGCACTTCGTGCCTCAAATATAACGATTTTAACATTCAGATTCTACCGCTGCGCGCGACAAGGGGGATTCGCCCGCTTCGCGGGCTTAAGCTCCGCGGACCCTGAATGTGGGACAATTTGGCACTTCGTGTATCAATTATAACGATTTTAACATTCAGATTCTACCGCTGCGCGCGACAAGGGGGATTCGCCCGCTTCGAGGGCTTAAGCTCCGCGGACCCTGAATGTGGAATAATTTGGAACTTCGTGCCTCAATTATAACGATTTTAACATTCAGACTCTACCGCTGCGCGCGACAAGGGGGATTTGCCCGCTTCGCGGGCTTAAGCTCCGCGGACCCTGAATGTGGGACAATTTGGCACTTCGTGCCTCAATTACCTATAACGATTTTAACATTTAGACTCTACCGCTGCGCGCGACAAAAAGTAGTTATCATCTAGCCCTTTAGTTTAAAAAAAAATATATAACTCGATGGATTTGTGATAAATTCCGAGGAAACTATAAAACAGGAAAATGCTAATATAAAATGTTTATAATTTTCACTGACTGTAATATAAGTAGGTGCTAAATTTTCTGACGTCTTTTGATGTGATTATTGGAATATACCAAGTAGGTAGTCATTAGTGTTTTAAAAAAAAATAAAAAAAAATTGTGAAAACTGAAAAAATGCTTTTTGTCCGACTAAAAACAAAAGTCAAATTGTCGAAAGTCAGTTTATTGCATACTGTACATTTTGTGTCCTTATTATGACCTTTAATTTGAAATCAATCGCGATATAATTTAAAACATATTCAGAAAAAACAAATTCCGCTCACCGAGTGCAATTTATACTTAGTAAACAGCCATAATTTTGGGCAACATTAGACGATAATTAAATTTTTATTGAAAAACAAATGCCGATCATAGAAGCCATATTTTGTACCCCTTGGTGCTTATTATAATACCATACATACTTTTGTAAAAACAGATTTGATACTTGATACAAGTGCAATAACAATCTAGATCATCTCTAGTCCGCGTCGTGTCTCGTGCTTGTCCAGTTGTTATTTAATGGGCGTATCCAGGATAAAGAACGCAAGGGCGGCTTGGGCAGGACAAACTCAAACTCAACCAAAACTCAAGTACAATAGATAAAAATCCCAATTATCGGACTCCATTGTTAAATTTGTATATTAATTTGACATTTAAAACTTTCAGTAAAATACTGAGAAATAGTATTATCCACGGATATTGGATATATAGATACCTAATTTTAATTGAACATTTACACTTGGGTCAAAATATATTACTATAAATACTACAGTAATAAATAACAACATAATGCAACTTCACAGTGCATTGTTAAATTGAATAAATATTTTCAAAAAATATATTACAAATTTCTACAAAATCATGTAAACATAATGCGTGCTCCATCTTTAAATACTCAATAAAAATTTCAAAACACTCTTACCTTACCAAATATGAAAAATATATCCAAATAAAATTTCAAATTGGAAACGTCAAATCTGACAGTAGACAAAAAAAATCATTTTTATCAAAAAGAAAACAAAACTTCCATGGCATGCTCCCATTTGCGTTCCGTGCATTTTTCAGTTTTTTCTTAATAACTTTCTTAATATACCCAATATTGGGTTGAAACATGCATAGAAATATAGTAAAATTCATCCTCTACCTATATGTCAAATGAAAAAAACAATCGAATAACGTATAATACCCGTATCCAAGGAGTGAAAAAAATCACTGTTTTTCAACTCCCCTGCGACTACCACGCCATCTACAATATTCATATATCCAAAAGGCACTACTTCACATGAACCTCTATGAAATAAAAAAAAGTTCATAAAAATCGGTTCACCCGTTTAGGCAGTAGGCGAGTCTAAAAACGGTTGCTAAGCTGCTGAAAATGATCTCAAGCCTTTTAGTATATAAGATAGAATGTATGTTGGAGAAGCCTTTGACAGTTGTTTCAATTAGTACTGGTACCGACAAACGTCCAGAGTTTGCAGGGTATTGTTATGTATGCCGTTCAACAAAAATATATAGGAAAACTCGAAAGGCATGTTATGTGTGCACCAACCTACGTGCTCGGAACACTCAAATTCTGTATTCAAATGATGCTCTTGCATTGTATAATTTTTTAAAATAATAATGACATTATACATATAGTTATCTGTTGATAATCATCCAATTTTGTGGTTTAATAATTAAATACTGACTTTTTTGGAAACACCTACGTGATAAGTTCATTAGTACAAATGTACTACGTCGCTCACTTATGATGATAAAAATGTAATTCAAATTTTTTATTACTTCCAATTAATTTTATTAACTTTTTCTTTCGGAAATATTTGTACTTTGAGTTGTTAAGAGAGGATCCGGAGGTACATAATAAAAACTTTTAAAATGAATGAAATAATTGACTTTAAAAACGCAATTATAATGGTATTGTTATTATTATTAAAACGCTTGGATCAAATTAACATTATTTATTCATAAGCTTCACAAAATACAATCAACCATTTTTAGTACATTTTTACAACATGTCAAACACGCGGCCGCTTCACGTCTGCCAACCCATGTCTGGGGGAATTATAATCTAAGAGTTATATTTTGGTAGACAATTTGAATAATATCATGACATCCCTCTTCTTCCGAAAACCTTGCTACACGTTAAGCCGGTCTGGGGGTTTGATGCGACGACCTGATCTGGTGGTCAGAGTTTTTCCGATCTCGGGTTCATGGGGTTGATGCTGCGTGCTTCCTTCTTCCGCAGATTGGTCTGGGATTGCGTCGTTTTCTTCTTTTCTTTCTCTTTCTTCACCTTTCTGTCTTTCTTAACTGCTGGCGATTTCTGCGAATTGTATTCCCGTTTTCTGTCTGGACGGTGTAAGATCTAGGTTCTGATGTTCTTCCTGAGATGATACCTGAGTCTGTCCATCTGCGGGTTATCGGGTTTTGTATTCTTACGGCTTGGCCTTCTCTTAGGGGTACCAATTCTTTGCTATGTTGGTTATAGAACTTGGTGTTTTGGTTATGGCGGTGTTCATACCTTTGGTAGGTTAACTCTTTATTCTTCTGACCATTTCTGATCTTCGATGGTATATCGGTACGGAGTTTTCTGCCAAACAATAATTGTCCTGGGCTTGGGACTACGTTATCTATTGGGGTGGATCTCAGAGATAATAATGCTAGGTTTACGTCTGTATGACTGGTCGTGGCTTTCTTAATTGTGAGCTTCACTGTTTGCACGAACCTTTCTATAAACCCGTTGGATCTCGGAAAGTGTGGTGAACTTGTGATGTGCTCGATATCCCATGATGTAGTGAAGTTTTTAAATTGTTCTGAAGTGTACTGTGGGCCATTGTCAGTATATAATTTTTCTGGGATACCTTGTTCAGAAAATATGTCTTTCATCTGCTTGATTACTGCCGAACTGTCCGTTTTATTCTTCAAGTTTCTGACAAAAGGAAATTTCGAGTATGCGTCTGTAATAAGCAGGTAGTTGTCATCGGCAATGCTGAATAGGTCGCTGTGTACCCACTGCCACGGCCGCACCGGAATTTCATGTGAATGTTGTTACTATCTTCTCGGAGATAGTGCGCGGGCACGCGGCTAGACCCAGTGAGGCAGGGTCGGAGTCAGTTACTTTAATTAAATATTTCATAAATAAACAATTTATACTTAACTTTAATGGGCGCCACTCTGCCAGAAAGATACGCGGGCAGAGGCGCGCATACGTTTCCCTGAAATGGAGGAAATGGGGTGCAATATTTACACAAACGCAATAAATAAGGCCGTCAATAATAATTATATTCAAAATTAAGAACCTATCAAAGTTAATATCGATATTGAATAATCTACAACTATCATTCCAATTACTTAATCCTATGATGAAATCTAATGTAGCAGAAAATAAGGCTGAGCCTATGATGAAAACCATAAATGAGGATGATACAAAATAAAGGGGCTGTGGCCACAGAAAGAAAAATTGTAGTGCAAGTACTTGCGTTAACGACGAGGGGCTGATGGGCCAGCCCGGTACTGTAGTAGTGATGAGCGGTGACCTCGCGTAGCGAGGTGTTGTCGATGTTGGCTGGTGGAGTTGCCTTGAAGATGATGACTACGAGGATGATGCTGGTACTGGTGAAGGGTGCAACCAAAGGGTGGCGCGGTTTACGGCACCGTAACTTAAATTCGCAGGTAAAGATGCTCGGAGCTCGTGGCTCGAGCCGTAAACTTTTGACTTATTTTAAGCACTGACAAAATAACTGTGAGAATCTCTCCGACAAAACGATAATGAAAATAATTATTATCTGGTTAAATAAATCCGCACAGGGCGATAATTCGTTGCACCAGTAGCACTAGTCACACTTTTCACCGACCTCTCACCTTTGTCACTGCTCACCGAATGTTCAGACTCTACCGCTGCGCGCGACAAGGGAAATTCGCCCGCATCGCGGGCTTAAGCTCCGCGGATCCTGAATGTGGGACAATTTGGCACTTCGTGCCTCAATTATAACGATTTTAACAAATTTAGACTCTACCGCTGCCACGTGACAAGGGGAATTTAGCTCCGCGGACCCTGAATGTGGGACAATTTGGCACTTCGTGCCTCAATTTTAACGATTTTAACATTCAGACTCTACCGCTGTGCGCGACAAGGGGGATCCGCTCGCTTCGCGGGCTTAAGCTCCGCGGACCCTGAATGTGGGACAATTTGGCACTTCGTGCCTCAATTATAACGATTTTAACAGTCAGACTCTACCGCTGCGCGTGACAAGGGGGATTCGCTCGCTTCGCGGGCTTAAGCTCTGCGGATCCTGAATGTGGGACAATTTGGCACTTCGTGCCTCAATTATAACGATTTTAACATTCAGACTCTACCGCTGCGCGCGACAAGGGGATTCACCCGCTTCGCGGGCTTAAGCTCCGCGGACTCTGAATGTGGGACAATTTAGCACTTCGTGCCTCAAATATAACGATTTTAACATTCAGATTCTACCGCTGCGCGCGACAAGGGGGATTCGCCCGCTTCGCGGGCTTAAGCTCCGCGGACCCTGAATGTGGGACAATTTGGCACTTCGTGTATCAATTATAACGATTTTAACATTCAGATTCTACCGCTGCGCGCGACAAGGGGGATTCGCCCGCTTCGAGGGCTTAAGCTCCGCGGACCCTGAATGTGGAATAATTTGGAACTTCGTGCCTCAATTATAACGATTTTAACATAATTTAGACTCTACCGCTGCCACGTGACAAGGGGAATTTAGCTCCGCGGACCCTGAATGTGGGACAATTTGGCACTTCGTGTATCAATTATAACGATTTTAACATTCAGATTCTACCGCTGCGCGCGACAAGGGGGATTCGCCCGCTTCGAGGGCTTAAGCTCCGCGGACCCTGAATGTGGAATAATTTGGAACTTCGTGCCTCAATTATAACGATTTTAACATTCAGACTCTACCGCTGCGCGCGACAAGGGGGATTTGCCCGCTTCGCGGGCTTAAGCTCCGCGGACCCTGAATGTGGGACAATTTGGCACTTCGTGCCTCAATTATAACGATTTTAACATTCAGACTCTACCGCTGCGCGCGACAAGGGGGATTCACCCGCTTCGCGGGCTTAAGCTCCGCGGACTCTGAATGTGGGACAATTTGGCACTTCGTGCCTCAAATATAACGATTTTAACATTCAGATTCTACCGCTGCGCGCGACAAGGGGGATTCGCCCGCTTCGCGGGCTTAAGCTCCGCGGACCCTGAATGTGGGACAATTTGGCACTTCGTGTATCAATTATAACGATTTTAACATTCAGATTCTACCGCTGCGCGCGACAAGGGGGATTCGCCCGCTTCGAGGGCTTAAGCTCCGCGGACCCTGAATGTGGAATAATTTGGAACTTCGTGCCTCAATTATAACGATTTTAACATTCAGACTCTACCGCTGCGCGCGACAAGGGGGATTTGCCCGCTTCGCGGGCTTAAGCTCCGCGGACCCTGAATGTGGGACAATTTGGCACTTCGTGCCTCAATTACCTATAACGATTTTAACATTTAGACTCTACCGCTGCGCGCGACAAAAAGTAGTTATCATCTAGCCCTTTAGTTTAAAAAAAAATATATAACTCGATGGATTTGTGATAAATTCCGAGGAAACTATAAAACAGGAAAATGCTAATATAAAATGTTTATAATTTTCACTGACTGTAATATAAGTAGGTACTAAATTTTCTGACGTCTTTTGATGTGATTATTGGAATATACCAAGTAGGTAGTCATTAGTGTTTTAAAAAAAAATAAAAAAAAATTGTGAAAACTGAAAAAATGCTTTTTGTCCGACTAAAAACAAAAGTCAAATTGTCGAAAGTCAGTTTATTGCATACTGTACATTTTGTGTCCTTATTATGACCTTTAATTTGAAATCAATCGCGATATAATTTAAAACATATTCAGAAAAAACAAATTCCGCTCACCGAGTGCAATTTATACTTAGTAAACAGCCATAATTTTGGGCAACATTAGACGATAATTAAATTTTTATTGAAAAACAAATGCCGATCATAGAAG
>OX384031.1:25122441-25147441 GCA_947534325.1 Agonum fuliginosum | reverse complement strand
GGTGTTGATCGTGCAACCGGAAGTGGTAGTTTCTTGAAGATCTGAAGAGTTTTTCTGAAATATTCTCAAAATTTATGAATTAATAGGAATTTTTTAAATAAAATTGTATACTAAATGTTACTATCTACAATATGTATTCAAAACGTTCTTTCTATCTAGCACCATTTTCCAATTACAAGAAGTTAAAAATTCTACAAATTTGTTACAATTTTGATTTATCTGCCTACCTATGGAAACAAAAAATAAAATATTTGAGTGTTAATGTCACATGAATTTTTGACTTTTTGGCAAATTGAAATGGAAAATATGAAATGTCATTTATAGTCCGTCCCAAACTTCTTTGCCGTTACGTCATACCTGTAGTTCGTATGAATCAATTTGAAATTATGGCGGGAAAGTTATATTTTGATAAAAAAATATTTTAAAACTATATTAGGTATGTGAATATTTGGAATAACTATATAAATGTAATAATAAATAAATACCTCTAGAACAGCTGACACGGGAATAAGAAATTCTCCCTTTTCTTTTTCAGCAGTAAAATATTGGTACAAATTCAAGACAATCTGAATTGTTTGTTTATTATTGCGTTTGCCGGGCATATTTATAAATATTATTATAAATATCTATATGTAAACAGCTAATGGATGCATAAAACAACGATATACCTATGTTAAATTATTTAATCACAGTGAAAATATATTTAATTTGTTTGACAGTTTCAAAATTGACAATACATATTTCATAAAACAATATGAAAAACAGCCTACTCAAATAACAAATTGCTGGTATATCAACAATATAATTATACGTTTTCTATTTCTTTCTTTTTCTACTTCATAATAAAAACAAAGAACAAAACTTCACGTAACAGTATCAATACTTCGCAAATTTCGAATGACATACGTGTTTCAACTAAATATATGACAGTAATAAGATAGAAAGAGTAAGACAATGTATTCTTTAGTTATTCTTGAAAATAAAATAATGACGTCACGGCAAAGAAGTTTGGGACGGACTTTACCTTATACTGTGTCACTGTGGTCCCAACTCCCAAAGGCGCGCGCAGCGCAAGTTGGAGCGCGGAGCGCGCAGTCCTCGAGTTATTTTTTAAAGTGCGCCGCAGGCTAACCAAAAACATGGTTGTACTAAAACCATTTTTTCAGTGCCACTGACAATTTTTCGTTGTCGGTACTCCATGTAATCTCGGCCACTTCCCCTCAACAATTATCATAAATATTTATTTAAGACATTGTCCTATATTAAGTTTATATATACCATTCTGAAGCCTATAAATAGCCTTTAATTATCAACTAAGTTCCAATAAGTTTTTATTGTTACTACCGTAAGTTCCGCTGGCATTTCTTCCGCTAGCGGAATTTTTTATTGGAAAAAAAATTAAAGAGCCTAAAATTGGGAGATGGGGCATTTAATTAACCTATAATTAGTCTATTATTATTTTTTTTTGGGAGTTGATACCGCTAGCGGAAGGGAGGTAAATTTTTCGCGATTACAATACTTCCTTTTTACCTTCCGCTTACCTGTAAAGGAAGGTATTGGAATCATGCAAAAAATCGGGTGGTGAATTTTTAGTGGATGAGCACGAATTAGGGTCCTTACAACTCATTTTTGATAGTTTCACGATGCTGTGTGTGTGTGTGTGTGTGTGTGTGTGTGTGTGTGTGTGTGTGTGTGTGTGTGTGTGTGTGTGTGTGTGTGTGTGTGTGTGTGTGTGTGTGTGTGTGTGTGTGTGTGTGTGTGTGTGTGTGTGTGTGTGTGTGTGTGTGTGTGTGTGTGTGTGTGTGTGTGTGTGTGTGTGTGTGTGTGTGTGTGTGTGTGTGTGTGTGTGTGTGTGTGTGTGTGTGTGTGTGTGTGTGTGTGTGTGTGTGTGTGTGTGTGTGTGTGTGTGTGTGTGTGTGTGTGTGTGTGTGTGTGTGTGTGTGTGTGTGTGTGTGTGTGTGTGTGTGTGTGTGTGTGTGTGTGTGTGTGTGTGTGTGTGTGTGTGTGTGTGTGTGTGTGTGTGTGTGTGTGTGTGTGTGTGTGTGTGTGTGTGTGTGTGTGTGTGTGTGTGTGTGTGTGTGTGTGTGCGCGTGTGTGCGTGTGTGCGTGTGTGCGTGTGTGCGTGTGTGCGTGTGTGCGTGTGTGCGTGTGTGCGTGTGTGCGTGTGTGCGTGTGTGCGTGTGTGCGTGTGTGCGTGTGTGCGTGTGTGCGTGTGTGCGTGTGTGCGTGTGTGCGTGTGTGCGTGTGTGCGTGTGTGCGTGTGTGCGTGTGTGCGTGTGTGCGTGTGTGCGTGTGTGCGTGTGTGCGTGTGTGCGTGTGTGCGTGTGTGCGTGTGTGCGTGTGCGTGTGCGTGTGCGTGTGCGTGTGCGTGTGCGTGTGCGTGTGCGTGTGCGTGTGTGTGTGTGTGTGTGTGTGTGTGTGTGTGCGCGTGTGCGTGTGTGCGTGTGCGTGTGCGTGTGTGTGTGTGTCAGTGTGTGTGTGTGTCAGTGTGTCAGGATGGATGTTGGAGGTACGATAACTCAAATACCACTGAATAAAAAAATTTGAAATTTGGTATACAATATTCTGACACCCTAGATTAGATCTGATTAGATTTTGGTGTTGATCGTGCAACCGGAAGTGGTAGTTTCTTGAAGATCTGAAGAGTTTTTCTGAAATATTCTCAAAATTTATGAATTAATAGGAATTTTTTAAATAAAATTGTATACTAAATGTTACTATCTACAATATGTATTCAAAACGTTCTTTCTATCTAGCACCATTTTCCAATTACAAGAAGTTAAAAATTCTACAAATTTGTTACAATTTTGATTTATCTGCCTACCTATGGAAACAAAAAATAAAATATTTGAGTGTTAATGTCACATGAATTTTTGACTTTTTGGCAAATTGAAATGGAAAATATGAAATGTCATTTATAGTCCGTCCCAAACTTCTTTGCCGTTACGTCATACCTGTAGTTCGTATGAATCAATTTGAAATTATGGCGGGAAAGTTATATTTTGATAAAAAAATATTTTAAAACTATATTAGGTATGTGAATATTTGGAATAACTATATAAATGTAATAATAAATAAATACCTCTAGAACAGCTGACACGGGAATAAGAAATTCTCCCTTTTCTTTTTCAGCAGTAAAATATTGGTACAAATTCAAGACAATCTGAATTGTTTGTTTATTATTGCGTTTGCCGGGCATATTTATAAATATTATTATAAATATCTATATGTAAACAGCTAATGGATGCATAAAACAACGATATACCTATGTTAAATTATTTAATCACAGTGAAAATATATTTAATTTGTTTGACAGTTTCAAAATTGACAATACATATTTCATAAAACAATATGAAAAACAGCCTACTCAAATAACAAATTGCTGGTATATCAACAATATAATTATACGTTTTCTATTTCTTTCTTTTTCTACTTCATAATAAAAACAAAGAACAAAACTTCACGTAACAGTATCAATACTTCGCAAATTTCGAATGACATACGTGTTTCAACTAAATATATGACAGTAATAAGATAGAAAGAGTAAGACAATGTATTCTTTAGTTATTCTTGAAAATAAAATAATGACGTCACGGCAAAGAAGTTTGGGACGGACTTTACCTTATACTGTGTCACTGTGGTCCCAACTCCCAAAGGCGCGCGCAGCGCAAGTTGGAGCGCGGAGCGCGCAGTCCTCGAGTTATTTTTTAAAGTGCGCCGCAGGCTAACCAAAAACATGGTTGTACTAAAACCATTTTTTCAGTGCCACTGACAATTTTTCGTTGTCGGTACTCCATGTAATCTCGGCCACTTCCCCTCAACAATTATCATAAATATTT
Source organism: Agonum fuliginosum (assembly GCA_947534325.1). NCBI lineage: Eukaryota > Metazoa > Arthropoda > Insecta > Coleoptera > Carabidae > Agonum > Agonum fuliginosum. The sequence goes on along the minus strand of OX384031.1, from coordinate 25,143,602 downwards.
ATTTAAGACATTGTCCTATATTAAGTTTATATATACCATTCTGAAGCCTATAAATAGCCTTTAATTATCAACTAAGTTCCAATAAGTTTTTATTGTTACTACCGTAAGTTCCGCTGGCATTTCTTCCGCTAGCGGAATTTTTTATTGGAAAAAAAATTAAAGAGCCTAAAATTGGGAGATGGGGCATTTAATTAACCTATAATTAGTCTATTATTATTTTTTTTTGGGAGTTGATACCGCTAGCGGAAGGGAGGTAAATTTTTCGCGATTACAATACTTCCTTTTTACCTTCCGCTTACCTGTAAAGGAAGGTATTGGAATCATGCAAAAAATCGGGTGGTGAATTTTTAGTGGATGAGCACGAATTAGGGTCCTTACAACTCATTTTTGATAGTTTCACGATGATGTCTGTGTGTGTGTGTGTGTGTGTGTGTGTGTGTGTGTGTGTGTGTGTGTGTGTGTGTGTGTGTGTGTGTGTGTGTGTGTGTGTGTGTGTGTGTGTGTGTGTGTGTGTGTGTGTGTGTGTGTGTGTGTGTGTGTGTGTGTGTGTGTGTGTGTGTGTGTGTGTGTGTGTGTGTGTGTGTGTGTGTGTGTGTGTGTGTGTGTGCGTGTGTGCGTGTGTGCGTGTGTGCGTGTGTGCGTGTGTGCGTGTGTGCGTGTGTGCGTGTGTGCGTGTGTGCGTGTGTGCGTGTGTGCGTGTGTGCGTGTGTGCGTGTGTGCGTGTGTGCGTGTGTGCGTGTGTGCGTGTGTGCGTGTGTGCGTGTGTGCGTGTGTGCGTGTGTGCGTGTGTGCGTGTGTGCGTGTGTGCGTGTGTGCGTGTGTGCGTGTGTGCGTGTGTGCGTGTGTGCGTGTGTGCGTGTGTGCGTGTGTGCGTGTGTGCGTGTGTGCGTGTGCGTGTGCGTGTGCGTGTGCGTGTGCGTGTGCGTGTGCGTGTGCGTGTGCGTGTGCGTGTGCGTGTGTGTGTGTGTGTGTGTGTGTGTGTGTGTGTGTGTGTGTGTGTGTGTGTGTGTGTGTGTGTGTGCGCGCGTGCGTGTGTGCGTGTGCGTGTGCGTGTGTGTGTGTGTCAGTGTGTGTGTGTGTCAGTGTGTCAGGATGGATGTTGGAGGTACGATAACTCAAATACCACTGAATAAAAAAATTTGAAATTTGGTATACAATATTCTGACACCCTAGATTAGATCTGATTAGATTTTGGTGTTGATCGTGCAACCGGAAGTGGTAGTTTCTTGAAGATCTGAAGAGTTTTTCTGAAATATTCTCAAAATTTATGAATTAATAGGAATTTTTTAAATAAAATTGTATACTAAATGTTACTATCTACAATATGTATTCAAAACGTTCTTTCTATCTAGCACCATTTTCCAATTACAAGAAGTTAAAAATTCTACAAATTTGTTACAATTTTGATTTATCTGCCTACCTATGGAAACAAAAAATAAAATATTTGAGTGTTAATGTCACATGAATTTTTGACTTTTTGGCAAATTGAAATGGAAAATATGAAATGTCATTTATAGTCCGTCCCAAACTTCTTTGCCGTTACGTCATACCTGTAGTTCGTATGAATCAATTTGAAATTATGGCGGGAAAGTTATATTTTGATAAAAAAATATTTTAAAACTATATTAGGTATGTGAATATTTGGAATAACTATATAAATGTAATAATAAATAAATACCTCTAGAACAGCTGACACGGGAATAAGAAATTCTCCCTTTTCTTTTTCAGCAGTAAAATATTGGTACAAATTCAAGACAATCTGAATTGTTTGTTTATTATTGCGTTTGCCGGGCATATTTATAAATATTATTATAAATATCTATATGTAAACAGCTAATGGATGCATAAAACAACGATATACCTATGTTAAATTATTTAATCACAGTGAAAATATATTTAATTTGTTTGACAGTTTCAAAATTGACAATACATATTTCATAAAACAATATCAAAAACAGCCTACTCAAATAACAAATTGCTGGTATATCAACAATATAATTATACGTTTTCTATTTCTTTCTTTTTCTACTTCATAATAAAAACAAAGAACAAAACTTCACGTAACAGTATCAATACTTCGCAAATTTCGAATGACATACGTGTTTCAACTAAATATATGACAGTAATAAGATAGAAAGAGTAAGACAATGTATTCTTTAGTTATTCTTGAAAATAAAATAATGACGTCACGGCAAAGAAGTTTGGGACGGACTTTACCTTATACTGTGTCACTGTGGTCCCAACTCCCAAAGGCGCGCGCAGCGCAAGTTGGAGCGCGGAGCGCGCAGTCCTCGAGTTATTTTTTAAAGTGCGCCGCAGGCTAACCAAAAACATGGTTGTACTAAAACCATTTTTTCAGTGCCACTGACAATTTTTCGTTGTCGGTACTCCATGTAATCTCGGCCACTTCCCCTCAACAATTATCATAAATATTTATTTAAGACATTGTCCTATATTAAGTTTATATATACCATTCTGAAGCCTATAAATAGCCTTTAATTATCAACTAAGTTCCAATAAGTTTTTATTGTTACTACCGTAAGTTCCGCTGGCATTTCTTCCGCTAGCGGAATTTTTTATTGGAAAAAAAATTAAAGAGCCTAAAATTGGGAGATGGGGCATTTAATTAACCTATAATTAGTCTATTATTATTTTTTTTTGGGAGTTGATACCGCTAGCGGAAGGGAAGTAAATTTTTCGCGATTACAATACTTCCTTTTTACCTTCCGCTTACCTGTAAAGGAAGGTATTGGAATCATGCAAAAAATCGGGTGGTGAATTTTTAGTGGATGAGCACGAAGTAGGGTCCTTACAACTCATTTTTGATAGTTTCACGATGATGTCTGTGTGTGTGTGTGTGTGTGTGTGTGTGTGTGTGTGTGTGTGTGTGTGTGTGTGTGTGTGTGTGTGTGTGTGTGTGTGTGTGTGTGTGTGTGTGTGTGTGTGTGTGTGTGTGTGTGTGTGTGTGTGTGTGTGTGTGTGTGTGTGTGTGTGTGTGTGTGTGTGTGTGTGTGTGTGTGTGTGTGTGTGTGTGTGTGTGTGTGTGTGTGTGTGTGTGTGTGTGTGTGTGTGTGTGTGTGTGTGTGTGTGTGTGTGTGTGTGTGTGTGTGTGTGTGTGTGTGTGTGTGTGTGTGTGTGTGTGTGTGTGTGTGTGTGTGTGTGTGTGTGTGTGTGTGTGTGTGTGTGTGTGTGTGTGTGTGTGTGTGTGTGTGTGTGTGTGTGTGTGTGTGTGTGTGTGTGTGTGTGTGTGTGTGTGTGTGTGTGTGTGTGTGTGTGTGTGTGTGTGTGTGTGTGTGTGTGTGTGTGTGTGTGTGTGTGTGTGTGTGTGTGTGTGTGTGTGTGTGTGTGTGTGTGTGTGTGTGTGTGTGTGTGTGTGTGTGTGTGCGCGTGTGCGTGTGTGCGTGTGCGTGTGCGTGTGTGTGTGTGTGTCAGTGTGTGTGTGTGTCAGTGTGTCAGGATGGATGTTGGAGGTACGATAACTCAAATACCACTGAATAAAAAAATTTGAAATTTGGTATACAATATTCTGACACCCTAGATTAGATCTGATTAGATTTTGGTGTTGATCGTGCAACCGGAAGTGGTAGTTTCTTGAAGATCTGAAGAGTTTTTCTGAAATATTCTCAAAATTTATGAATTAATAGGAATTTTTTAAATAAAATTGTATACTAAATGTTACTATCTACAATATGTATTCAAAACGTTCTTTCTATCTAGCACCATTTTCCAATTACAAGAAGTTAAAAATTCTACAAATTTGTTACAATTTTGATTTATCTGCCTACCTATGGAAACAAAAAATAAAATATTTGAGTGTTAATGTCACATGAATTTTTGACTTTTTGGCAAATTGAAATGGAAAATATGAAATGTCATTTATAGTCCGTCCCAAACTTCTTTGCCGTTACGTCATACCTGTAGTTCGTATGAATCAATTTGAAATTATGGCGGGAAAGTTATATTTTGATAAAAAAATATTTTAAAACTATATTAGGTATGTGAATATTTGGAATAACTATATAAATGTAATAATAAATAAATACCTCTAGAACAGCTGACACGGGAATAAGAAATTCTCCCTTTTCTTTTTCAGCAGTAAAATATTGGTACAAATTCAAGACAATCTGAATTGTTTGTTTATTATTGCGTTTGCCGGGCATATTTATAAATATTATTATAAATATCTATATGTAAACAGCTAATGGATGCATAAAACAACGATATACCTATGTTAAATTATTTAATCACAGTGAAAATATATTTAATTTGTTTGACAGTTTCAAAATTGACAATACATATTTCATAAAACAATATGAAAAACAGCCTACTCAAATAACAAATTGCTGGTATATCAACAATATAATTATACGTTTTCTATTTCTTTCTTTTTCTACTTCATAATAAAAACAAAGAACAAAACTTCACGTAACAGTATCAATACTTCGCAAATTTCGAATGACATACGTGTTTCAACTAAATATATGACAGTAATAAGATAGAAAGAGTAAGACAATGTATTCTTTAGTTATTCTTGAAAATAAAATAATGACGTCACGGCAAAGAAGTTTGGGACGGACTTTACCTTATACTGTGTCACTGTGGTCCCAACTCCCAAAGGCGCGCGCAGCGCAAGTTGGAGCGCGGAGCGCGCAGTCCTCGAGTTATTTTTTAAAGTGCGCCGCAGGCTAACCAAAAACATGGTTGTACTAAAACCATTTTTTCAGTGCCACTGACAATTTTTCGTTGTCGGTACTCCATGTAATCTCGGCCACTTCCCCTCAACAATTATCATAAATATTTATTTAAGACATTGTCCTATATTAAGTTTATATATACCATTCTGAAGCCTATAAATAGCCTTTAATTATCAACTAAGTTCCAATAAGTTTTTATTGTTACTACCGTAAGTTCCGCTGGCATTTCTTCCGCTAGCGGAATTTTTTATTGGAAAAAAAATTAAAGAGCCTAAAATTGGGAGATGGGGCATTTAATTAACCTATAATTAGTCTATTATTATTTTTTTTTGGGAGTTGATACCGCTAGCGGAAGGGAGGTAAATTTTTCGCGATTACAATACTTCCTTTTTACCTTCCGCTTACCTGTAAAGGAAGGTATTGGAATCATGCAAAAAATCGGGTGGTGAATTTTTAGTGGATGAGCACGAATTAGGGTCCTTACAACTCATTTTTGATAGTTTCACGATGATGTCTGTGTGTGTGTGTGTGTGTGTGTGTGTGTGTGTGTGTGTGTGTGTGTGTGTGTGTGTGTGTGTGTGTGTGTGTGTGTGTGTGTGTGTGTGTGTGTGTGTGTGTGTGTGTGTGTGTGTGTGTGTGTGTGTGTGTGTGTGTGTGTGTGTGTGTGTGTGTGTGTGTGTGTGTGTGTGTGTGTGTGTGTGTGTGTGTGTGTGTGTGTGTGTGTGTGTGTGTGTGTGTGTGTGTGTGTGTGTGTGTGTGTGTGTGTGTGTGTGTGTGTGTGTGTGTGTGTGTGTGTGTGTGTGTGTGTGTGTGTGTGTGTGTGTGTGTGTGTGTGTGTGTGTGTGTGTGTGTGTGTGTGTGTGTGTGTGTGTGTGTGTGTGTGTGTGTGTGTGTGTGTGTGTGTGTGTGTGTGTGTGTGTGCGTGTGTGCGTGTGTGCGTGTGTGCGTGTGTGCGTGTGTGCGTGTGTGCGTGTGTGCGTGTGTGCGTGTGTGCGTGTGTGCGTGTGTGCGTGTGTGCGTGTGTGCGTGTGTGCGTGTGTGCGTGTGTGCGTGTGTGCGTGTGTGCGTGTGTGCGTGTGTGCGTGTGTGCGTGTGTGCGTGTGTGCGTGTGTGCGTGTGTGCGTGTGTGCGTGTGTGCGTGTGTGCGTGTGTGCGTGTGTGCGTGTGTGCGTGTGTGCGTGTGTGCGTGTGTGCGTGTGTGCGTGTGTGCGTGTGCGTGTGCGTGTGCGTGTGCGTGTGCGTGTGCGTGTGCGTGTGCGTGTGCGTGTGCGTGTGTGTGTGTGTGTGTGTGTGTGTGTGTGTGTGCGCGTGTGCGTGTGTGCGTGTGCGTGTGCGTGTGTGTGTGTGTCAGTGTGTGTGTGTGTCAGTGTGTCAGGATGGTTGTTGGAGGTACGATAACTCAAATACCACTGAATAAAAAAATTTGAAATTTGGTATACAATATTCTGACACCCTAGATTAGATCTGATTAGATTTTGGTGTTGATCGTGCAACCGGAAGTGGTAGTTTCTTGAAGATCTGAAGAGTTTTTCTGAAATATTCTCAAAATTTATGAATTAATAGGAATTTTTTAAATAAAATTGTATACTAAATGTTACTATCTACAATATGTATTCAAAACGTTCTTTCTATCTAGCACCATTTTCCAATTACAAGAAGTTAAAAATTCTACAAATTTGTTACAATTTTGATTTATCTGCCTACCTATGGAAACAAAAAATAAAATATTTGAGTGTTAATGTCACATGAATTTTTGACTTTTTGGCAAATTGAAATGGAAAATATGAAATGTCATTTATAGTCCGTCCCAAACTTCTTTGCCGTTACGTCATACCTGTAGTTCGTATGAATCAATTTGAAATTATGGCGGGAAAGTTATATTTTGATAAAAAAATATTTTAAAACTATATTAGGTATGTGAATATTTGGAATAACTATATAAATGTAATAATAAATAAATACCTCTAGAACAGCTGACACGGGAATAAGAAATTCTCCCTTTTCTTTTTCAGCAGTAAAATATTGGTACAAATTCAAGACAATCTGAATTGTTTGTTTATTATTGCGTTTGCCGGGCATATTTATAAATATTATTATAAATATCTATATGTAAACAGCTAATGGATGCATAAAACAACGATATACCTATGTTAAATTATTTAATCACAGTGAAAATATATTTAATTTGTTTGACAGTTTCAAAATTGACAATACATATTTCATAAAACAATATGAAAAACAGCCTACTCAAATAACAAATTGCTGGTATATCAACAATATAATTATACGTTTTCTATTTCTTTCTTTTTCTACTTCATAATAAAAACAAAGAACAAAACTTCACGTAACAGTATCAATACTTCGCAAATTTCGAATGACATACGTGTTTCAACTAAATATATGACAGTAATAAGATAGAAAGAGTAAGACAATGTATTCTTTAGTTATTCTTGAAAATAAAATAATGACGTCACGGCAAAGAAGTTTGGGACGGACTTTACCTTATACTGTGTCACTGTGGTCCCAACTCCCAAAGGCGCGCGCAGCGCAAGTTGGAGCGCGGAGCGCGCAGTCCTCGAGTTATTTTTTAAAGTGCGCCGCAGGCTAACCAAAAACATGGTTGTACTAAAACCATTTTTTCAAAACATGGTTGTACTAAAACCATTTTTTCAGTGCCACTGACAATTTTTCGTTGTCGGTACTCCATGTAATCTCGGCCACTTCCCCTCAACAATTATCATAAATATTTATTTAAGACATTGTCCTATATTAAGTTTATATATACCATTCTGAAGCCTATAAATAGCCTTTAATTATCAACTAAGTTCCAATAAGTTTTTATTGTTACTACCGTAAGTTCCGCTGGCATTTCTTCCGCTAGCGGAATTTTTTATTGGAAAAAAAATTAAAGAGCCTAAAATTGGGAGATGGGGCATTTAATTAACCTATAATTAGTCTATTATTATTTTTTTTTGGGAGTTGATACCGCTAGCGGAAGGGAGGTAAATTTTTCGCGATTACAATACTTCCTTTTTACCTTCCGCTTACCTGTAAAGGAAGGTATTGGAATCATGCAAAAAATCGGGTGGTGAATTTTTAGTGGATGAGCACGAATTAGGGTCCTTACAACTCATTTTTGATAGTTTCACGATGCTGTGTGTGTGTGTGTGTGTGTGTGTGTGTGTGTGTGTGTGTGTGTGTGTGTGTGTGTGTGTGTGTGTGTGTGTGTGTGTGTGTGTGTGTGTGTGTGTGTGTGTGTGTGTGTGTGTGTGTGTGTGTGTGTGTGTGTGTGTGTGTGTGTGTGTGTGTGTGTGTGTGTGTGTGTGTGTGTGTGTGTGTGTGTGTGTGTGTGTGTGTGTGTGTGTGTGTGTGTGTGTGTGTGTGTGTGTGTGTGTGTGTGTGTGTGTGTGTGTGTGTGTGTGTGTGTGTGTGTGTGTGTGTGTGTGTGTGTGTGTGTGTGTGTGTGTGTGTGTGTGTGTGTGTGTGTGTGTGTGTGTGTGTGTGTGTGTGTGTGTGTGTGTGTGTGTGTGTGTGTGTGTGTGTGTGTGTGTGTGTGTGTGTGTGTGTGTGTGTGTGTGTGTGTGTGTGTGTGCGCGTGTGTGCGTGTGTGCGTGTGTGCGTGTGTGCGTGTGTGCGTGTGTGCGTGTGTGCGTGTGTGCGTGTGTGCGTGTGTGCGTGTGTGCGTGTGTGCGTGTGTGCGTGTGTGCGTGTGTGCGTGTGTGCGTGTGTGCGTGTGTGCGTGTGTGCGTGTGTGCGTGTGTGCGTGTGTGCGTGTGTGCGTGTGTGCGTGTGTGCGTGTGTGCGTGTGTGCGTGTGTGCGTGTGTGCGTGTGTGCGTGTGCGTGTGCGTGTGCGTGTGCGTGTGCGTGTGCGTGTGCGTGTGCGTGTGCGTGTGTGTGTGTGTGTGTGTGTGTGTGTGTGTGTGCGCGTGTGCGTGTGTGCGTGTGCGTGTGCGTGTGTGTGTGTGTCAGTGTGTGTGTGTGTCAGTGTGTCAGGATGGATGTTGGAGGTACGATAACTCAAATACCACTGAATAAAAAAATTTGAAATTTGGTATACAATATTCTGACACCCTAGATTAGATCTGATTAGATTTTGGTGTTGATCGTGCAACCGGAAGTGGTAGTTTCTTGAAGATCTGAAGAGTTTTTCTGAAATATTCTCAAAATTTATGAATTAATAGGAATTTTTTAAATAAAATTGTATACTAAATGTTACTATCTACAATATGTATTCAAAACGTTCTTTCTATCTAGCACCATTTTCCAATTACAAGAAGTTAAAAATTCTACAAATTTGTTACAATTTTGATTTATCTGCCTACCTATGGAAACAAAAAATAAAATATTTGAGTGTTAATGTCACATGAATTTTTGACTTTTTGGCAAATTGAAATGGAAAATATGAAATGTCATTTATAGTCCGTCCCAAACTTCTTTGCCGTTACGTCATACCTGTAGTTCGTATGAATCAATTTGAAATTATGGCGGGAAAGTTATATTTTGATAAAAAAATATTTTAAAACTATATTAGGTATGTGAATATTTGGAATAACTATATAAATGTAATAATAAATAAATACCTCTAGAACAGCTGACACGGGAATAAGAAATTCTCCCTTTTCTTTTTCAGCAGTAAAATATTGGTACAAATTCAAGACAATCTGAATTGTTTGTTTATTATTGCGTTTGCCGGGCATATTTATAAATATTATTATAAATATCTATATGTAAACAGCTAATGGATGCATAAAACAACGATATACCTATGTTAAATTATTTAATCACAGTGAAAATATATTTAATTTGTTTGACAGTTTCAAAATTGACAATACATATTTCATAAAACAATATGAAAAACAGCCTACTCAAATAACAAATTGCTGGTATATCAACAATATAATTATACGTTTTCTATTTCTTTCTTTTTCTACTTCATAATAAAAACAAAGAACAAAACTTCACGTAACAGTATCAATACTTCGCAAATTTCGAATGACATACGTGTTTCAACTAAATATATGACAGTAATAAGATAGAAAGAGTAAGACAATGTATTCTTTAGTTATTCTTGAAAATAAAATAATGACGTCACGGCAAAGAAGTTTGGGACGGACTTTACCTTATACTGTGTCACTGTGGTCCCAACTCCCAAAGGCGCGCGCAGCGCAAGTTGGAGCGCGGAGCGCGCAGTCCTCGAGTTATTTTTTAAAGTGCGCCGCAGGCTAACCAAAAACATGGTTGTACTAAAACCATTTTTTCAGTGCCACTGACAATTTTTCGTTGTCGGTACTCCATGTAATCTCGGCCACTTCCCCTCAACAATTATCATAAATATTTATTTAAGACATTGTCCTATATTAAGTTTATATATACCATTCTGAAGCCTATAAATAGCCTTTAATTATCAACTAAGTTCCAATAAGTTTTTATTGTTACTACCGTAAGTTCCGCTGGCATTTCTTCCGCTAGCGGAATTTTTTATTGGAAAAAAAATTAAAGAGCCTAAAATTGGGAGATGGGGCATTTAATTAACCTATAATTAGTCTATTATTATTTTTTTTTGGGAGTTGATACCGCTAGCGGAAGGGAGGTAAATTTTTCGCGATTACAATACTTCCTTTTTACCTTCCGCTTACCTGTAAAGGAAGGTATTGGAATCATGCAAAAAATCGGGTGGTGAATTTTTAGTGGATGAGCACGAATTAGGGTCCTTACAACTCATTTTTGATAGTTTCACGATGATGTCTGTGTGTGTGTGTGTGTGTGTGTGTGTGTGTGTGTGTGTGTGTGTGTGTGTGTGTGTGTGTGTGTGTGTGTGTGTGTGTGTGTGTGTGTGTGTGTGTGTGTGTGTGTGTGTGTGTGTGTGTGTGTGTGTGTGTGTGTGTGTGTGTGTGTGTGTGTGTGTGTGTGTGTGTGTGTGTGTGTGTGTGTGTGTGTGTGTGTGCGTGTGTGCGTGTGTGCGTGTGTGCGTGTGTGCGTGTGTGCGTGTGTGCGTGTGTGCGTGTGTGCGTGTGTGCGTGTGTGCGTGTGTGCGTGTGTGCGTGTGTGCGTGTGTGCGTGTGTGCGTGTGTGCGTGTGTGCGTGTGTGCGTGTGTGCGTGTGTGCGTGTGTGCGTGTGTGCGTGTGTGCGTGTGTGCGTGTGTGCGTGTGTGCGTGTGTGCGTGTGTGCGTGTGTGCGTGTGTGCGTGTGTGCGTGTGTGCGTGTGTGCGTGTGTGCGTGTGCGTGTGCGTGTGCGTGTGCGTGTGCGTGTGCGTGTGCGTGTGCGTGTGCGTGTGCGTGTGCGTGTGCGTGTGTGTGTGTGTGTGTGTGTGTGTGTGTGTGTGTGTGTGTGTGTGTGTGTGCGCGCGTGCGTGTGTGCGTGTGCGTGTGCGTGTGTGTGTGTGTCAGTGTGTGTGTGTGTCAGTGTGTCAGGATGGATGTTGGAGGTACGATAACTCAAATACCACTGAATAAAAAAATTTGAAATTTGGTATACAATATTCTGACACCCTAGATTAGATCTGATTAGATTTTGGTGTTGATCGTGCAACCGGAAGTGGTAGTTTCTTGAAGATCTGAAGAGTTTTTCTGAAATATTCTCAAAATTTATGAATTAATAGGAATTTTTTAAATAAAATTGTATACTAAATGTTACTATCTACAATATGTATTCAAAACGTTCTTTCTATCTAGCACCATTTTCCAATTACAAGAAGTTAAAAATTCTACAAATTTGTTACAATTTTGATTTATCTGCCTACCTATGGAAACAAAAAATAAAATATTTGAGTGTTAATGTCACATGAATTTTTGACTTTTTGGCAAATTGAAATGGAAAATATGAAATGTCATTTATAGTCCGTCCCAAACTTCTTTGCCGTTACGTCATACCTGTAGTTCGTATGAATCAATTTGAAATTATGGCGGGAAAGTTATATTTTGATAAAAAAATATTTTAAAACTATATTAGGTATGTGAATATTTGGAATAACTATATAAATGTAATAATAAATAAATACCTCTAGAACAGCTGACACGGGAATAAGAAATTCTCCCTTTTCTTTTTCAGCAGTAAAATATTGGTACAAATTCAAGACAATCTGAATTGTTTGTTTATTATTGCGTTTGCCGGGCATATTTATAAATATTATTATAAATATCTATATGTAAACAGCTAATGGATGCATAAAACAACGATATACCTATGTTAAATTATTTAATCACAGTGAAAATATATTTAATTTGTTTGACAGTTTCAAAATTGACAATACATATTTCATAAAACAATATCAAAAACAGCCTACTCAAATAACAAATTGCTGGTATATCAACAATATAATTATACGTTTTCTATTTCTTTCTTTTTCTACTTCATAATAAAAACAAAGAACAAAACTTCACGTAACAGTATCAATACTTCGCAAATTTCGAATGACATACGTGTTTCAACTAAATATATGACAGTAATAAGATAGAAAGAGTAAGACAATGTATTCTTTAGTTATTCTTGAAAATAAAATAATGACGTCACGGCAAAGAAGTTTGGGACGGACTTTACCTTATACTGTGTCACTGTGGTCCCAACTCCCAAAGGCGCGCGCAGCGCAAGTTGGAGCGCGGAGCGCGCAGTCCTCGAGTTATTTTTTAAAGTGCGCCGCAGGCTAACCAAAAACATGGTTGTACTAAAACCATTTTTTCAGTGCCACTGACAATTTTTCGTTGTCGGTACTCCATGTAATCTCGGCCACTTCCCCTCAACAATTATCATAAATATTTATTTAAGACATTGTCCTATATTAAGTTTATATATACCATTCTGAAGCCTATAAATAGCCTTTAATTATCAACTAAGTTCCAATAAGTTTTTATTGTTACTACCGTAAGTTCCGCTGGCATTTCTTCCGCTAGCGGAATTTTTTATTGGAAAAAAAATTAAAGAGCCTAAAATTGGGAGATGGGGCATTTAATTAACCTATAATTAGTCTATTATTATTTTTTTTTGGGAGTTGATACCGCTAGCGGAAGGGAAGTAAATTTTTCTCCTTTTTACCTTCCGCTTACCTGTAAAGGAAGGTATTGGAATCATGCAAAAAATCGGGTGGTGAATTTTTAGTGGATGAGCACGAAGTAGGGTCCTTACAACTCATTTTTGATAGTTTCACGATGATGTCTGTGTGTGTGTGTGTGTGTGTGTGTGTGTGTGTGTGTGTGTGTGTGTGTGTGTGTGTGTGTGTGTGTGTGTGTGTGTGTGTGTGTGTGTGTGTGTGTGTGTGTGTGTGTGTGTGTGTGTGTGTGTGTGTGTGTGTGTGTGTGTGTGTGTGTGTGTGTGTGTGTGTGTGTGTGTGTGTGTGTGTGTGTGTGTGTGTGTGTGTGTGTGTGTGTGTGTGTGTGTGTGTGTGTGTGTGTGTGTGTGTGTGTGTGTGTGTGTGTGTGTGTGTGTGTGTGTGTGTGTGTGTGTGTGTGTGTGTGTGTGTGTGTGTGTGTGTGTGTGTGTGTGTGTGTGTGTGTGTGTGTGTGTGTGTGTGTGTGTGTGTGTGTGTGTGTGTGTGTGTGTGTGTGTGTGTGTGTGTGTGTGTGTGTGTGTGTGTGTGTGTGTGTGTGTGTGTGTGTGTGTGTGTGTGTGTGTGTGTGTGTGTGTGTGTGTGTGTGTGTGTGTGTGTGTGTGTGTGTGTGTGTGTGTGTGCGCGTGTGCGTGTGTGCGTGTGCGTGTGCGTGTGTGTGTGTGTGTCAGTGTGTGTGTGTGTCAGTGTGTCAGGATGGATGTTGGAGGTACGATAACTCAAATACCACTGAATAAAAAAATTTGAAATTTGGTATACAATATTCTGACACCCTAGATTAGATCTGATTAGATTTTGGTGTTGATCGTGCAACCGGAAGTGGTAGTTTCTTGAAGATCTGAAGAGTTTTTCTGAAATATTCTCAAAATTTATGAATTAATAGGAATTTTTTAAATAAAATTGTATACTAAATGTTACTATCTACAATATGTATTCAAAACGTTCTTTCTATCTAGCACCATTTTCCAATTACAAGAAGTTAAAAATTCTACAAATTTGTTACAATTTTGATTTATCTGCCTACCTATGGAAACAAAAAATAAAATATTTGAGTGTTAATGTCACATGAATTTTTGACTTTTTGGCAAATTGAAATGGAAAATATGAAATGTCATTTATAGTCCGTCCCAAACTTCTTTGCCGTTACGTCATACCTGTAGTTCGTATGAATCAATTTGAAATTATGGCGGGAAAGTTATATTTTGATAAAAAAATATTTTAAAACTATATTAGGTATGTGAATATTTGGAATAACTATATAAATGTAATAATAAATAAATACCTCTAGAACAGCTGACACGGGAATAAGAAATTCTCCCTTTTCTTTTTCAGCAGTAAAATATTGGTACAAATTCAAGACAATCTGAATTGTTTGTTTATTATTGCGTTTGCCGGGCATATTTATAAATATTATTATAAATATCTATATGTAAACAGCTAATGGATGCATAAAACAACGATATACCTATGTTAAATTATTTAATCACAGTGAAAATATATTTAATTTGTTTGACAGTTTCAAAATTGACAATACATATTTCATAAAACAATATCAAAAACAGCCTACTCAAATAACAAATTGCTGGTATATCAACAATATAATTATACGTTTTCTATTTCTTTCTTTTTCTACTTCATAATAAAAACAAAGAACAAAACTTCACGTAACAGTATCAATACTTCGCAAATTTCGAATGACATACGTGTTTCAACTAAATATATGACAGTAATAAGATAGAAAGAGTAAGACAATGTATTCTTTAGTTATTCTTGAAAATAAAATAATGACGTCACGGCAAAGAAGTTTGGGACGGACTTTACCTTATACTGTGTCACTGTGGTCCCAACTCCCAAAGGCGCGCGCAGCGCAAGTTGGAGCGCGGAGCGCGCAGTCCTCGAGTTATTTTTTAAAGTGCGCCGCAGGCTAACCAAAAACATGGTTGTACTAAAACCATTTTTTCAGTGCCACTGACAATTTTTCGTTGTCGGTACTCCATGTAATCTCGGCCACTTCCCCTCAACAATTATCATAAATATTTATTTAAGACATTGTCCTATATTAAGTTTATATATACCATTCTGAAGCCTATAAATAGCCTTTAATTATCAACTAAGTTCCAATAAGTTTTTATTGTTACTACCGTAAGTTCCGCTGGCATTTCTTCCGCTAGCGGAATTTTTTATTGGAAAAAAAATTAAAGAGCCTAAAATTGGGAGATGGGGCATTTAATTAACCTATAATTAGTCTATTATTTTTTTTTTTTGGGAGTTGATACCGCTAGCGGAAGGGAAGTAAATTTTTCGCGATTACAATACTTCCTTTTTACCTTCCGCTTACCTGTAAAGGAAGGTATTGGAATCATGCAAAAAATCGGGTGGTGAATTTTTAGTGGATGAGCACGAATTAGGGTCCTTACAACTCATTTTTGATAGTTTCACGATGATGTCTGTGTGTGTGTGTGTGTGTGTGTGTGTGTGTGTGTGTGTGTGTGTGTGTGTGTGTGTGTGTGTGTGTGTGTGTGTGTGTGTGTGTGTGTGTGTGTGTGTGTGTGTGTGTGTGTGTGTGTGTGTGTGTGTGTGTGTGTGTGTGTGTGTGTGTGTGTGTGTGTGTGTGTGTGTGTGTGTGTGTGTGTGTGTGTGTGTGTGTGTGTGTGTGTGTGTGTGTGTGTGTGTGTGTGTGTGTGTGTGTGTGTGTGTGTGTGTGTGTGTGTGTGTGTGTGTGTGTGTGTGTGTGTGTGTGTGTGTGTGCGTGTGCGTGTGCGTGTGCGTGTGCGTGTGCGTGTGCGTGTGCGTGTGTGTGTGTGTGTGTGTGTGTGTGTGTGCGCGTGTGCGTGTGTGCGTGTGCGTGTGCGTGTGTGTGTGTGTCAGTGTGTGTGTGTCAGTGTGTCAGGATGGATGTTGGAGGTACGATAACTCAAATACCACTGAATAAAAAAATTTGAAATTTGGTATACAATATTCTGACACCCTAGATTAGATCTGATTAGATTTTGGTGTTGATCGTGCAACCGGAAGTGGTAGTTTCTTGAAGATCTGAAGAGTTTTTCTGAAATATTCTCAAAATTTATGAATTAATAGGAATTTTTTAAATAAAATTGTATACTAAATGTTACTATCTACAATATGTATTCAAAACGTTCTTTCTATCTAGCACCATTTTCCAATTACAAGAAGTTAAAAATTCTACAAATTTGTTACAATTTTGATTTATCTGCCTACCTATGGAAACAAAAAATAAAATATTTGAGTGTTAATGTCACATGAATTTTTGACTTTTTGGCAAATTGAAATGGAAAATATGAAATGTCATTTATAGTCCGTCCCAAACTTCTTTGCCGTTACGTCATACCTGTAGTTCGTATGAATCAATTTGAAATTATGGCGGGAAAGTTATATTTTGATAAAAAAATATTTTAAAACTATATTAGGTATGTGAATATTTGGAATAACTATATAAATGTAATAATAAATAAATACCTCTAGAACAGCTGACACGGGAATAAGAAATTCTCCCTTTTCTTTTTCAGCAGTAAAATATTGGTACAAATTCAAGACAATCTGAATTGTTTGTTTATTATTGCGTTTGCCGGGCATATTTATAAATATTATTATAAATATCTATATGTAAACAGCTAATGGATGCATAAAACAACGATATACCTATGTTAAATTATTTAATCACAGTGAAAATATATTTAATTTGTTTGACAGTTTCAAAATTGACAATACATAATTCATAAAACAATATCAAAAACAGCCTACTCAAATAACAAATTGCTGGTATATCAACAATATAATTATACGTTTTCTATTGTTTTCTATTTCTTTCTTTTTCTACTTCATAATAAAAACAAAGAACAAAACTTCACGTAACAGTATCAATACTTCGCAAATTTCGAATGACATACGTGTTTCAACTAAATATATGACAGTAATAAGATAGAAAGAGTAAGACAATGTATTCTTTAGTTATTCTTGAAAATAAAATAATGACGTCACGGCAAAGAAGTTTGGGACGGACTTTACCTTATACTGTGTCACTGTGGTCCCAACTCCCAAAGGCGCGCGCAGCGCAAGTTGGAGCGCGGAGCGCGCAGTCCTCGAGTTATTTTTTAAAGTGCGCCGCAGGCTAACCAAAAACATGGTTGTACTAAAACCATTTTTTCAGTGCCACTGACAATTTTTCGTTGTCGGTACTCCATGTAATCTCGGCCACTTCCCCTCAACAATTATCATAAATATTTATTTAAGACATTGTCCTATATTAAGTTTATATATACCATTCTGAAGCCTATAAATAGCCTTTAATTATCAACTAAGTTCCAATAAGTTTTTATTGTTACTACCGTAAGTTCCGCTGGCATTTCTTCCGCTAGCGGAATTTTTTATTGGAAAAAAAATTAAAGAGCCTAAAATTGGGAGATGGGGCATTTAATTAACCTATAATTAGTCTATTATTTTTTTTTTTTGGGAGTTGATACCGCTAGCGGAAGGGAAGTAAATTTTTCGCGATTACAATACTTCCTTTTTACCTTCCGCTTACCTGTAAAGGAAGGTATTGGAATCATGCAAAAAATCGGGTGGTGAATTTTTAGTGGATGAGCACGAATTAGGGTCCTTACAACTCATTTTTGATAGTTTCACGATGATGTCTGTGTGTGTGTGTGTGTGTGTGTGTGTGTGTGTGTGTGTGTGTGTGTGTGTGTGTGTGTGTGTGTGTGTGTGTGTGTGTGTGTGTGTGTGTGTGTGTGTGTGTGTGTGTGTGTGTGTGTGTGTGTGTGTGTGTGTGTGTGTGTGTGTGTGTGTGTGTGTGTGTGTGTGTGTGTGTGTGTGTGTGTGTGTGTGTGTGTGTGTGTGTGTGTGTGTGTGTGTGTGTGTGTGTGTGTGTGTGTGTGTGTGTGTGTGTGTGTGTGTGTGTGTGTGTGTGTGTGTGTGTGTGTGTGTGTGTGTGTGTGTGTGTGTGTGTGTGTGTGTGCGTGTGCGTGTGCGTGTGCGTGTGCGTGTGCGTGTGCGTGTGCGTGTGTGTGTGTGTGTGTGTGTGTGTGTGTGCGCGTGTGCGTGTGTGCGTGTGCGTGTGCGTGTGTGTGTGTGTCAGTGTGTGTGTGTCAGTGTGTCAGGATGGATGTTGGAGGTACGATAACTCAAATACCACTGAATAAAAAAATTTGAAATTTGGTATACAATATTCTGACACCCTAGATTAGATCTGATTAGATTTTGGTGTTGATCGTGCAACCGGAAGTGGTAGTTTCTTGAAGATCTGAAGAGTTTTTCTGAAATATTCTCAAAATTTATGAATTAATAGGAATTTTTTAAATAAAATTGTATACTAAATGTTACTATCTACAATATGTATTCAAAACGTTCTTTCTATCTAGCACCATTTTCCAATTACAAGAAGTTAAAAATTCTACAAATTTGTTACAATTTTGATTTATCTGCCTACCTATGGAAACAAAAAATAAAATATTTGAGTGTTAATGTCACATGAATTTTTGACTTTTTGGCAAATTGAAATGGAAAATATGAAATGTCATTTATAGTCCGTCCCAAACTTCTTTGCCGTTACGTCATACCTGTAGTTCGTATGAATCAATTTGAAATTATGGCGGGAAAGTTATATTTTGATAAAAAAATATTTTAAAACTATATTAGGTATGTGAATATTTGGAATAACTATATAAATGTAATAATAAATAAATACCTCTAGAACAGCTGACACGGGAATAAGAAATTCTCCCTTTTCTTTTTCAGCAGTAAAATATTGGTACAAATTCAAGACAATCTGAATTGTTTGTTTATTATTGCGTTTGCCGGGCATATTTATAAATATTATTATAAATATCTATATGTAAACAGCTAATGGATGCATAAAACAACGATATACCTATGTTAAATTATTTAATCACAGTGAAAATATATTTAATTTGTTTGACAGTTTCAAAATTGACAATACATAATTCATAAAACAATATCAAAAACAGCCTACTCAAATAACAAATTGCTGGTATATCAACAATATAATTATACGTTTTCTATTTCTTTCTTTTTCTACTTCATAATAAAAACAAAGAACAAAACTTCACGTAACAGTATCAATACTTCGCAAATTTCGAATGACATACGTGTTTCAACTAAATATATGACAGTAATAAGATAGAAAGAGTAAGACAATGTATTCTTTAGTTATTCTTGAAAATAAAATAATGACGTCACGGCAAAGAAGTTTGGGACGGACTTTACCTTATACTGTGTCACTGTGGTCCCAACTCCCAAAGGCGCGCGCAGCGCAAGTTGGAGCGCGGAGCGCGCAGTCCTCGAGTTATTTTTTAAAGTGCGCCGCAGGCTAACCAAAAACATGGTTGTACTAAAACCATTTTTTCAGTGCCACTGACAATTTTTCGTTGTCGGTACTCCATGTAATCTCGGCCACTTCCCCTCAACAATTATCATAAATATTTATTTAAGACATTGTCCTATATTAAGTTTATATATACCATTCTGAAGCCTATAAATAGCCTTTAATTATCAACTAAGTTCCAATAAGTTTTTATTGTTACTACCGTAAGTTCCGCTGGCATTTCTTCCGCTAGCGGAATTTTTTATTGGAAAAAAAATTAAAGAGCCTAAAATTGGGAGATGGGGCATTTAATTAACCTATAATTAGTCTATTATTATTTTTTTTTGGGAGTTGATACCGCTAGCGGAAGGGAAGTAAATTTTTCGCGATTACAATACTTCCTTTTTACCTTCCGCTTACCTGTAAAGGAAGGTATTGGAATCATGCAAAAAATCGGGTGGTGAATTTTTAGTGGATGAGCACGAATTAGGGTCCTTACAACTCATTTTTGATAGTTTCACGATGATGTCTGTGTGTGTGTGTGTGTGTGTGTGTGTGTGTGTGTGTGTGTGTGTGTGTGTGTGTGTGTGTGTGTGTGTGTGTGTGTGTGTGTGTGTGTGTGTGTGTGTGTGTGTGTGTGTGTGTGTGTGTGTGTGTGTGTGTGTGTGTGTGTGTGTGTGTGTGTGTGTGTGTGTGTGTGTGTGTGTGTGTGTGTGTGTGTGTGTGTGTGTGTGTGTGTGTGTGTGTGTGTGTGTGTGTGTGTGTGTGTGTGTGTGTGTGTGTGTGTGTGTGTGTGTGTGTGTGTGTGTGTGTGTGTGTGTGTGTGTGTGTGTGTGTGTGTGTGTGTGTGTGTGTGTGTGTGTGTGTGTGTGTGTGTGTGTGTGTGTGTGTGTGTGTGTGTGTGTGTGTGTGTGTGTGTGTGTGTGTGTGTGTGTGTGTGTGTGTGTGTGTGTGTGTGTGTGTGTGTGTGTGTGTGTGTGTGTGTGTGTGTGTGTGTGTGTGTGTGTGTGTGTGTGTGTGTGTGTGTGTGTGTGTGTGCGCGCGTGCGTGTGTGCGTGTGCGTGTGCGTGTGTGTGTGTGTCAGTGTGTGTGTGTGTCAGTGTGTCAGGATGGATGTTGGAGGTACGATAACTCAAATACCACTGAATAAAAAAATTTGAAATTTGGTATACAATATTCTGACACCCTAGATTAGATCTGATTAGATTTTGGTGTTGATCGTGCAACCGGAAGTGGTAGTTTCTTGAAGATCTGAAGAGTTTTTCTGAAATATTCTCAAAATTTATGAATTAATAGGAATTTTTTAAATAAAATTGTATACTAAATGTTACTATCTACAATATGTATTCAAAACGTTCTTTCTATCTAGCACCATTTTCCAATTACAAGAAGTTAAAAATTCTACAAATTTGTTACAATTTTGATTTATCTGCCTACCTATGGAAACAAAAAATAAAATATTTGAGTGTTAATGTCACATGAATTTTTGACTTTTTGGCAAATTGAAATGGAAAATATGAAATGTCATTTATAGTCCGTCCCAAACTTCTTTGCCGTTACGTCATACCTGTAGTTCGTATGAATCAATTTGAAATTATGGCGGGAAAGTTATATTTTGATAAAAAAATATTTTAAAACTATATTAGGTATGTGAATATTTGGAATAACTATATAAATGTAATAATAAATAAATACCTCTAGAACAGCTGACACGGGAATAAGAAATTCTCCCTTTTCTTTTTCAGCAGTAAAATATTGGTACAAATTCAAGACAATCTGAATTGTTTGTTTATTATTGCGTTTGCCGGGCATATTTATAAATATTATTATAAATATCTATATGTAAACAGCTAATGGATGCATAAAACAACGATATACCTATGTTAAATTATTTAATCACAGTGAAAATATATTTAATTTGTTTGACAGTTTCAAAATTGACAATACATATTTCATAAAACAATATCAAAAACAGCCTACTCAAATAACAAATTGCTGGTATATCAACAATATAATTATACGTTTTCTATTTCTTTCTTTTTCTACTTCATAATAAAAACAAAGAACAAAACTTCACGTAACAGTA
>OX384031.1:25114941-25119941 GCA_947534325.1 Agonum fuliginosum | reverse complement strand
ACTGAATAAAAAAATTTGAAATTTGGTATACAATATTCTGACACCCTAGATTAGATCTGATTAGATTTTGGTGTTGATCGTGCAACCGGAAGTGGTAGTTTCTTGAAGATCTGAAGAGTTTTTCTGAAATATTCTCAAAATTTATGAATTAATAGGAATTTTTTAAATAAAATTGTATACTAAATGTTACTATCTACAATATGTATTCAAAACGTTCTTTCTATCTAGCACCATTTTCCAATTACAAGAAGTTAAAAATTCTACAAATTTGTTACAATTTTGATTTATCTGCCTACCTATGGAAACAAAAAATAAAATATTTGAGTGTTAATGTCACATGAATTTTTGACTTTTTGGCAAATTGAAATGGAAAATATGAAATGTCATTTATAGTCCGTCCCAAACTTCTTTGCCGTTACGTCATACCTGTAGTTCGTATGAATCAATTTGAAATTATGGCGGGAAAGTTATATTTTGATAAAAAAATATTTTAAAACTATATTAGGTATGTGAATATTTGGAATAACTATATAAATGTAATAATAAATAAATACCTCTAGAACAGCTGACACGGGAATAAGAAATTCTCCCTTTTCTTTTTCAGCAGTAAAATATTGGTACAAATTCAAGACAATCTGAATTGTTTGTTTATTATTGCGTTTGCCGGGCATATTTATAAATATTATTATAAATATCTATATGTAAACAGCTAATGGATGCATAAAACAACGATATACCTATGTTAAATTATTTAATCACAGTGAAAATATATTTAATTTGTTTGACAGTTTCAAAATTGACAATACATATTTCATAAAACAATATGAAAAACAGCCTACTCAAATAACAAATTGCTGGTATATCAACAATATAATTATACGTTTTCTATTTCTTTCTTTTTCTACTTCATAATAAAAACAAAGAACAAAACTTCACGTAACAGTATCAATACTTCGCAAATTTCGAATGACATACGTGTTTCAACTAAATATATGACAGTAATAAGATAGAAAGAGTAAGACAATGTATTCTTTAGTTATTCTTGAAAATAAAATAATGACGTCACGGCAAAGAAGTTTGGGACGGACTTTACCTTATACTGTGTCACTGTGGTCCCAACTCCCAAAGGCGCGCGCAGCGCAAGTTGGAGCGCGGAGCGCGCAGTCCTCGAGTTATTTTTTAAAGTGCGCCGCAGGCTAACCAAAAACATGGTTGTACTAAAACCATTTTTTCAGTGCCACTGACAATTTTTCGTTGTCGGTACTCCATGTAATCTCGGCCACTTCCCCTCAACAATTATCATAAATATTTATTTAAGACATTGTCCTATATTAAGTTTATATATACCATTCTGAAGCCTATAAATAGCCTTTAATTATCAACTAAGTTCCAATAAGTTTTTATTGTTACTACCGTAAGTTCCGCTGGCATTTCTTCCGCTAGCGGAATTTTTTATTGGAAAAAAAATTAAAGAGCCTAAAATTGGGAGATGGGGCATTTAATTAACCTATAATTAGTCTATTATTATTTTTTTTTGGGAGTTGATACCGCTAGCGGAAGGGAGGTAAATTTTTCGCGATTACAATACTTCCTTTTTACCTTCCGCTTACCTGTAAAGGAAGGTATTGGAATCATGCAAAAAATCGGGTGGTGAATTTTTAGTGGATGAGCACGAATTAGGGTCCTTACAACTCATTTTTGATAGTTTCACGATGATGTCTGTGTGTGTGTGTGTGTGTGTGTGTGTGTGTGTGTGTGTGTGTGTGTGTGTGTGTGTGTGTGTGTGTGTGTGTGTGTGTGTGTGTGTGTGTGTGTGTGTGTGTGTGTGTGTGTGTGTGTGTGTGTGTGTGTGTGTGTGTGTGTGTGTGTGTGTGTGTGTGTGTGTGTGTGTGTGTGTGTGTGTGTGTGTGTGTGTGTGTGTGTGTGTGTGTGTGTGTGTGTGTGTGTGTGTGTGTGTGTGTGTGTGTGTGTGTGTGTGTGTGTGTGTGTGTGTGTGTGTGTGTGTGTGTGTGTGTGTGTGTGTGTGTGTGTGTGTGTGTGTGTGTGTGTGTGTGTGTGTGTGTGTGTGTGTGTGTGTGTGTGTGTGTGTGTGTGTGTGTGTGTGTGTGTGTGTGTGTGTGTGTGTGTGTGTGTGTGTGTGTGTGTGTGTGTGTGTGTGTGTGTGTGTGTGTGTGTGTGTGTGTGTGTGTGTGTGTGTGCGTGTGTGCGTGTGTGCGTGTGTGCGTGTGTGCGTGTGTGCGTGTGTGCGTGTGTGCGTGTGTGCGTGTGTGCGTGTGTGCGTGTGTGCGTGTGTGCGTGTGTGCGTGTGTGCGTGTGTGCGTGTGTGCGTGTGTGCGTGTGTGCGTGTGTGCGTGTGTGCGTGTGTGCGTGTGTGCGTGTGTGCGTGTGTGCGTGTGTGCGTGTGTGCGTGTGTGCGTGTGTGCGTGTGTGCGTGTGTGCGTGTGTGCGTGTGTGCGTGTGTGCGTGTGTGCGTGTGTGCGTGTGTGCGTGTGTGCGTGTGTGCGTGTGTGCGTGTGTGCGTGTGTGCGTGTGTGCGTGTGTGCGTGTGTGCGTGTGTGCGTGTGTGCGTGTGTGCGTGTGTGCGTGTGTGCGTGTGTGCGTGTGTGCGTGTGTGCGTGTGTGCGTGTGTGCGTGTGTGCGTGTGTGCGTGTGTGCGTGTGTGCGTGTGTGCGTGTGTGCGTGTGCGTGTGCGTGTGCGTGTGCGTGTGCGTGTGCGTGTGCGTGTGTGTGTGTGTGTGTGTGTGTGTGTGTGTGTGTGCGCGTGTGCGTGTGTGCGTGTGCGTGTGCGTGTGTGTGTGTGTCAGTGTGTGTGTGTGTCAGTGTGTCAGGATGGATGTTGGAGGTACGATAACTCAAATACCACTGAATAAAAAAATTTGAAATTTGGTATACAATATTCTGACACCCTAGATTAGATCTGATTAGATTTTGGTGTTGATCGTGCAACCGGAAGTGGTAGTTTCTTGAAGATCTGAAGAGTTTTTCTGAAATATTCTCAAAATTTATGAATTAATAGGAATTTTTTAAATAAAATTGTATACTAAATGTTACTATCTACAATATGTATTCAAAACGTTCTTTCTATCTAGCACCATTTTCCAATTACAAGAAGTTAAAAATTCTACAAATTTGTTACAATTTTGATTTATCTGCCTACCTATGGAAACAAAAAATAAAATATTTGAGTGTTAATGTCACATGAATTTTTGACTTTTTGGCAAATTGAAATGGAAAATATGAAATGTCATTTATAGTCCGTCCCAAACTTCTTTGCCGTTACGTCATACCTGTAGTTCGTATGAATCAATTTGAAATTATGGCGGGAAAGTTATATTTTGATAAAAAAATATTTTAAAACTATATTAGGTATGTGAATATTTGGAATAACTATATAAATGTAATAATAAATAAATACCTCTAGAACAGCTGACACGGGAATAAGAAATTCTATAAGAAATTCTCCCTTTTCTTTTTCAGCAGTAAAATATTGGTACAAATTCAAGACAATCTGAATTGTTTGTTTATTATTGCGTTTGCCGGGCATATTTATAAATATTATTATAAATATCTATATGTAAACAGCTAATGGATGCATAAAACAACGATATACCTATGTTAAATTATTTAATCACAGTGAAAATATATTTAATTTGTTTGACAGTTTCAAAATTGACAATACATATTTCATAAAACAATATGAAAAACAGCCTACTCAAATAACAAATTGCTGGTATATCAACAATATAATTATACGTTTTCTATTTCTTTCTTTTTCTACTTCATAATAAAAACAAAGAACAAAACTTCACGTAACAGTATCAATACTTCGCAAATTTCGAATGACATACGTGTTTCAACTAAATATATGACAGTAATAAGATAGAAAGAGTAAGACAATGTATTCTTTAGTTATTCTTGAAAATAAAATAATGACGTCACGGCAAAGAAGTTTGGGACGGACTTTACCTTATACTGTGTCACTGTGGTCCCAACTCCCAAAGGCGCGCGCAGCGCAAGTTGGAGCGCGGAGCGCGCAGTCCTCGAGTTATTTTTTAAAGTGCGCCGCAGGCTAACCAAAAACATGGTTGTACTAAAACCATTTTTTCAGTGCCACTGACAATTTTTCGTTGTCGGTACTCCATGTAATCTCGGCCACTTCCCCTCAACAATTATCATAAATATTTATTTAAGACATTGTCCTATATTAAGTTTATATATACCATTCTGAAGCCTATAAATAGCCTTTAATTATCAACTAAGTTCCAATAAGTTTTTATTGTTACTACCGTAAGTTCCGCTGGCATTTCTTCCGCTAGCGGAATTTTTTATTGGAAAAAAAATTAAAGAGCCTAAAATTGGAGATGGGGCATTTAATTAACCTATAATTAGTCTATTATTATTTTTTTTTGGGAGTTGATACCGCTAGCGGAAGGGAGGTAAATTTTTCGCGATTACAATACTTCCTTTTTACCTTCCGCTTACCTGTAAAGGAAGGTATTGGAATCATGCAAAAAATCGGGTGGTGAATTTTTAGTGGATGAGCACGAATTAGGGTCCTTACAACTCATTTTTGATAGTTTCACGATGATGTCTGTGTGTGTGTGTGTGTGTGTGTGTGTGTGTGTGTGTGTGTGTGTGTGTGTGTGTGTGTGTGTGTGTGTGTGTGTGTGTGTGTGTGTGTGTGTGTGTGTGTGTGTGTGTGTGTGTGTGTGTGTGTGTGTGTGTGCGTGTGTGTGTGTGTGTGTGTGTGTGTGTGTGTGTGTGTGTGTGTGTGTGTGTGTGTGTGTGTGTGTGTGTGTGTGTGTGTGTGTGTGTGTGTGTGTGTGCGTGTGTGCGTGTGTGCGTGTGTGCGTGTGTGCGTGTGTGCGTGTGTGCGTGTGTGCGTGTGTGCGTGTGTGCGTGTGTGCGTGTGTGCGTGTGTGCGTGTGTGCGTGTGTGCGTGTGTGCGTGTGTGCGTGTGTGCGTGTGTGCGTGTGTGCGTGTGTGCGTGTGTGCGTGTG
>OX384031.1:25102441-25104941 GCA_947534325.1 Agonum fuliginosum | reverse complement strand
ATTCAGGGTCCGCGGAGCTTAAGCCCGCGAAGCGGGCGAATCCTCCTTGTCGCGCGCAGCGGTAGAGTCTGAATGGTAAAATCGTTATAATTGAGGCACGAAGTGCCAAATTGTCCCACATTTAGGGTCCGCGGAGCTTAAGCCCGCGAAGCGGGCGAATCCTCCTTGTCGCGCGCAGCGGTAGAGTCTGAATGTTAAAATCGTTATTATTGAGGCACGAAGTGCCAAATTGTCCCACATTCAGGGTCCGCGGAGCTTAAGCCCGCGAAGCGGGCGAATCCTCCTTGTCGCGCGCGGCGGTAGAGTCTGAATGGTAAAATCGTTATAATTGAGGCACGAAGTGCCAAATTGTCCCACATTCAGGGTCCGCGGAGCTTAAGCCCGCGAAGCGGGCGAATCCTCCTTGTCGCGCGCAGCGGTAGAGTCTGAATGTTAAAATCGTTATAATTGAGGCACGAAGTGCCAAATTGTCCCACATTCAGGGTCCGCGGAGCCTAAGCCCGCGAAGCGGGCGAATCCTCCTTGTCGCGCGCAGCGGTAGAGTCTGAATGGTAAAATCGTTATAATTGATGCACGAAGTGCCAAATTGTCCCACATTCAGGGTCAGCGGAGCTTAAGCCCGCGAAGCGGGCGAATCCTCCTTGTCGCGCGCAGCGGTAGAGTCTGAATGGTAAAATCGTTATAATTGAGGCACGAAGTGCCAAATTGTCCCACATTCAGGGTCCGCGGAGCTTAAGCCCGCGAAGCGGGCGAATTTCCTTTGTCGCGCGCAGCGGTAGAGTCTGAATGTTAAAATCGTTATAATTGCAGCACGAAGTGCCAAATTGTCCCACATTCAGGGTACGCGGAGCTTAAGCCCGCGAAGCGGGCGAATCCCCCTTGTCGCACGCAGCGGTAGAGTCTGAATGGTAAAATCGTTATAATTGAGGCACGAAGTGCCAAATTGTCCCACATTCAGGGTACGCGGAGCTTAAGCCCGCGAAGCGGGCGAATCCCCCTTGTCGCGCGCAGCGGTAGAGTCTGAATGTTAAAATCGTTATAATTGAGGCACGAAGTGCCAAATTGTCCCACATTCAGGGTCCGCGGAGCTTAAGCCCGCGAAGCGGGCGAATCCTCCTTGTCGCGCGCAGCGGTAGAGTCTGAATGTTAAAATCGTTATAATTGAGGCACGAAGTGCCAAATTGTCCCACATTCAGGGTCCGCGGAGCTTAAGCCCGCAAAGCGGGCGAATTTCCTTTGTCGCGCGCAGCGGTAGAGTCTGAATGTTAAAATCGTTATAATTGAGGCACGAAGTGCCAAATTGTCCCACATTCAGGGTACGCGGAGCTTAAGCCCGCGAAGCGGGCGAATCCCCCTTGTCGCGCGCAGCGGTAGAGTCTGAATGTTAAAATCGTTATCATTGAGGCACGAAGTGCCAAATTGTCCCACATTCAGGGTCCGCGGAGCTTAAGCCCGCAAAGCGGACGAATTTCCTTTGTCGCGCGCAGCGGTAGAGTCTGAATGTTAAAATCGTTATAATTGAGGCACGAAGTGCCGAAGTGTCTCACATTCAGGGCGCTCGGAGCTTGAGCCCGCGGAGCGGGCGAACCCCTCTTGTCGCGCGGCAGCGCGACCTAGCCGAAGGCCCGCGTAGCGGGGCCTGACGCTAGTTGTATACTAAATGTTACTATCTACAATATGTATTCAAAACGTTCTTTCTATCTAGCACCATTTTCCAATTACAAGAAGTTAAAAATTCTACAAATTTGTTACAATTTTGATTTATCTGCCTACCTATGGAAACAAAAAATAAAATATTTGAGTGTTAATGTCACATGAATTTTTGACTTTTTGGCAAATTGAAATGGAAAATATGAAATGTCATTTATAGTCCGTCCCAAACTTCTTTGCCGTTACGTCATACCTGTAGTTCGTATGAATCAATTTGAAATTATGGCGGGAAAGTTATATTTTGATAAAAAAATATTTTAAAACTATATTAGGTATGTGAATATTTGGAATAACTATATAAATGTAATAATAAATAAATACCTCTAGAACAGCTGACACGGGAATAAGAAATTCTCCCTTTTCTTTTTCAGCAGTAAAATATTGGTACAAATTCAAGACAATCTGAATTGTTTGTTTATTATTGCGTTTGCCGGGCATATTTATAAATATTATTATAAATATCTATATGTAAACAGCTAATGGATGCATAAAACAACGATATACCTATGTTAAATTATTTAATCACAGTGAAAATATATTTAATTTGTTTGACAGTTTCAAAATTGACAATACATATTTCATAAAACAATATGAAAAACAGCCTACTCAAATAACAAATTGCTGGTATATCAACAATATAATTATACGTTTTCTATTTCTTTCTTTTTCTACTTCATAATAAAAACAAAGAACAAAACTTCACGTAACAGTATCAATACTTCGCAAATTTCGAATGACATACGTGTTTCAACTAAATATATGACAGTAATAAGATAGAAAGAGTAAGACA
>OX384031.1:25097441-25099941 GCA_947534325.1 Agonum fuliginosum | reverse complement strand
ATTTTTATTCAATTTAACAATGCACTGTAAAGTTGTATCATGTTGTTATTTATTACTGTAGTATTTATAGTATTATATTTTGACCCAAGTGTAAATGTTCAATTAAAATTAGGTATCTTTATCCAATATCCGTGGATAATACTATTTCTCAGTATTTTACTGAAAGTTTTAAATGTCAAATTAATATACAAATTTAACAAACGTGTTAAAAATGACGTCCGATAATAATGACGTCCGATAATTGGGATTTTTATTTATTGTACTTGAGTTTGGGTTGAATTTGAGTTTGTCCTGCCCAAGCCGCCCTACTCGGATCTTTATCCTGAATACGTACACTAACTAACAACTGGACAAGCACGAGACACGACGCGGACTAGAGATGATCTAGATTGTTATTGCACTACTTGTATCAAGTATCAAATCTATTTTTACAAAAGTATGTATGGTATTATAATTAGCACCAAGGGGTACAAAATATGGCTTCTATGATCGGCATTTGTTTTTCAATAAAAATTTAATATAATCATGATTGGTATCAAACATATCGTCTAATGTTGCCCAAAATTATGGCTGTTTACTAAATATAAATTGCACTCGGTGAGCGGCATTTGTTTTTTCTGGATATGTTTTAAATTATATCGCGATTGAAATCAAATTAAAGGTCATAATAAGGACAAAAAATTTACAGTATGCATTAAAATGACTTTCAACAATTTGGCTTTTGTTTTTAGTCGGACAAAAATCATTTTTTTAGTTTTCACAAAATTTTGTTATTTTCTTTTTAAAACACTAATGACTACCTACTTAGAAAATTTAGTACTTATATTACAGTAAAAATTATAAACATTTTATATTAGAATTTTCCAGTTTTATAGTTTCCTCGGAATTTATCACAAATCCGTCAAGTTTTATATATTTTTTTAAACTAAAGGGCTAGATGATAACTATTTTATAAAATTGTTAAAAATGGGGATCGAACATCGACATTTTTTTCGAAAAAATTATAGTGTCATATCGAATTTCATACCTCAAATTAAATGCCTAGATAAGGGCTAATTAATAAAATAATTTATTACCGCGCGCAGCGGTAGAGTCTAAATGTTATAATTGAGGCACCAAGTGCCAAATTGTCCCACATTCAGGATCCGCGGAGCTTAAGCCCGCGAAGCGGGCGAATCCTCCTTGTCGCGCGCAGCGGTAGAGGCTGAATGTTAAAATCGTTATAATTGAGGCACGAAGTGCCAAATTGTCCCACATTCAGGGTCCGCGGAGCTTAAGCCCGCGGAGCTTAAGCCCGCGAAGCGGGCGAATCCTCCTTGTCGCGCGCAGCGGTAGAGTCTGAATGGTAAAATCGTTATAATTGAGGCACGAAGTGCCAAATTGTCCCACATTCAGGGTCCGCGGAGCTTAAGCCCGCGAAGCGGGCGAATCCTCCTTGTCGCGCGCAGCGGTAGAGTCTGAATGGTAAAATCGTTATAATTGAGGCACGAAGTGCCAAATTGTCCCACATTTAGGGTCCGCGGAGCTTAAGCCCGCGAAGCGGGCGAATCCTCCTTGTCGCGCGCAGCGGTAGAGTCTGAATGTTAAAATCGTTATTATTGAGGCACGAAGTGCCAAATTGTCCCACATTCAGGGTCCGCGGAGCTTAAGCCCGCGAAGCGGGCGAATCCTCCTTGTCGCGCGCGGCGGTAGAGTCTGAATGGTAAAATCGTTATAATTGAGGCACGAAGTGCCAAATTGTCCCACATTCAGGGTCCGCGGAGCTTAAGCCCGCGAAGCGGGCGAATCCTCCTTGTCGCGCGCAGCGGTAGAGTCTGAATGTTAAAATCGTTATAATTGAGGCACGAAGTGCCAAATTGTCCCACATTCAGGGTCCGCGGAGCCTAAGCCCGCGAAGCGGGCGAATCCTCCTTGTCGCGCGCAGCGGTAGAGTCTGAATGGTAAAATCGTTATAATTGATGCACGAAGTGCCAAATTGTCCCACATTCAGGGTCAGCGGAGCTTAAGCCCGCGAAGCGGGCGAATCCTCCTTGTCGCGCGCAGCGGTAGAGTCTGAATGGTAAAATCGTTATAATTGAGGCACGAAGTGCCAAATTGTCCCACATTCAGGGTCCGCGGAGCTTAAGCCCGCGAAGCGGGCGAATTTCCTTTGTCGCGCGCAGCGGTAGAGTCTGAATGTTAAAATCGTTATAATTGCAGCACGAAGTGCCAAATTGTCCCACATTCAGGGTACGCGGAGCTTAAGCCCGCGAAGCGGGCGAATCCCCCTTGTCGCACGCAGCGGTAGAGTCTGAATGGTAAAATCGTTATAATTGAGGCACGAAGTGCCAAATTGTCCCACATTCAGGGTACGCGGAGCTTAAGCCCGCGAAGCGGGCGAATCCCCCTTGTCGCGCGCAGCGGTAGAGTCTGAATGTTAAAATCGTTATAATTGAGGCACGAAGTGCCAAATTGTCCCACATTCAGGGTCCGCGGAGCTTAAGCCCGCGAAGCGGGCGAA
>OX384031.1:24839941-25092441 GCA_947534325.1 Agonum fuliginosum | reverse complement strand
GCGGAAGGGAGGTAAATTTTTCGCGATTACAATACTTCCTTTTTACCTTCCGCTTACCTGTAAAGGAAGGTATTGGAATCATGCAAAAAATCGGGTGGTGAATTTTTAGTGGATGAGCACGAATTAGGGTCCTTACAACTCATTTTTGATAGTTTCACGATGATGTCTGTGTGTGTGTGTGTGTGTGTGTGTGTGTGTGTGTGTGTGTGTGTGTGTGTGTGTGTGTGTGTGTGTGTGTGTGTGTGTGTGTGTGTGTGTGTGTGTGTGTGTGTGTGTGTGTGTGTGTGTGTGTGTGTGTGTGTGTGTGTGTGTGTGTGTGTGTGTGTGTGTGTGTGTGTGTGTGTGTGTGTGTGTGTGTGTGTGTGTGTGTGTGTGTGTGTGTGTGTGTGTGTGTGTGTGTGTGTGTGTGTGTGTGTGTGTGTGTGTGTGTGTGTGTGTGTGTGTGTGTGTGTGTGTGTGTGTGTGTGTGTGTGTGTGTGTGTGTGTGTGTGTGTGTGTGTGTGTGTGTGTGTGTGTGTGTGTGTGTGTGTGTGTGTGTGTGTGTGTGTGTGTGTGTGTGTGTGTGTGTGTGTGTGTGTGTGTGTGTGTGTGTGTGTGTGTGTGTGTGTGTGTGTGTGTGTGTGTGTGTGTGTGTGTGTGTGTGTGTGTGTGTGTGTGTGTGTGTGTGTGTGTGTGTGTGTGTGTGTGTGTGTGTGTGTGTGTGTGTGTGTGTGTGTGTGTGTGTGTGTGTGTGTGTGTGTGTGTGTGTGTGTGTGTGTGTGTGTGTGTGTGTGTGTGTGTGTGTGTGTGTGTGTGTGTGTGTGTGTGTGTGTGTGTGTGTGTGTGTGTGTGTGTGTGTGTGTGTGTGTGTGTGCGTGTGTGCGTGTGTGCGTGTGTGCGTGTGTGCGTGTGTGCGTGTGTGCGTGTGTGCGTGTGTGCGTGTGTGCGTGTGTGCGTGTGTGCGTGTGTGCGTGTGTGCGTGTGTGCGTGTGTGCGTGTGTGCGTGTGTGCGTGTGTGCGTGTGTGCGTGTGTGCGTGTGTGCGTGTGTGCGTGTGTGCGTGTGTGCGTGTGTGCGTGTGTGCGTGTGTGCGTGTGTGCGTGTGTGCGTGTGCGTGTGCGTGTGCGTGTGCGTGTGCGTGTGCGTGTGCGTGTGCGTGTGCGTGTGCGTGTGCGTGTGCGTGTGTGTGTGTGTGTGTGTGTGTGTGTGTGTGCGCGTGTGCGTGTGTGCGTGTGCGTGTGCGTGTGTGTGTGTGTCAGTGTGTGTGTGTGTCAGTGTGTCAGGATGGATGTTGGAGGTACGATAACTCAAATACCACTGAATAAAAAAATTTGAAATTTGGTATACAATATTCTGACACCCTAGATTAGATCTGATTAGATTTTGGTGTTGATCGTGCAACCGGAAGTGGTAGTTTCTTGAAGATCTGAAGAGTTTTTCTGAAATATTCTCAAAATTTATGAATTAATAGGAATTTTTTAAATAAAATTGTATACTAAATGTTACTATCTACAATATGTATTCAAAACGTTCTTTCTATCTAGCACCATTTTCCAATTACAAGAAGTTAAAAATTCTACAAATTTGTTACAATTTTGATTTATCTGCCTACCTATGGAAACAAAAAATAAAATATTTGAGTGTTAATGTCACATGAATTTTTGACTTTTTGGCAAATTGAAATGGAAAATATGAAATGTCATTTATAGTCCGTCCCAAACTTCTTTGCCGTTACGTCATACCTGTAGTTCGTATGAATCAATTTGAAATTATGGCGGGAAAGTTATATTTTGATAAAAAAATATTTTAAAACTATATTAGGTATGTGAATATTTGGAATAACTATATAAATGTAATAATAAATAAATACCTCTAGAACAGCTGACACGGGAATAAGAAATTCTCCCTTTTCTTTTTCAGCAGTAAAATATTGGTACAAATTCAAGACAATCTGAATTGTTTGTTTATTATTGCGTTTGCCGGGCATATTTATAAATATTATTATAAATATCTATATGTAAACAGCTAATGGATGCATAAAACAACGATATACCTATGTTAAATTATTTAATCACAGTGAAAATATATTTAATTTGTTTGACAGTTTCAAAATTGACAATACATATTTCATAAAACAATATGAAAAACAGCCTACTCAAATAACAAATTGCTGGTATATCAACAATATAATTATACGTTTTCTATTTCTTTCTTTTTCTACTTCATAATAAAAACAAAGAACAAAACTTCACGTAACAGTATCAATACTTCGCAAATTTCGAATGACATACGTGTTTCAACTAAATATATGACAGTAATAAGATAGAAAGAGTAAGACAATGTATTCTTTAGTTATTCTTGAAAATAAAATAATGACGTCACGGCAAAGAAGTTTGGGACGGACTTTACCTTATACTGTGTCACTGTGGTCCCAACTCCCAAAGGCGCGCGCAGCGCAAGTTGGAGCGCGGAGCGCGCAGTCCTCGAGTTATTTTTTAAAGTGCGCCGCAGGCTAACCAAAAACATGGTTGTACTAAAACCATTTTTTCAGTGCCACTGACAATTTTTCGTTGTCGGTACTCCATGTAATCTCGGCCACTTCCCCTCAACAATTATCATAAATATTTATTTAAGACATTGTCCTATATTAAGTTTATATATACCATTCTGAAGCCTATAAATAGCCTTTAATCTTATATACTAAAAGGCTTGAGATCATTTTCAGCAGCTTAGCAACCGTTTTTCGACACGCCTACTGCCTAAACGGGTGAACCGATTTTTATGAACTTTTTTTTATTTGATAGAGGTTCATGTGAAGTAGTGCCTTTTGGGTATATGAATATTGTAGATGGCGTGGTAGTCGCAGGGGAGTTGAAAAACAGTGATTTTTTTGACTCCTTGGATACGGGCATTATACGTTATTCGATTGTTTTTTTCATTTGACATATAGGTAGAGGATGAATTTGACTATATTTCTATGCATGTTTCAACCCAATATTGGGTATATTAAGAAAGTTATTAAGAAAAAACTGAAAAATGCACGGAACGCAAATGGGAGCATGCCATGGAAGTTTTGTTTTCTTTTTGATAAAAATGATTTTTTTGTCTACTGTCAGATTTGACGTTTCCAATTTGAAATTTTATTTGGATTTATCTTTTATATTTGATAAGGTAGAAGTATTTTGAAAATTTTATTGAGCATTTAAAGATGGAGCACGCATTATGTTTACACGATTTTGTAGAAATTTGTAATATATTTTTTAAAATTTTTATTCAATTTAACAATTCACTGTGAAGTTGAATCATATTGTGATATATTACTGTAGTATTTATAGTAATATATTTTGACCCAAGTTTAAATGTTTAATTAAAATTAGGTATCTATATCCAATATCCGTGGATAATACTATTTCTCAGTAATTTGCTATAAGTTATAAATGTCAAATTAATATACAAATTTAACAAACGTGCTAAAAATGGCGTCCGATAATCGGGATTTTTATCTATTGTACTTGAGTTTGGGTTGAATTTGAGTTTGTCCTGCCCAAGTCGCCCTACTGGGATCTTTATCCTGAATAAATACGCACACTAACTAACAACTGGACAAGCACGAGACACGACGCGGACTAGAGATGATCTAGATTGTTATTGCACTTGTATCAAGTATCAAATCTGTTTTTACAAAAATATGTATGGTATTATAATTAGCACCAAGGGGTACAAAATATGGCTTCTATGATCGGCATATGTTTTTCAATAATAACTTAACATAAATCATGATTGGTATCAAACTTTTCGTCTAATGTTGCCCAAAATTATGGCTGTTTAATAAGTAAAAATTGCAGTCGGTGAGCGGCATTTATTTTTCTGAATATTTTTTAAATTATATCGCGATTGATATGAAATTAAAGGTCTTAATAAGGACAAAAAATCTACAGTATGCATTAAAATGACTTTTGACAATTTGGCTTTTGTTTTTAGTCGGACGAAAAGCATTTTTTTTAGTTTTCACAAAATTTTGTTATTTTCTTTTTAAAACACTACTATGACTACCTACTTGGTATATTCCAATAATCATATCAAAAGACGTCAGAAAATTTAGTACTTATATTACAGTAAAGATTATAAACATTTTATATTAGCATATTTTCCGGTTTTATAGTTTCCTCCGAATTTATCACAAATCCATCGAGTTTGATATATTTTTTTAAACTAAAGGGCTAGATGATAACTACTTTATAAAATTTTTAAAAATGGGGATCGAACATCGACATTTTTTTCGAAAATATTATAGTGTCATATTTCAGACCTCAAATTAAATGGCTAGATAAGGGCTAATTAATAAAATAATTTAAATTGGTGGCTGACGATCTGCATTTGTTTTCATCGAATTCGAAGTTTACCAGGATAGGTACAATGTAAATATTAAATTTTCTTATTCAAATGGTAAGTCTAAATGCAAAAGTGGACTTATGTGAGGCACATGGAGCTATCCCGCAACAGCGGGTCCTGACGCTATTCTATTCTAAAAAATTTATGCCTTAACTAAAATTTATATTGAAGAAGGAAGATGGATAATTTGAAGTTGTAATTAAATAATTATAATTTCATCATACAATTTTTCTCTAAGTATAAATGTTAAAATCGTTATAATTGAGGCACGAAGTGCCAAATTGTCCCACATTCAGGGTCCGCGGAGCTTAACCCCGCGAAGCGGGCAAATTTCCTTTGTCGCGCGCAGCGGTACAGTCTGAATGTTAAAATCGTTATAATTGAGGCACGAAGTATCAAATTGTCCCACATTCAGGGTCTGCGGAGCTTAACCCCGCGAAGCGGGCAAATTTCCTTTGTCGCGCGCAACGGTACAGTCTGAATGTTAAAATCGTTATAATTGAGGCACGAAGTGCCAAATTGTCCTACATTCAGGGTCCGCTGAGCTTAAGCCCGCAAAGCGGGCGAATTCCCCTTGTCGCGCACAGCGGTAGAGTCTGAATGTTAAAATCGTTATAATTGAGGGACGAAGTGCCAAATTGTCCCACATTTAGGGTCCGCACAGCGGTAGAGTCTGAATGTTAAAATCGTTATAATTGAGGCGCGAAGTGCCAAATTGTCCCACATTCAGGGTCCGCACAGCGGTAGAGTCTGAATGTTAAAATCGTTATAATTGAGGCACGAAGTGCCAAATTGTCCCACATTCAGGGTCCGCGGAGCTTAAGCCCGCGAAGCGGGCGAATCCCCCTTGTCGCGCGCAGCGGTACAGTCTGAATGTTAAAATCGTTATAATTGAGGCACGAAGTGCCAAATTGTCCTACATTCAGGGTCCGCACAGCGGTAAAGTCTGAATGTTAAAATCGTTATAATTGAGGCACGAAGTGCCAAATTGTCCCACATTCAGGGTCCGCACAGCGGTAGAGTGAATGTTAAAATTGTTATAATTGAGGCACGAAGTGTCAAATTGTCTCACATTCAGGGTCCGCGAAGCGGGCGAATTTTCTTTATCGCGCGCAGCGGTAGAGTCTGAATGTTAAAATCGTTATAATTGAGGCACAAAGTGCTAAATTGTCCCACATTCAGGGTCCGCGGAGCTTAAGCCCGCGAAGCGGGCGAATACCCCTTGTCGCGCACAGCGGTAGAGTCTGAATGTTAAAATCGTTATAATTGAGGCACGAAGTGCCAAATTGTCCCACATTCAGGATCCGCAGAGCTTAAGCCCGCGAAGCGGGCGAATCCCTCTTGTCGCGCGCAGCGGTAGAGTCTGAATGTTAAAATCGTTATAATTGAGGCACGAAGTGTCAAATTGTCCCACATTCAGGGTCTGCAGAGCGGGCGAATTTCCTTTATCGCGCACAGCGGTAGAGTCTGAATGTTAAAATCGTTATAATTGAGGCACGAAGGGCCAAATTGTCCCACATTCAGGGTCCGCGGAGCTTAAGCCCGCAAAGCGGGCGAATCCCTTTTGTCGCGCGGCAGCGCGACCTAGCCGAAGGCCCGCGTAGCGGGGCCTGACGCTAGTTTTTACTAAAGTTGTCTCTCCGAGCGCTTTAAATTGACACCAAACTTGGTATAATTTGAATAATTTATAAAAAAAAAATTGACGATCGGTTAAATGTTATTTTTATTTTTCTACTAGAATTATTTTCCCGAAAGCTTTAATTTGATAAAAATAAAAAAGTTTTGTTTATAAAGTTGGTACCACTGGTTGAATAAAGCTCATTAACGAACTTGAAGTCAGATTTTGGCTCAAGATCTTAAATATAAAATTTCAGTCCAAAATTCCAACGCGTTTTTAAGTTATCCAACATCCAGACAGACTAACAGACTAACAGACTAACAGACCGACAGACCGACAGACCGACAGACCGACAGACCGACTTTTTTTAAAATTATGTTTTTTGGGTTCAGTAGGGTCTGAAACGTGAAGATTCACCAAAATCTCGAACTGTCAAAAAATCACGATTACAATACTTCCCTCTATTACATAGATCGGGGAAGTAAAAATCTAAAATATTGAAACACAGATTTCTGTGTTTCAATATTTTAGATTTTTATTTGTATATTTTAAATGGGCACCGGATTGTACGTATACATTTCTGTTTAAAGTCTAGATATGGCGGAAGGTTGTGTGATGGCCACGTCAGATTTTTTATTTTAAAATAATGTTAATAATTTTTTCTTTGAATGTACCTAAACTTCTGACATCTTTTGTTGGGAATGTACTTGAAATGTCAAAATAAAATAAAATTTAAAAAATGCTAATATTGATAAAAATACAAAAATTGTTCTTTCGATTATTACTTAATATAATTTACAAATTGCTTCTATTACTAATATAACTTAAGATACATACATCTGAAATATCGAATTGTAAACAGTAAACGTCAGTTTTGACAGAACATAGCATTGTTTTTTTTTTCAAATGTGTTAACAATTTTTACCCTGAATGTACTAAAACTTCTGACGTCTATTTCTGCGACTGTACTTTGTAATGACTGTCAAAATAAAATAATTTTTCTTTAAAATATTATTAAAATTGATGAAAATATTTAAAATATTTACGCTCTCACTATTATAACTCAATATAATTAACAAATTGCTTCTATTAATTATATTACTTTAGATAAATGCATTTTAAATTTCGAATTGTAAATGTCAGTTTGACAGATGTAGCGTTATTCAAACGTCAATAGTCATTTGTTGAACTTTTGTTTATACAATCTCTGATCCACTGTTGAAGTATAGTTTTTAATTAATAAATCAAAAACTATACTATGTAGAATATTGAAACCTGGTTGCATGAACTCCTTATTAGTTGCTTACTACATATACCAATTTTTAAATCGATAGCTTAAACCATACATTTGTTATTAACGAAAAACAAAAAGTTAGTTTTTCGCATTTTTCTCAAACAAACAAAAATCAAAAACAATTGAATGATACATAAAAATGTGCGTCTCGATGACCTCTATCGTCTAGTGAAAAAATCATTCAAATCGGATAATCCGTTCATAACGTTGGCCCGACGCAACCCCGTTGTTAGGCAGACGAAAATATTAATTAAGCCTTTTAGTATATAAGATTAGTATATAAGAAGATTATTTGATAATTGACATTTATTATACTCTGTTCCACATAAGAGTAAGTAAGTAAGTTAGCGCTGCGGAGCCAACCCGTTTTACTCACATTAAATGGAAATTTAAACGTAGCGCGGTATTTTTGAAATAGTAATATGTTCCGCGCGTCATGCGCTACTGACGCTAATCAACGACTCACTTTTTCAACAATACCAGGGGTACGTTCAGATATAGTTATCTTGGGTAGGGCGAGGTATTGAATGGGTGTTATGACGTCATTACCCAGAGTGCGGCGAGAGTGGACTTATTTTCTGAACGATTTGAAGTAAAACACGAGTATAATTTGAACTTGGTTATACATATACAAATCGGATACTAACCTGTTTTACGTCGATCACCTATTTGTCCATTATTTTAATGTACGGTTCATTATCAATTATCAACACTATATAATCAGTTGCATTTATCTCATTGGTCCCATCCATTTTTTGCGAATTTACTTCTCGGAAAAATTTAAATTAGGTATATCAAGAACTAAACTAAAATAAACCGTGACAATGCCGTTAACACATATTGCGCATGCGGGGCGACAATCGTCCATGTCAGAGAGTGGGACGACGAAGGCGCACTCTGGACGAACATCCAAAGAATTTCTGAACGATTCTGAGAGCGTACTCCAGATACACTTTTTCGAATATCTGAACGACTTGGAGTTACAATGGAGTCACTCTCGCTCTGAGTGTGTTATTCCAGAACGTACCCCAGGGGTACGTTCAGAAATAACACACTCAGGGGTACGTTCAGAAATAACACACTCAGAGCGAGAGTGACTCCATTGTAACTCCAAGCCGTTCAGATATTCGAAAAGTGTATCTGGAGTACGCTCTCAGAATCGTTCAGAAATTCCTTGGATGTTCGTCCAGAGTGCGCCTTCGTCGTCCCACTCTCTGACATGGACGATTGTCGCCCCGCATGCGCAATATGTGTTAACGGCATTGTCACGGGTTATTTTAGTTTAGTTCTTGATATAATTTAAAATTTTCCGAGAAGTAAATTCGCAAAAAAATGGATGGGACCAATGAGATAAATGCAACTGATTATATAGTGTTGATAATTGATAATGAACCGTACATTAATAATGGGCAAATTGCAAATAGGTGTTCGACGTAAAACAGGTTAGTATCCAATTTGTACATAATCAAGTTCAAATTATACTCGTATTTTACTCCAAATCGTTCAGAAATTAAGTCCACTCTCGACGCACTCTGGGTAATGACGTCATAACACCCATTCAATACCTCGCCCTACCCAAGATAACTATATCTGAACGTACTCCAGCTGTTACTACTACGGCGTTCGACAGCTAAATGATGCGCGCATATCACAAATTTTTCGCTGATGTAAACTTGGTTTCCGGCTTCCGGCAGTGAGTATATATATATATATATATATATATATATATATATATATATATATATATATATATATATATATATATATATATATATATATATATATATATATATATATATATATATATATAGAGTTAAACAATCTCGGGAATCGGTCAGGGCTCAAATACTAGTTGTTATTACGTACTTAAATTTATTTCAAAAATTCCAATATTTCGGACATTAATTGTGTCCTTCATCAGGGAAACTGTCAGGAAAATACAAAAATATAAATAAATATAACATGAAAATTACACAAAAATTACATTGAAAACATTTTTTAAAAAATACTTACGAAAAGTATTAAGTATTAAGAATCTGAACGCAAAACACTGTCTGCAGTACCGGTTTTCTTCTATCAACATTTAAATATTTATGTTTTGTTACTTTGGAAGATTTATACATTTATAAAAACAATTTTTATAATTTTATACTTTGCACTCTGCGTATCTAAATATAACAAGTAATAGCAGGTGGTTCAGCCGTTGGACAATTCTCTGATTTCCCGCTCAAAATGTTGTTGGTTGGTTGGTAACTCCCACCTGTTGAACATGGCCTACTTCAAGTTGTAGAGTGACGTTTTGGAGAAATATTTCGCACGTGACAGAAGAGGTTAATTATGTTTGGTTCCAATGTTTGTTTAAAAGGAGATTGTAGTTTGTGTTGATGTTGTTAATGTCTTTTTTGCTGTTAATGGTGTTATTTGTGACAGCTATGTGAAACATTTCTAGCAGTTTCCTTTTGCTTGTGTTTCTTTCAGTTGATAATATACTAACGTCTTCTTTTTTAAAGCCATGTTTAAGGTTTCTACAGTGCACCGCCATTGTACAGGATTTTGTAGGAATTTTGATATCACTCATGTGTTGGGTCAGCCTGGACTTAAGGGCTTGACTTGTTTCACCTACATAACATTTATCACAATCTGCACATTTAATTTTATAAACTATATTACTTCTTTCAGGTGTTTTTATTTTCTCTTTGGTTTTTGTGAAATACTTGTTGAGCTGTTCTCGGTTTTTACAAGCTATTTTGATGTTTTCATTTTTGAAAACCTTCATTAGTTTGTATGACAGATCTTCAATGAAGAGTATGGAGCTGTATTTAGTTGCATTATCATCCTCCTTAGCTTCTTGTATTAAACCGTGTCTTGGTGTTTCAGTATTGCTTGTGTAAATCAACTTTTTGAGAAAAGCTGGTGGATATGAGTTCTTCCTGAGTGTAATATAAAGTTCTTCCATGTTTTTTCTGTGGTACATTGGGTGTGATAGTTTGAGTATTCGTTGTTTAAGTCCTTGTACAAAGTTTATTTTTGTCTTAAGTGGTTGTTCACTTCTGTAGTTTAGATATCTTCCTGTGTGTGTTGGCTTTTTATAGTAGTCGAGCGTTATTATATTGTCCTCTGATCTAATCAGCAGCGTGTCTAAGAAAGGAACGCTATTGTTTGTTTCCTTCTCACATGTGAATTGTAAGTGTGTGTTATAATTGTTGAACAAATTTAATGTGTATTCGATTTTGTTGTTAGGTACTGCTAATATTACGTCATCCACAAATCGTTTGAGGAATGGCAGCTCATAGTCCAGTTTCTTAACGCATGTGTCTATAAGGATATCCATCACTCTATTCGCCAGGACTGGGCTGATCGAACTACCCATGCTCAATCCAAAATTTTGACTGTAAAAAGTTCCGTTGAAAACACAATAGTTGCATTCCATCACCAGATTTATGCATTCCAGGAAATACCGTTTGTCCAGGGTACAGAAGTTTTTTATGGTTTCCCAGTTCTGTTCGATGTCTTGGAGAACTAGTTCTTTCGGGACATTGCTGTATAGTGAGACGACATCTAGACTGATTAGTACGTATCCTGGTGGTAAGTTGTAGTTGTTTATTGTGTTTGCGAAATCAAAAGAATCTTTAACATTGTGTGTGTTTTCAGAGTCCATGGCATTAGTGAGCACTTGCGCAAGATATTTGGATATTTTATTTACTGGAGAATTTATTCCACTTACGATTGGTCGAATTGGTAATTCCAACTTATGCGTTTTAAGAAGACCATAAAACGCTGGAGGAGTGGCTGTGTACATCATGAGGTTTTTAGCTAATTGTTCGTCAATTTGTTTTTCACGTTTTAGTTTTGACACTAATTCATTGTTTTTCCTTTGAAATTTGCTTGTTGGATCCTTTTTTATTTCCTTGAACGTGTTATCATCATTTAGAATATCTAAACATTTATCAATGTATGCCTGTTTATTTATAAGTACAGTTGTGTTACTTTTATCTGCTTTGATTATGTAAATTTCAGGATTTTCCTTTTTAAATTTAATTAGTTGATTAGGCTTTAAAGTTGTTTTTGTTTCTGGATTGTTGGATTTTTTATTCATAAAGTTTGTTATGATGTTAATACATTCAGCTCTGTATTTATCCCTTTCTGTGTGTGTGCATAAATTGATTGTATGTTCTACGTCAGTTAGAAGTTTAATTATGTTAATGTCTTCTGTTTTAGTGGTTGGAAGACAGAATTTTGGACCGAGCGCTAAAGTGTCATGAACTTCTTGGGTTAATTCCACATTGGAATGATTTTCTATCCACTTTTCTTCGATGTTAATCTTCTTGTTGTTGGCAAGTTGCAAAAGTTTGTTAAATTTATTTGTGTTATTAATTTTGTTATTATTGAATTGTTTTTTATAATGTATTTGTTGTTTATGGTTGAATTTGTCAAATATGTCAAATCAACCATAAACAACAAATACATTATAAAAAACAATTCAATAATAACAAAATTAATAACACAAATAAATTTAACAAACTTTTGCAACTTGCCAACAACAAGAAGATTAACATCGAAGAAAAGTGGATAGAAAATCATTCCAATGTGGAATTAACCCAAGAAGTTCATGACACTTTAGCGCTCGGTCCAAAATTCTGTCTTCCAACCACTAAAACAGAAGACATTAACATAATTAAACTTCTAACTGACGTAGAACATACAATCAATTTATGCACACACAGAAAGGGATAAATACAGAGCTGAATGTATTAACATCATAACAAACTTTATGAATAAAAAATCCAACAATCCAGAAACAAAAACAACTTTAAAGCCTAATCAACTAATTAAATTTAAAAAGGAAAATCCTGAAATTTACATAATCAAAGCAGATAAAAGTAACACAACTGTACTTATAAAATATAAATAAACAGGCATACATTGATAAATGTTTAGATATTCTAAATGATGATAACACGTTCAAGGAAATAAAAAAGGATCCAACAAGCAAATTTCAAAGGAAAAACAATGAATTAGTGTCAAAACTAAAACGTGAAAAACAAATTGACGAACAATTAGCTAAAAACCTCATGATGTACACAGCCACTCCTCCAGCGTTTTATGGTCTTCTTAAAACGCATAAGTTGGAATTACCAATTCGACCAATCGTAAGTGGAATAAATTCTCCAGTAAATAAAATATCCAAATATCTTGCGCAAGTGCTCACTAATGCCATGGACTCTGAAAACACACACAATGTTAAAGATTCTTTTGATTTCGCAAACACAATAAACAACTACAACTTACCACCAGGATACGTACTAATCAGTCTAGATGTCGTCTCACTATACAGCAATGTCCCGAAAGAACTAGTTCTCCAAGACATCGAACAGAACTGGGAAACCATAAAAAACTTCTGTACCCTGGACAAACGGTATTTCCTGGAATGCATAAATCTGGTGATGGAATGCAACTATTGTGTTTTCAACGGAACTTTTTACAGTCAAAATTTTGGATTGAGCATGGGTAGTTCGATCAGCCCAGTCCTGGCGAATAGAGTGATGGATATCCTTATAGACACATGCGTTAAGAAACTGGACTATGAGCTGCCATTCCTCAAACGATTTGTGGATGACGTAATATTAGCAGTACCTAACAACAAAATCGAATACACATTAAATTTGTTCAACAATTATAACACACACTTACAATTCACATGTGAGAAGGAAACAAACAATAGCGTTCCTTTCTTAGACACGCTGCTGATTAGATCAGAGGACAATATAATAACGCTCGACTACTATAAAAAGCCAACACACACAGGAAGATATCTAAACTACAGAAGTGAACAACCACTTAAGACAAAAATAAACTTTGTACAAGGACTTAAACAACGAATACTCAAACTATCACACCCAATGTACCACAGAAAAAACATGGAAGAACTTTATATTACACTCAGGAAGAACTCATATCCACCAGCTTTTCTCAAAAAGTTGATTTACACAAGCAATACTGAAACACCAAGACACGGTTTAATACAAGAAGCTAAGGAGGATGATAATGCAACTAAATACAGCTCCATACTCTTCATTGAAGATCT
Source organism: Agonum fuliginosum (assembly GCA_947534325.1). Classification (NCBI taxonomy): domain Eukaryota; kingdom Metazoa; phylum Arthropoda; class Insecta; order Coleoptera; family Carabidae; genus Agonum; species Agonum fuliginosum. Next base: position 25,079,074 of record OX384031.1, on the reverse strand, counting down.
GTCATACAAACTAATGAAGGTTTTCAAAAATGAAAACATCAAAATAGCTTGTAAAAACCGAGAACAGCTCAACAAGTATTTCACAAAAACCAAAGAGAAAATAAAAACACCTGAAAGAAGTAATATAGTTTATAAAATTAAATGTGCAGATTGTGATAAATGTTATGTAGGTGAAACAAGTCAAGCCCTTAAGTCCAGGCTGACCCAACACATGAGTGATATCAAAATTCCTACAAAATCCTGTACAATGGCGGTGCACTGTAGAAACCTTAAACATGGCTTTAAAAAAGAAGACGTTAGTATATTATCAACTGAAAGAAACACAAGCAAAAGGAAACTGCTAGAAATGTTTCACATAGCTGTCACAAATAACACCATTAACAGCAAAAAAGACATTAACAACATCAACACAAACTACAATCTCCTTTTAAACAAACATTGGAACCAAACATAATTAACCTCTTCTGTCACGTGCGAAATATTTCTCCAAAACGTCACTCTACAACTTGAAGTAGGCCATGTTCAACAGGTGGGAGTTACCAACCAACCAACAACATTTTGAGCGGGAAATCAGAGAATTGTCCAACGGCTGAACCACCTGCTATTACTTGTTATATTTAGATACGCAGAGTGCAAAGTATAAAATTATAAAAATTGTTTTTATAAATGTATAAATCTTCCAAAGTAACAAAACATAAATATTTAAATGTTGATAGAAGAAAACCGGTACTGCAGACAGTGTTTTGCGTTCAGATTCTTAATACTTAATACTTTTCGTAAGTATTTTTTAAAAAATGTTTTCAATGTAATTTTTGTGTAATTTTCATGTTATATTTATTTATATTTTTGTATTTTCCTGACAGTTTCCCTGATGAAGGACACAATTAATGTCCGAAATATTGGAATTTTTGAAATAAATTTAAGTACGTAATAACAACTAGTATTTGAGCCCTGACCGATTCCCGAGATTGTTTAACTCTAATTATACTACAAACGGTCGATAACATTTTTTCTATTATATATATATATATATATATATATATATATATATATATATATATATATATATATATATATATATATATATATATATATATATACTCACTGGTTTCCGGGTAGACCAATCAAAACGCTCAAATCGTAAGCCCTATCTTGCCCCATACTATATTCTTATTTGGAACAGACTATAGTTATTTAACAAACTAGTGTGTTAATGAGGGCGATTAATAATTGAGACTTTTTAACGCGTGAGAGAAGCGAACGCGTTAATTGTTGAGATTATTAATCGCCTATTAACACATGAGTTAGTTACAATATTTTTCCGTTGGTCATACCTTTTTAATTTGATAAAATTTCAATTTTATTCCATAACAAATTAGGACCGCTTCAAATGTTCACCACAATTGGATCGACAACAATGGACAACTCAACAATAAAAATCAACTGTTTTCAGGGAGAAGCGGGTGCAGTCAGTTCACTTAATATTGATTAGCAGTACTAAATCTTAAGGTTTTTTCGTTTTTAGAATGATGTTATTACTTTTATATTCATTTTAAAGCAATTCTACGTAAATATTATTTACCTAGAAGTGTGAAAATCATTTCTTTTAATTCTGTTTTGTATTTTGGTAAAGCTTAGAGCTGGTCAATATAATACAATATTACGTGTATTGAACGCATCCAATAAATCGTTGATTAATAAAAAATCATGCATTTATAGGGGTCATAAAAAATGCATGATTTTTTTACATTAATGATATAGTCCGGCAGCCAAACAGGGATTTTTGATGGAACCGTTTTTTGAAATATTAAGTTTTTTTTAGTGTTGGTATTTCATGTTTAGGGTATGTAGATTCATAAAATTGCAGGTATCCACGCAGTACCTTTGGGCAACCCCCAGATTTTAAGATGGCGGCCATTCGTGTAATAAATATTTTGATACCGCGCAAATTTGTACTTATTTTGTCATAAATATAATTTTCTCATATATTTATATTTATACATGAAACCTCCCTCTTAAAAAAAGTGGAACCAACCCCTGAGGCCGTGCAGAGGCCGTGTATTGCGTGGTGCATATCAATTTTTTTGATTTTTTGCATTTATCTTGTAAATGGTTAATAATACGAGGAAAACTGTTATATTAAATAATTATACAGTACTAAAATTCCTATAAAGAAGGTTATTAGCAATATTCTTGTAAGTGGCACAGTTTTCGAGAAAATCTTGAAAATGTATTTCGAACATTTCAATCATTTAAAAATAAGTCGAAATTTTGTCTACTCACAAAAAGTGCTAAAAATAAAAATATCAAGCCCACGGTTTCTTGCACTGAATTCTATGAACATTTTTCTATAAGGTACATTATTTTAAAAACCTTTTAGGGCATCAGTTAAGCTAAAATTTTAATATTTTTCCAAGAGAGAGTTAAGAAAATCTAGCCTTTTTCGTATTTTTGTGTTTAATAAACTGTATTTTCTGAACGGATACAAATATCGACTTCAAAATTTTTGCATTAAATTCTACAAACACTTCTCTATTGGATACATTATATTTATAAAACTTGACAGGGACGTACGCAGTACAGATCGCGAAGGAAAACATTTGTGTACAATAGATATCACGAGAAATCTTAAAACTGAGATCTTCGATTTTTTTTAAATAAAATGTATCTTATAGAAAAACGTTTGTAGAATTTTATCTGTTTAGAAGTTACAGTTCATTAAACACAATGATTTTTTTAAATTTCACAGTTTTCCTTCGGAGAAAATCTTCAAATTTTAGCTACCCTAAGGCCCTAGTAAAATTTTAGTATAATGTATTTTATAGAAAAATGTACGTAGAATTGAATGCAAGAAACCGGAAGTCGATATCATTATTCATTTGGAAGTTACATTTCATTAAACACAAAAAATACGAAAAAAAGCTAGAATTTCTCACTTTTCTCTCGAAGAAAATCTTAAAATTTAGGTACACTAAGGCCCTAGGGAATTTTTAATAAAATGTATCTTATAGAAAAATGTACGTAGAATTGAATGCAAGAAACCGGAAGTGGATATCATTATTTGTTTGGAAGTTACAGTTCATTAAACATAATGAACACGAATTTTTTTAAAATTTCACAGTTTTTCCTCTTAAAATTTTAGTTAATTTGAAGCCTTCATAAATTTTAAATATAATGTATCTTATAGAGAAATGTACGTAGAATTGAATACAAGAAACTGGAAGTCGCTATCATTATTCGTTTAGAAGTTACAGTTCATTAAACACAAAAAATACGAAAAAAAGCAAGAATTTCTCAACTTTATCTTGGAAAAAATATGATGTGCAACACAGCCTCTGCAGGACCTCCGGGGGTGGCTCCGCTATATTTTTTTTTAAGAGTGGGGTCTCATGTATATGTTTACCGACTTTCATGCTTCTAACACAATACGCAAGATTCAAGCCTTCAACGTCCACACTATAATAAGACGCCATCTTGAATAAAACAAGATGCCCAAAGGTACCAAAAAGGTACCCGGTATTTTTCGATTCCTTATACCTAGAGCAAATAATTTAAACAATAAAAAAAACTTAACAGAACAAAACAAGGTTCGGCTTACGGCTGCCGGACTAATACTCATTAATAAACGATCAACGGAAAAACATATTTTAAGAGAGTTGACAAATGTTATAACAAAAATTTGCTGTGGCCAGTACACGACCTCTCGCCTAATTCTGCTTATTCTACTAATCTAATAAATAGTTTTACTTACATTTTAATAGTTGTATGTTCATATAATATGTAAACGATAATGTAAACCAAGATGCAAACAAAATATGTCAACTGTACTGTCACTGTCATAATAATTCAAAATGTAGAAACAAATTTCATATGTTCATGGACAACAAGATACTAAAATTTCAAAAAAGTAGAATATTAGTTACACTTTATTTTATTGTTAAATACTACCAGCTTCAGCAAATTGTATTTAAAATTAACTGTACCCATACATAATAGGGTCTTCCTGAAAAAATTTAATACAGTCTTTTTGTGTCTTAACGTAAAATTCATAACCTATAATACATCTTCCCATATAAAAAAAACTTTTTTTTTCATTGCAACAAGTCAATAAACAACATTAAATATCGTAAATCTTTCAAACTTTGTCACGTGACCGACGAAACGCTGTTATTGGCCGAGCGCCGCTGTGACGTCATTACGCATGTTGACGACCGGCAGTCAGTGCATGAGAGATACGAGTCGTCCATTAAATCGACTCAGAATCCAATCTAACCCAAAATAAGTTCCGACGGGTTCGTAAAGCGGTGGTAAAGGGGCAGTCAGATAATCTGCCAAAGGTTCCGTGTTAATGGTTGCCGACTTTTTCTCAAAAAGTGAGTTTTTCAACGCAGCTTTTGCAGTAGGATCTAATTTTAACCGCATAAAATTTTCCAAATCCTCTTCAAGCTGTAAGAAAAAATGAAATACTGTAGAACCCTTTGCAATTTGTACTAGATCTCATACGAATTTTTTTAATGCAAAATTACAAAATTAGAATTATTTTTATCATCTGAACAAAATTCTACAATGAACAGTTTGCTGAAACTATTGTCTAAACATGTTTTTTGTTTAATTAGATTCAAAGTGTTCAACATTTAAACTTGATTTAAATTACCATCAATTTCATTTTTATGTTTACAATAAACAGAAAAGATCTATTTATAATGAGGCGATTTTTGGAAAAAACACATTTTATGTACGACTGCATTATAAAGTACTGTTTATAACATAATTTTGCAGCAATAAAGCAGCTCTTTATAATACTAGTAAAATAAAGTTTTTTTATTTTACTAGTAAAATAAAATAATAGAAATAATAAAATAATAATAGAAAAGACACACTTCGCTAGAGATTAAATTTTAATTTGTCATTTGTCAAATGTGTCATTTTGAAAATGTCATTATAGATAATAGAAAATCTTGCGTATAGGGCAGTCAAACATAAAATCTTGTATGCAACACGTATATAATAGGGTTTTATTGACTCGCCCATTTATGTGCCTCGCTTCGCTGCGCTCGCTCGTCCCCTAAACTGTCTCGCCAATAAAACCCTATATTATATACTTGTTACATAAATAGCTATTACACAATTTAAGAGTAGTTTAATCAAATAATAGCTGTATGAAAAGTGTTTTTGTGAACTGGACCCCTCAAATCTATTTTGAAGTTATGTAGTTACCAACAATGACAGCCAATATTATATGTCGATCGATTTTCGTCGATACTTATATTGAAATGGTCTTCACAACAATATAAGTGAGACGTCAAATAGACACTCGTGGTACCTATCACGTCGGATTTGCTGGAGCCACTTTTTCCGAATATCTTTAGTTGGTACGTTTATAAACAACTTATGCCGGGTCCACACCGCCACGAACATTGTTAGCTAACACTTTGTTAGCTAACAAAATATTCATGAACAGTGTTAACGAACAATTGTTCCTAAAAATGTTAGTTAACGTGTCTCGTCCACACCAATTTTTATAATGTCAATATTCGCTAATACAAATTGTCATGATTTTTCAAAACAAAGTATTTCCCAAATTGTACCCAACGTATGCGAAACTCTAATTAACGGTTTAAAGAACATGATAAAGGTAACTATTTATATTAATTTCCTTCCTTTATTTTACAAAAACGTATAGAAACCATGTTGATGTTGCCCAAAAACAAAACAAACTAAACTAAAAATGCTTTTATATAAAAAATGCAAAACACAAAATATTTATCACATGCGTATTGCACGAAGCACAGGAAAGCACTGGTTTACTACTAAAATATGAAAATAACTCCTAATAACATTTTTTCTTTTGAAGATTACCGCCAATGTAGCGAACATTATTTTTTGTTAGCGAACATTGTTATTAACATGCGAATGTTAGCAAGTAGAAATGTTATTAGGATTCAGTACGTTGCAAAAACAAAACAATGTTCGTGGCGGTGTGGACCCGGCATTAGTCGGCTCGCGATGACTGCTGCTGTTGCACCCAGGCACTATGCTATACATATTTGCCGCTTTTTTCGGCAAAACCGACATTTCTGTCGGTGGCCCCATTGCAAACAATGCTGCAGCTGAGCGCCAACGTGCGTAGTGACGTCACATCAACATGGCGGTCTTTCGGGACCTTTTCAAACTCCGTTCATTTTATAATCGCGTTTGCTCGTCACATCGACTTATCTCGACAGAAAAATTATTGTAAATATATTTTTTTATTATTATAGAAATTATTTTTGAGATTTTTGAAAAACCGTGGAAGACCCTATTATATTTTCTTTTATTTTTAATTGCAAAAATTGTCATAAATAAATAATGTACCAATTTATTTAAGGAAAACTATTTAAAGTTTCAAAAAGTACTACTTCCGGTTTGCGGATTTCTACCAAAATCTTATCCGGTGTTAAGATCCTTATTAAAATCTTAAATATGAAATTTGGTTATTAAAGGTTTGATACCTTTTAAGTTATCGTGGACGAAAAATCGTCACATACGTCCATACGCACACACACACACAGACGTCATCGTGAAAATATTAAATTCGTATTCTAGAGACCCTGAAACGTGCTTATCCACCAAAAACTCATACTCGAAAATTTTGACCCATTACAATACCTCTCTTACAGAATATGAGGCGAGAGGTAAAAATAAAACATTAATAACTAAGTTTATATATTTTATTTTAGATTTTAGCGTTCCTACAACAAAATTTGTTAAAGTAAACAACAATTATAAAACGAGAAAGGCCTCAAGTAGCATGGGTGCATCTTAAACAGTACCTATAACAATATTAAAAAATTATTCTGTAAAAAAAAGTGTCAATATAAATCATCAATAAAATAGAATAAGGTGTAAAATATGAAATAATTCTCTTTTTTAAAATATGTTGTGGTCCTAAAAAGGACCGGGGATATAGGCATAAGGTTGCAATTAAAAATAATTTCTAATATACTGATTGCGACTTTGTTGGCCCAATTGTCTATAAACTGCGTCAATCGGTACATCAGCTATTTGAGGTAAATCCAAATCAATTTCGTCGAACATTGGTTGTGGGTGCTCTAAACGATAGAAAAAGCCATGTTATGGAGGATTGCACATGTCATTATTATTCTGGCGGCAATCCGAGGCTGGTAATGTAATGTGCGATCCTATAAAAGACATCTCCAGCGAGCTTTGAATACGCCAATACTTCGTTCAACGGAACTTCGAACGCACTTAAATCTTTGATTAAAATTTGCTTCGTGACAGTTCATTGGATTTGGCACTGGAACCATTAACCATGGTAAACAGGGATAACCTGAATCACCTAAAAATATGTCGTTAATTGTATGTGTAATATACTTATCATTAAAATATATTATCAATATGCATAGGTATACCCTTATACCTATTATTCTGCTATCATGATCCCCATTTTCTTAGTTCCCGCGCAAAGCTGATCCCACGCGACTGCTGCGCCAAACAAATGCGTCATGTGTGCTGCCGAGCCATCTCGCCACAATACTAATTAATTTTAAATCCGAATCACATATCTACAAAGAATTATCAAAATAAAATATAGAAATAATTATTATTAATTGAAACCTACAATTTGTACATTCAGACTGTGGTATCCTCTCCTGTTTACAAAAACATTTTCATTTTCAAACGGCGTCACAATTGCAATGTGTGTGCCATCCACTACCCCAATAATATGTTGCATACGATGACGAACATGAAATCTATGAAAATAATCGCTAAAAACATTGTTTTTAATGTAAAATTAATACAGCTCGCCATATTTAGCTGGGTCTAAAGTTTGATCATGATATTATGATGAATGATGTTATTTAGTTTTCTGGGCATCAGTTGTGAATATAATTTGAGGTATGTTGAGAACATTCTATAAAATGTACCTACAAAAATGCAAACATATTTACAATATCTTCCCTATGAGCATTCGTTTTAGGAAATTGTATCCATCTGTTCAACAGATGCCGGACCATAACATTACAAACGTCGCGAATTGACCGACTAACCATCGGTTGGTTCATGCATGCCAGAAAACTATTTCCAACATTTCGCTGGTAGCTCCCAACTGCGAAAAAATTTAGTGCAGTCAGAATCTAAGTATAAAAAAATATATTTAAATTAGTTATAACAAGACAGGTAATTATAGTAACTGTTACTCTTAGGACATTGGGCACGCGATTTGAATATGTCCCACGATCAAGGTGTCTGTCAATATCATTGACGAGATTCATTGCTGCTTCTTTGGACAATCGAAAATTGGCAATCAATTCTGCATCAGACACTCGGAAAGGATCTTGAACATCGCGTATAATTCGCCGATGGAGTCTAACCTCTTCCCTTTCTTCATTCTCCACCATCTCTATAGCCAAAAGCTGACCAAACAATCACGGCCGTCTCTATTTATCAGGCCGGAGTGTGCACATTATGGCAACAAGACTAGCGGTCCTATTTTCACAAAACGAACGAAAATGAATACATTACTTTTTCAACTTATTTTTAAATTACTCAGAAACTACTGCAGATATCGTAATGAAATTTTTACCAGTTATTTTCATAACAATGTTCTTAACAAATATAAATTTTTAATTGGAAATTGTTTATAATAAAATTGTAATAATTATTTAAAAGATGCTGTGTTCACAAATAATGTAAAAAAAGTAGTATGCTGCTAACTTTTGTATTTGTTAAAATAGACATATAGTATAAGCGTACGAAGTGTTGAAAAATGTTCAAATTTTATTCTGTTAAAAGAATTATAACGATATCTTAATTGTATCGTGAGATATTTAACTTAGAAACTAATGCGTTCACGCTCCATTATTATAAGCGCGCAAGACCGCTGTTACTGTTTCTGAGTTCCCGGTAGCCGTGTTTAGGTTCAGCTACATTCAGCGTTCGTCGTCACTTCTTGTTTATAATTTAGTAAAATACTAAATCATATTTAAAATTGAAGGTAAGAAATATTAATAAAAACTTATTATTAGTTCTATTTTCGTAATTATTTTTCATTTTTGTGAACACAAAGAAAACAAAACTAAATTTTAAAGTAAGTTGATTGTTGTCATCATACCGTTTAAAATAAATGTTTCTATCAAAATTAAAATAATGTTATGTGTAATAGAAGAAGAAAAAACTGTTAATGAATATTGTACTAAGTATTTAATTTGTAATTTTTGTATATATCAGGTGCCACGTCGTTGCTCTGCGCCAGGGTGCAAAAGTAATTACGATTCCAAAATTAAGGATGGTTACGTAACAACTTTCAAATTTCCAAAAGATGAAAAGTTATTATGTTGTGAAAACTTATTTATTTTATACATTGTTCAATTATACACTTGAAAATTCTATAATTAAACATGTTTTTACTGCATATTTTTGAAATTTCCATACAACGTATAGCGCGCGTAGGACCACTACCGGTACTCGGTGCGCTGTTGCCAGTGTGAAGACTCCGGCCTGATAAATAGAGACGGCCATGAAACAATGCAGCCATAACCTAAAATATACCGTGAGATTTATTTAACGTGAAACATGGGATCTTTCATATAGTCCAGTCAATCTGTAACAAAAATTCGACGTTTGTAGAAAAAAATCGCAAAGTCAATTTTTTTTCATAAATTGTTAGAGGGGCATGCAAGGAGCTTAAAACTGATTTGTCACCCCCCTGGCCCCCTGCAATTTTTGGGAAATCCAAAAACATTTTGGATATGATTTTTCGCGAAAACGGTAGGTTGTAGAGAGAAATTTTGCTAACAAATATTGTTAAGGACAGTATTATCTACAATTTATGTCATTGGGTCACTGCTCTACGACCAAAAGTACAACAAGTAGAGGGCGCCAAAATTGCCAAAAATGACTTTTTTCACTTTTTCACCGCGAAAAATTGTTTTTTGATCTTTAGTGTAAATGGAAAAGTTGTAGAGCACAAAAAAACCTTCTAAAAAGAGTAGTCAACGTTTTCCGTGCGCTGAACGGTGACTGAGATATAACGCGGGAAAGGACGCATCGAAGGCCGCGCTGTGGCGCTTGCTCTTAACAATAATTTTGTACGCCAAGAAATATTGTGCATTTGATGGGAAAAAATCGCAAAGTCAATTTTTTTTCATAAATCTTTAGAGGGGTGTGCAAGGAGCTTAAAACTGAGTTGTCACCCCCCTGGCCCCCTGCAATTTTTGGGAAATCCAAAAATATTTTGGATTTGATTTTTCGCGAAAACGGTAGGTTGTAGAGAGAAATTTTGTTTAAAATATTGTTAAGGACAGTATTATCGTATTATCTACAATTTATGTCATTGGGTCACTGCTCTACGACGAAAAGTGCAAAAAGTCTAGGGCGCCAAAGTTGCCAAAAATGACTTTTTTCACTTTTTCGCAGCGACGAATTGCAGCAACGTACGCACGTTTGGTGAAGAAAAAGAAGAGTAGACATTGACGAACCTTCCTCCCAAATTTTCCGTTATGAGGATTACACTAATAAGCCAACCTCATCTCATGTCGTTCAACAAGCAGGCGCCGCCGAAGAACAGCCAAAGAAGAAAAAAAATGACGAGTAACAAAAAAATAACTCGGAATATATGAAATTTCATTTACACTAATGGTCGTTTACACTACGCTAAATATTGAACAAGAAATTGCGCAACAAATTGAGCAATAAATTGCTTTGTTTTTAATGAACTCTGTTTTATACTGAGACATTTTTATGTACCTTCCTACAATATTTGGTTTGTGATTATGTGCAGTTCGCATACAATAATAATTTTACAGCTGCGCTTATCTATTTTTTCAGACAATTTACGAAGCAATGCGATATTTCACACAATTTGCTGTATGATACTACACAATTTGAAAAATGAACAATATCTTGTTCAAGATTTGGTGTAATGTAAAACATTTTCTCAATATTACTTCCATTTTAAACAGTTAGGTACCGCGTTATATCTCAGTCACCGTTTATCGTAGGGAGAACGTTGAATACTTATTTTAGACGGATTTTTTGTGCTCTACAACAAAAAGTCATTTTTGGCAACTTTGGCGCCCTCTACTTTTTGCACTTTTCGTCGTAGAGCAGTGACCCAATGACATAAATTGTAGATAATACTGTCCTTAACAATATTTAAAAAAAATTTCTCTACAACCTACCGTTTTCGCGAAAAACCAAATCCAAAATGTTTTTGGATTTCCCAAAAATTGCAGGGGGGTGACAACTCAGTTTTAAGCTCTTTGCATGGCCCTCTAACGATTTATGAAAAAAAATTGACTTAGCGATTTTTTTCCATCAAATGCACAATATTTCTTAGCGTACAAAATTATTGTTAAGAGCAAGCGCCACAGAGCGGCCTTCGATGCGTCCTTTCCCGCGTTATATCTCAGTCACCGTCCATCGTAGGGAAAACGTTGAATACTCATTTTAGAAGGTTTTTTTGTGCTCTACAACTTTTCCATTTACACTAAAGATCAAAAACAATTTTTCGCGGTGAAAAAGTGAAAAAAGTCATTTTTGGCAACTTTGGCGCCCTCTACTTTTTGCACTTTTCGTAGTAGAGCAGTGACCCAATGACATAAATTGTAGATAATACTGTCCTTAACAATATTTGTTGACAAAATTTCTCTCTACAACCTACCGTTTTCGCGAAAAATAAAATCCAAAATGTTTTTGGATTGCCCAAAAATTGCAGGGGGCCAGGGGGGTGACAACTCAGTTTTAAGCTCCTTGCATGCCCCTCTAACGATTTATGAAAAAAAATTGACTTTGCGATTTTTTTCCATCAAATTTTACAGATTGACTGGACTAATATACATGGTTACGATTTGACAGCAATGTATTAGAGCGTTTCATTTAAAATAGAACATAGCAAATGAAATATGTATGTATTTCTAATCATTTTAGATATTTAAAAACTTGCAAGAAATATAAACATTTAATAGATATTTTTTCAGAATACAATTTATAACAAATTTTCAAATATACGAAATAAATCAGATAGGTACTTGTCTGAGGCTAACATCTGCATTATACCAGCGTATCATTTGCACCTTTTCTTCAATGGGGGTTTTCACGATTTTTTGGTTTTTTTATATGTTAATCTATACATTAAAATATAAGACCCGTATTTTTTCTTTTCGCTTAAAAGTTACTAATAAGCCTGAAAAAAATTCATAAAGTTTAAAAAAATAAATGCCGCGAAAATCGATGCCGCGTGTAACAGTGTGACGTCACCAACATCTAGAACATACGTTCAACGTGCTGACAAGGACCGATACGTAGGTCTTACCTTACACAGTCAACATCTTGTCAACTTGAAAAGAAAAACATAACCAAACTGTTTCATGCCGTTTCATTTCGATTAAAACCAACACAAAAATTCTTCAATAAACTGTAAGTAATCGTGTTTGAACCTAACCAAACTCGACAACGTGAACCCGTGAACGTTGGTGAACGTGTCAAAAATCGAAAAATCAACTGGTGGTCCATCGTCCAAACGACAAAAAACGAACTTGCACGAACCAACTCCTGGTTTGCTAGCGATGTTGGCTACGTCACACATGGCGCATTTCAATGAACGATTCAAAAGACTTACATTTTCATTTCGATAAAGAGGTAATAAATCTATCAAAATTAACAATTATTATCACTTTCCTATAACTTATACATGCTGAAAATTGATATCCAATAAGTATTTCTTTAAAAGCCGTAGGCTTGAAAACCCCCATTGTATACCATATTTTCAACAACACAACCCTAATTGACAGGTAATATTTACTTGATAATGACAGCCTATGTTCTATTTTATGCTGGGTCCACACTTGAACATTTTAGTCCGAACGAACTGAACGCGCAGAGCAGAATACTCTGAACAAAAGCTCGTTGCGTTCGGCAGATTCGCCGAATTATTGGTTTTCCAACATGCTTGAAGCATTCGCAGCATAGACTAAGTTACTGATTCGCAGTGAATGTCAATAATGGATTCCAATTTGACGGTAGCATTTGGTGTTTTTTAAATTATTTGTAAGCTAGAAAAAAAATAAGAAAAGGCGAAGAAATATAGGGTAAGAATAAAATGCTCACCATTGCTGACCTTGTGTATTCTTCGTTAAATTTGTGGCTTCTGGCGTAAATATAAGGCGTTTTATATGTATGCCAGGTAATTTAATTTTGCTGACTGCTAAAAACTTTAAATGACATGCTGACCATTGCAGAACATGTTTATTTTCTATGAATATTCTGATATTTGGCATAATTATAAAAATTTAAAGTGTTTTATATATAAACCAAGTGATTCCATGAAAGAACAGAACAATGAAAAAACAGAACACGAAAAAACAGAACATGAAAAAACAGAACATGAAAAAACAGAACATGAAAAAACAGAACAATGAAAAAACAGAACAATGAAAAAACAGAACACTGAAGAAACAGAACAATGAAAAAACAGAACAGTGAAAAAACAGAACACTGAAAAAACAGAACACTGAAAAAACAGAACATTGATAAAACAGAACATGAAAAAACAGAACACATAAACTAATCTATGCTAACAAAAACCTTGTTGAGTCCAACAGAACTCCGTTTTTTTGACATAAACTAATCTATGCTAACAAAACCCTTCTTGACTCGAACGGAACTCCGTTTTTTTGACATAAACTAATCTATGCTAACAAAACCCTAATTGAGTCCAACAGAATTCCGTTTTTTTAAATAAACTAATCAATACTAACAAAACCCTAATTGAGTCCAACAGAACTCCGTTTTTTTTAAAATAAACTAATCAATACTAACAAAACCCTAATTGAGTCCAACAGAACTCCGTTTTTTTGACATAAACTAATCAAAGCTAACAAAACCCTAATTGAGTCCAACAGAATTCCGTTTTTTTAAATAAACTAATCAATACTAACAAAACCCTAATTGAGTCCATCAGAACTCCGTTTTTTTGACATAAACTAATCAAAGCTAACAAATCCCTTCTTGAGTTCTGTTTTGTCATTGTTATTTTTTTTTCATATTCTGTTTTTTCATGTTCTGTTTTATCAATGTTCTGTTTTTTCAGTGTTCTGTTTTTTCACTGTTCTCTTTTTTCATTGTTCTGTTTTTTCAGTGTTCTGTTTTTTCATTGTTCTCTTTTTTCATTGTTCTGTTTTTTCACTGTTCTGTTTTTTCATGTTCTTTTTTTTCATGTTCTGTTTTTTCATGTTCTGTTTTTTCATGTTCTGTTTTTTCATTGTTCTGTTTTGTCCGGTCACCAAACCGAGTAATTCAATTTAGCTAACCGCTAAAAATTTAAGCTGACCTACACTGACCACAAATTTAACTAAGAATACACAAGTTCAGCATTTTTTTGGGTCAGCATTTTATTTATATATCCAGAAATGGGTAATAGGACACTTTATTATTTCACCTATTCTCATCCAAGCGTCATGTTTCTTTTAACTTGTAATTGTAATAAAACCCATACTTAGGGTTCCATAAGACATGGTGTTGCTCATAAATGTCTATTAATTACACTTTTCCCTGTCCCATTTCATTTTCAACAAACAATAATTTATAATAACCTTCAAATACACACAATACAGCTGTCTATGTTTATACAACGAATGCTGCGATCAAGGCGATCAGCACGAACGGTGCGAATTCCCGTCAACTGAATGATTCGGCGAACAATTGTTTTCTTTGAGCAAGTCCGATTTACCGACAAGCAACGGAAAACATTTGGCTCGTTCGGTTCGGCTCACGTCCACACTTGGCGAATTCGGCTTGCGCGTACTGCTTGTTCGGTTCGTTCGGACTAAAATGTTCAAGTGTGGACCCAGCATAAAATGAATCGCTCTAATACATCCCTGGTTAAAATGCCAGATAAAATGGTAGTTAATACAGATAAAGTTTTAATGAGAATTTATCGTAACTTATGTGCACACGCCGAATTTTATCCGCCATGCACAAAGTTGTAATAAAAACTTTATGAGAATTTATGGGATTCTATGAGCCGTAATATTTCTATTGTCATTTTATACGCAATGTGGTAATATATTCTATTGGGTTTTAATCTGGATCAATTCGGAACATATTTTATCTGCAATAATTGTAAATTTACGATAAAATTCTTAACGGATTTTATATGCTTCTATGAGAAATGTAATCTATTCGGTTCTATACGCAGAATGGCAATTAATTTTCTATAAGAATTAATACGCAAATACACAATTCGTTATTTTTATACGGTTTTATAGTAATTTCGCTATTAACTTTTAATTGGATTTTATCCGTTTCTATGTGACACACATTCTATTTGATTCTATGAGCAAAGTGGCATACTATTTTCTATGAGAATTTATACGCATTACACACTTTGTGATTTCTATACGGTTTTATAGTAATTTCGCTATTAACTTTTAATTGGATTTTATCCGTTTCTATGTGACACACATTCTATTTGATTCTATGAGCAAAGTGGCATGCAATTTTCTATGAGAATTTATACGCATTACACACTTTGTTATTTCTATACAGTTTTATAGTAATTTCGCTATTAACTTTTAATTGGATTTTATCCGTTTCTATGTGACACACATTCTATTTGATTCTATGAGCAAAGTGGCATACTATTTTCTATGAGAATTTATACGCATTACACACTTTGTGATTTCTATACGGTTTTATAGTAATATCGCTATTAAATTTTAATTGGATTTTATCCGTTTCTATGTGACACACATTCTATATGATCCTATGAGCAAAGTGGCATGCTATTTTTTATGAGAATTTATACGCATTACACACTTTGTGATTTCTATACGGTTTTATAGTAATTTCGCTATTAACTTTTAATTGGATTTTATCCGTTTCTATGTGACACACATTCTATTTGGTCCTATGAGCAAAGTGGGATACTACTTTTTATGAGAATTTATACGCATTACACACATTGTGATTTCTATACGGTTTTATAGTAATTTCGCTATTAACTTTTAGTTGGATTTTATCCGTTTCTATGTAACACACATTCTATTTGATTCTATGAGCAAAGTGGCATACTATTTTCTATGAGAATTTATACGCATTACACACTTTGTGATTTCTATACGGTTTTATAGTAATATCGCTATTAAATTTTAATTGGATTTTATCCGTTTCTATGTGACACACATTCTATATGATCCTATGAGCAAAGTGGCATGCTATTTTTTATGATGAGAATTTATACGCATTACACACTTTGTGATTTCTATACGGTTTTATAGTAATTTCGCTATTAACTTTTAATTGGATTTTATCCGTTTCTATGTGACACACATTCTATTTGGTCCTATGAGCAAAGTGGGATACTACTTTTTATGAGAATTTATACGCATTACACACATTGTGATTTCTATACGGTTTTATAGTAATTTCGCTATTAACTTTTAGTTGGATTTTATCCGTTTCTATGTAACACACATTCTATTTGATTCTATGAGCAAAGTGGCATACTATTTTCTATGAGAATTTATACGCATTACACACTTTGTGATTTCTATACGGTTTTATAGTAATTTCGCTATTAACTTTTAATTGGATTTTATCCGTTTCTATGTGACACATTCTATTTGGTCCTATGAGCAAAGTGGGATACTAATTTTTATGAGAATTTATACGCATTACACACATTGTGATTTCTATACGGTTTTATAGTAATTTCGCTATTAACTTTTAATTGGATTTTATCCGTTTCTATGTGACACATTCTATTTGATTCTATGAGCAAAGTGGCATACTATTTTCTATGAGAATTTATACGCATTACACACTTTGTGATTCCTATACGGTTTTATAGTAATTTCGCTATTAACTTTTAATTGGATTTTATCCGTTTCTATGTGACATACATTCTATTTGATCCTATGACCAAAGTGGCATGCAATTTAGTAAATTCGTATTCCACTTTGCTCATAGGATCCAATAGAATGTGTATCACAAAGAAACGAATAAAATCCAATTAAAAGTTAACAGCGAAATTACTATAAAGCCGTATAGGAATCACTAAATGTGTAATGCGTATAAATTCTCATAAAAATTAGTATCCCACTGTGCTCATAGGACCAAATAGAATGTGTGTCACATTCACATAGAAACGGATAAAATCCAATTAAAAGTTAATAGCGAAATTACTATAAAACCGTATAGAAATCACAAAGTGTGTAATGCGTATAAATTCTCATAGAAAATAGTATGCCACTTTGCTCATAGAATCAAATAGAATGTGTGTCACATAGAAACGGATAAAATCCAATTAAAAGTTAATAGCGAAATTACTATAAAACCGTATAGAAATCACAATGTGTGTAATGCGTATAAATTCTCATAAAAATTAGTATCCCACTTTGCTCATAGGACCAAATAGAATGTGTGTCACATAGAAACGGATAAAATCCAATTAAAAGTTAATAGCGAAATTACTATAAAACCGTATAGAAATCACAAAGTGTGTAATGCGTATAAATTCTCATAGAAAATAGTATCCCACTTTGCTCATAGGATCAAATAGAATGTGTGTCACATAGAAACAGATAAAATCCAATTAAAAGTTAATAGCGAAATTACTATAAAACTGTATAGAAATAACAAAGTGTGCAATGCGTATAAATTCTCATAGAAAATTGCATGCCACTTTGCTCATAGGATCAAATAGAATGTGTGTAACATAGAAACAGATAAAATCCAATTAAAAGTTAATAGCGAAATTACTATAAAATCGTATAGAAATCACAAGGTGTGTAATGCGTATAAATTCTCATAGAAAATAGTATCCCACTTTGCTCATAGGATCAAATAGAATGTGTATCACATAGAAACGGATAAAATCCAATTAAAAGTTAATAGCGAAGTTACTATAAAACCGTATAGGAATCACTAAGTGTCTAATTTTCGAAGTGCTTACTTCTCCGTTATTTTTACCTGTGGCTTCTAACTTATACCTTCTACCGATATTCGTATAGAAACAGATAGACTGTAACCAGCAATTAATGGTAAAATACATATTAAGTACCATAGATTCCAATAAAATCCGTTCTACTTGTGTACCATTATATCCTATACAAACGGATAGACTTTCATTCTTATATGCGGATAAAAACCAATAAAAATAAATTACTGGATTTCCAGCAGTTTATGGTAAAATGCGCGTTCCAATACACATATTAAATACCATAGATTCCTATAAAATCCGTTCGACCTGTGTACCATTATATCTCATACGAACGGATAGACTTACATTCGTAAATGCGGATAAAAACCAATAAAATATATATCTGGATTTCCAGCAGTTTATGGTAAAAGAGGTGTTTCAATACACATATTGATTACCATAGAATCGTATAAAATCCGTTCGACCTGTGTACCATTATACCTCATACGAACGGATAGACTTACATTCGTAAATACGGATGAAAACCAATAAAATATATATCTGGATTTCTAGCAGTTTATGGTAAAAGAGGTGTTTCAATACACATATTGATTACCATAGAATCGTATAAAATCCGTTCTACCTGTGTACCATTAAAACTCATAAGATCGAATAGACTTACATTCGTATATGCGGATAAAAACCAATAAAATATATATCTGGATTTCCAGCAGTTTATGGTAAAAGAGGTGTTTCAATACACATATTGACTACCATAGAATCGTATAAATTTTTTTATGTGTTTCTATGTGGCATTCTAACCAGGGATTGCTGTCAAATTCGTAACCATGGATATGAATGATCCCATGTTTCACGTTAAATAAAACTCACGGTATTCGCTGGGTGCGAAGTGTAGGGTGGGGGTAACAAAACGGGGTACCTATTCTAATTCATAGCGACAGTCGCTAGCGAAGTTCAGTTGATAACTTCGTGACGTCATTCCGTTTGTAACTATATCAAGGGTTAGGGATATTTTTGGCCTCCAGTTGATAAAGACTGATAGAGATTTTACATTTACTATGAAATTTGACAAGAAAAACTGCTAAACCACCATTTTACCTATCACTTATCATAAACGTATTATTTGTTTTAAAATAAGCCATTTTTTTGAATTTCAAAGTAAATTATTTTTTCAAGAAAAATGTCAATTTCTTATTTCTAAAATTTGTAAGTTGAATTATTTAATAAACTAATCAAAAATATTAAATACATATAATGAACCCATAATTTATTGGTATTTTATATTTATAAAATACATATTTTAACCTCCTAACGAACAAAAATCAACGCAACGCGCAAGTCTACCGTAGCGAGGGTTGATAAGTCGTAGCGACAGTCGCTTGGCTTCTACGTCACACATAGTGGGGAGTTATCAAGACAACCCAACTTATCAACGTTGATAAGTGAAATAGAATAGGACCCCTGGGCAAATACACAAAAATCAGATTAAACTGTCATGATCTTAGCTACAAGTCATATTGTGACGTCATTGTTATGACGTCATTCAGTGTCACGAAGTTAGATACAAGTAAGCATATTTTGTACTGTTTTTCCTGTAAACAAAGTGAATTCCATTCATTCTTCTTCTGACAGATAATTTGATAACCTCCAATCTAACCTCAAATTTAAGTAATATTCATTCAATTGAGTGCATATACTGCAATATTCTAATAAATTTATTCATAAATTAATATTATACGTTAATTTAGATCATTCGAAGGTTATATTTCATCAGCACAGCAATGCTTTGTTTAAAGACGAATTCATTACATATTTTTATAGAAATTTAAATGTAGGGTATATTTTTTTCATAAAACATAAAAATTATGTCTTTATTAATAACAAGATATTCCTTTTAGGTTGATGTACGAGGTCTGTTTAAAAAATACGCGGACTGTTTGAATTGCGCGGATCCAGTTGGATCCAGAGAAATCCGCTTGGAGTCGCTAGATTTGTACAGATCTGCTGATGATAACGCCGTTTCCCTATTGCATATATCTTCATTTGTTGATTAGCAACGCGGTTTTTAGTGAAGTGATATTTTTTCGTTTGGCGGATTTCAGAAAGAATGAGCAACGACTTGCTGCGAATTTTTGTGTCAAACTTAGAAAATCTGCGACTGAAACATTTGCTATGCTCAACACGGATTACGGTGATGTTGCTATAAAACTTACGGCATATTTCAAGTGACATGAACGTTTTAAAGGTGGTCGACAGTCGATTGAAGACGATGATCCAATGTCAAGATGATGCTGCCAGTTTTCTTTGACGCTAAGGGTGTTGTTCATCCCAAGGCTTCACAGTGAACGAAACTTACTACATTGAAGTTTTGAAACATCTGAGGGACGCCATCCGTCGCAATAGGCCAGAAATCTGGAGGAGTGACGACTGGTTTTTCCATCACAACGCTCCAGCCCATTTAGCCCTCAGAACTCGTGATTTTTTGGCCAAACAATCGATCACTGTTCTTCAGCACCCACCAAATTCATAAACAAATGGACAAAAGACGGATTGATGTGTGCTATGAATAGAACAAAGATTTAAAAAATTAAAGATTAACTAAAAACCACTAAAAACTAATAAGTAATAACAAGAAAATTAAATATGACTAATTTAAATTAGAAAATTGTCACATAAATAAGGTCGGATATAATAGTGGCTCTATTAGCTAGAGTCATAATAATGTATTTTGTGTTTTATGATTTATTATTACATTAAAATATAAAATGATAATTAAAACATCTTATTTATCATTTTTCTCTCATGTCATAAATTAAATTGAAGAGGCAAGTGGATGAAGGTGCTAACTAAGAAAAACATAGTTTCGAAAGTATTTTATTACATAAGCATTTTTTATTGATTGCAAATACGAACCATGTTTTTCTTGTAACAGGTTCATAACTGAAATATAAAAGATATAAAGGATTTTTTGTTATAAAATTGTTAATTTAGTTAGGATCAAGTGAAAAAAATAGGTAAAAATGAGACACTCTTAAATATGACATTTTCGTACACTTATATTAAAGTTAAATGCAGTTTTATGAAGCCTTATATTTTGACCTATCATTTAATAAAATTGTTATGTTTTTAAGTTATATAGTTTAGTAGAAAAAAAATCTGATGTGGCCAGCACACGACCTCTCGCCTTAACACTGTAATTTATGTGAATTTGGTTTTAGTTAGGCTTTCTTAAATTATAATTTTGCAATAAATTTACAAACTTTTTGAAAATAATGTTATAGTTAATAATATTTACATTTCTTTTAAAATGGTACCACAAACATTTCAGAAATGTGTATACGTCTGTTCACCTGTCACATTGACATATTCATTTTTGTTTTTAATTTTTTTTCTATATTGTGATTTACAAATCGTGGTAGGAAAATTATATATCTTTGAAAAATAATTTTCCTTTATTGGTAAGAGATATAGACAAGATGTTAAATAAATATTGTAAGATATAATTTGTTCTTTGAAATGTCGTATGATAAATTGTAACTATCGCAGAATTTTCTATATTTTTTGCAAAAAATGTTAAAATGCTTCAAGAAAATACCATTTCCGGTTGGCAGATTTTTACCAAAATCTAATCAGCTCTTCATTAACATGTACAAATATATAATGCAAAATATTAGAATTTTATGTTCAATAGAATTTGAGATAATGAATAAGAACGAAAGAGCATAGTAGGCACACATACAGACTTTCATACACACACACATACACACAAACACACACACAGACATCATCGTGAAAATAGTCAAAATAGGTTCTACAGGTGCTAAAACGTGCTTATTGACAAAAATCTCGACATCGAATTTTTTCACGATCCCTATACCTCTCTAGGCGAGAGGTAAAAAAATCAGAAATGAAATACCACATTTTTACATGTAAAATGTCTCCGTACATATTTTACAACTCTTCCAATATCTACAATATGGATTATCCGATTGACGTAATATAAAAATCCGATGTGGCCAACACATGACCTCTCGCCATATATTCTACTATTTTACTAAGTGTGTATGAAGGTACTTACTCACAAATATACAATTGTACTAGAAGGGAATTCGGGAATTGTAGTATTTATAATATTATTAAAGTTTATTATCACCTTATAAATACTAAATGACATTTCATATTTTCCATTTCAATTTGCCAAAAAGTCAAAAATTCATGACATTAACACTCAAATATTTTATTTTTTCTTTCCATAGGTAGGCAGATAAATCAAAATTGTAACAAATTTGTAGAATTTTTAACTTCTTGTAATTAGAAAATGGAATTCTGACTAAGGCTTGGTTCACATAGCTTATGTCATGTCATGTCTGTGTCATGTCAATATGTTGAGCACACGGTAAACTAATGAAGTGGTTCACATAGGGTATGTCTCGTATGTTATTTTTTTTGACATAACATAACAGTTGATTTGAACTCAATTTTCACTGCTATATGTCTATGTCTATATCTGTCAAAATTACACATTTATTATTAATATAGATAAAAACTTACCAATAAGTTAAGAATAAAGCTTGTATGATAAAATAAAACCTGATTATGAAGATAATAAAATAATAAAAGCAATAAAAAGTAAGTACAATTTAAAATATACCGTTCCCAATTTTATTAAAATGTTTCTTGTAAATTTACTAATACAAATTTATCTTATTTTCCATTAGTAAATGCCTGCGACTCCAAATTAATTTTCTCCGTTGTGATACTTTACACAAAATGTGTATATAATGACATGACACAGACATGACATGACATAAGCTATGTGACCAAGCCTGAAAATGTCTATGTCAATAGAAATAACATAACATAATGACATGACACAGACATGACATGACATAAGCTATGTGAATAAGGCTTTAGGCTTGGTTCACATAGCTTATGTCATGTCATGTCAATATGTTGAGCACACGGTAAACTAATGAAGTGGTTCACATAGGGTATGTCTCGTATGTTATTTTTTTTGACATAACATAACAGTTGATTTGAACTCAACTTTCACTGCTATATGTCTATGTCTATATCTGTCAAAATTACACATTTATTATTAATATAGATAAAAACTTACTAATAAGTTAAGAATAAAGCTTGTATGATAAAATAAAAGCAGATTATGAAGATAATAAAATAATAAAAGCAATAAAAAGTAAGTACAATTTAAAATATACCGTTCCCAATTTTATTAAAATGTTTCTTGTAAATTTACTAATACAAATTTATCTTATTTTCCATTAGTAAATGCCTGCGACTCCAAATTAATTTTCTCCGTTGTGATACTTTACACAAAATGTGTATATAATGACATGACACAGACATGACATGACATAAGCTATGTGACCAAGCCTGGAAATGTCTATGTCAATAGAAATAACATAACATAATGACATGACACAGACATGACATGACATAAGCTATGTGAACAAGGCTTTATGTGACCAAAATTTTGTTTTTCAACACATTATACTAGACGGGAATACAAAACAAAAGATACCAGTCTGCCAGTCGTACGTGGTCGGGTTGTCCCGGCAGACTAATTTTAAAATTTAAAATAAGCAGCCCGAAATTTGACTCATGTGACCAAAATTTTCTTTTTTATCCCATGATACTACAATAAAATGCAAATCAAAAGATGCGAGTCTGTCACTCGTACGTGATCGGGTTGATCCGGCAGACGAATTTAAAAATTTAAAACTTGCGTCCCAAAATTTGACTTGTCACCAACATTTTTTTTCATCACATGATACTACACCTTTTCCAGTTGTAATTCAGAAAGCGTCAATTTCAGTTCAGAATGCATCAATTGTAATTCAGATTAGTCAACTGTAATTCAGAACCCGTCAATTGTAGTTCAGATTTATCAGGTGTAGTTCAGAAACCGTCAGTTGTAAATCAGATTAGTCAAGTGTAATTTAGAAAGCGTCAATTGTAATTCAGATTAGTCAAGTGTAATTCAGAAAGCGTCAATTGTAATTCAGATTAGTCAATTGTAACTGAGAAAGCGTCATTTGAAATTCAGAATGCGTTAATTGTAAATCAGAATTTTTATATGCATAAATAATCATGTTACCGTTTACGTCCTACAATGAAAAAAATAGTATATTACATTACAAGTCATGAAAATGTTTCATTGCAGACGAGGAGGCGTTTGAAGAATGCGAGGATGCGCAGCGTCCGAGCATTTCTTCAAAGCCTCCGAGTCAAGCAAAGACATTTTTATGACGCGTGATGTATTCTTTTTTTTTAAATCGGCAATTAAGCTTAAAATTATAAAAAAAATTAGGTTTGCATAAATCATCAGAGCTGTGACAAATCATCAGAGCTGTCACAAATTTTAGAAAAAGTTGTCATGACAAGTAAACAAAGTTGAAAGTAAAAATGCCTAGGCATGAAAATAAAATTTTCATGCCTAGTCATGAAAATCTTACTTTCATGCCGCAAATTAGTCTGGAAATGACGATTTTCATGCCGATTTTGAAAAAAAGTATATTTTTAAACTGTCAATTCCACGTGGTCTTTTTTCTCCAGAGAATATTAAAGTAAAGAAACAAGAAAGTGATTTTGTGTTTTTAAAATGGAATTCAAAGACAATTGTGCGATTTGTAAAGTTAAAATGTCAAGAAATGCTATACTACGCTTACTACCATGTAGGCATTTGCTGCACACAAAGTGCGCGGCACCTTTAGAGAACATACCAGATCCTGCTTGCCCAGTGTGTAGTACCGCTATTTTAGATTCAGAAAATGTTGAAAGAAACCAATACCAAACTCACAACAACCAAGACAGAATAAGAATTGTAACATGTGCCAATAGAGGGGAAGACTGGGTGACTTTAGCAACTACATTAAATATAAAATATAAGACAGCATTTCATTGGGTCCGATCTGGACGCGATAATATGTTGCCAAAGGGTGGCACACAGGGTGGCATAAAAGCCTAAAATTTTAAACGAAGAACAAATGGACACCATGATTGCGTGGATAGAAGAAGATTGTTGTTTAACATTAAAACAACTTAAAGAAAAAGTGATGCACTATTTTCGAATAAGCATATCCATATCAACTATTGGTAATTACCTAGAAGGTAAACTGTTCACGGTAAAGAAAATACATAATGAACCAATAGCGATGAATTCGAATGAAAATAAAAGAAAACGAGCTGAGTATGTTCAGAATTTAAATAATTATATTCAGCAGGGAAAGCAAGTTATTTGGATAGATGAAACAAATTTTAATCTATTTTGCCGCAGAACAAGGGGCCGAGCCAGAACTGGTAACAGGGCAGTTCAACTCCTTCCTGCATCAAGAGGACCAAATGTCCATTTAATAGGAGCAATTTCCGCAGCAGGCATTGTTGCTATAGAACGGCGAAGAGGTTCTTTTACAGCGCAACTTGCAAATGCTTGGGTTGCAACATTGCTCCAACAATGGCAAGAGATAGATAACCAACTAAGAGATTTAGTAATTGTAGCAGACAACGCACCTTGTCATTCACAATTAGAGGCGGTAATTAATGGAACAACAGCAACTCTATTGCGATTAGGTCCGTATGCCAATGCTTAATCCCATTGAAACTATTTGGTCGAAAATTAAGAATTACACCAAAACTCAAATTAAGTTCCCGAAGTTGCAGCTCCCCTGTGTTATTGAACAAAGATTATTATATTTGGAACAAATCATTGATCAAGCACAAAATATTATTGTTGGCGGTGATTGTGCTCGTGCTGCACAACATACAACAACTCACCATGCTGCCGCTTTAGCTTTAAGTGATATGCCAGTTGGACGCTAATTTAAATAATTATATTTTATTTTTTAAGTATTATCTGTTTAAAACATAAATGAATATAATTTTCAATTAAAATGTTTTCTTCCTAAATAATTATAATTTTGCTTTATTTTCAATCAACTAATTTTAATTGCAATTTACTAAATCTGATATAAAATTGTTACTTTCTGAAAAATTAATACTTACATTTTCTAAATTATTAATAGGTACCTACATTTTCTAAATTACAAATTGACGATTTCTGAAATATAATAATTGACGTTATCTGAATTAAAATTGACGTTTTATGAAATATATTTGACTCTTTTTGAATTACAATTGACTAATCTGATTTCCAACTGACGCTTTTCGATTTACAATTGACTTTTTCTGAAATACAATTGACGCTTTCTGAATTACAACTGACATTTTCTGAATTTCAATTGACGGTTTCTGAATTACACTTGACTAATCTGAATTACAATTGACACTTTCTGAATTACACTTGACTAATCTGAGTTTCAATTGACGCTTTCTAAATTACACTTGACTAATCTGAATTACAATTTACGGTTTCTGAACTACACTTGACTAATCTGAACTACAATTGACGGGTTCTGAATTACACTTGACTAATCTCAATTACAATTGTCGCTTTCTGAATTACAACTGGAAAAGGAGATAGAAATGCAAATCGAAAGACGTCACATGTGTCAAATTCCGAGTCGTTAAATTTTAAATTTTCAAATTCTTCTGCCGGAACAACCCGACCACGTGCGAGTGGCAGACTGGCACCTTTTGATTTGCATTTCATTGTAGTATCATGGGATAAAAAAGAAAATTTTGGTCACATGAGTCAAATTTCGGGCTGCTAATTTTAAATTTTAAAATTCATCTGCCGGAACAACCCGACCACGTACGAGTGGAAGACTGGTATCTTTTGATTTGTATTCCCATCTAGTATAATGGGTTAAAAAAGCAAATTTTGGTCACATGAGTCAGAATTCCATCATTTACTTTTCTTTTTTAATGGACGTTATTTTCAATTCCACGGCAAATACACAAAAATCAGATTAAACTGTCATGATCTTAGCTACAAGTCACATTGTGACGTCATTGTTATGACGTCATTCAGTGTCACGAAGTTAGATACAAGTAAGCATATTTTGTACTGTTTTTCCTGTAAACAAAGTGAATTCCATTCATTCTTCTTCTGACAGATAATTTGATAACCTCCAATCTAACCTCAAATTTAAGTAATATTCATTCAATTGAGTGCATAATACTGCAATATTCTAATAAATTTATTCATAAATTAATATTATACGTTAATTTAGATCATTCGAAGGTTATATTTCATCAGCACAGCAATGCTTTGTTTAAAGACGAATTCATTACATATTTTTATAGAAATTTAAATGTAGGGTATATTTTTTTCATAAAACATAAAAATTATGTCTTTATTAATAACAAGATATTCCTTTTAGGTTGATGTACGAGGTCTGTTTAAAAAATAAGCGACTGTTTGAATTGCGCGGATCCAGTTGGATCCAGAGAAATCCGCTTGGAGTCACTAGATTGTACAGATCTGCTGATGATAACGCCGTTTCCCTATTGCATATATCTTCATTTGTTGATTAGCTACGCGGTTTTTAGTGAAGTGATATTTTTTCGTTTGGCGGATTTCAGAAAGAATGAGCAACGACTTGCTGCGAATTTTTGTGTCAAACTTAGAAAATCTGCGACTGAAACATTTGCTATGCTCAACACGGATTACGGTGATTACGGTGAACGTTTTAAAGGTGGTCGACAGTCGATTGAAGACGATGATCCAATGTCAAGATGATGCTGCCAGTTTTCTTTGACGCTAAGGGTTGTTCACCACGAGTACCTTCCCCAAGGCTTCACAGTGAACGAAACTTACTACATAGAAGTTTTGAAACGTCTGAGGGACGTCATCCGTCGCAAAAGGCCAGAAATCTGGAGGAGTGACGACTGGTTTTTCCATCACAACGCTCCAGCCCATTTAGCCCTCAGAACTCGTGATTTTTTGGCCAAACAATCGACCACTGTTCTTCCCCGCCCCCTCCTCCTCACCTGACCATGCTCCTTGTGACTTTTTCTTGTTCTCCAAACTAAAAATATCCTTGAAAGGAAGAAGATTTGAGATGATTTCCGAGATTCAACCAAAGCGACGAAGAAGCTGAAGGACATTCCAAAAGAAGCATACCAGGACTGTTTCAACAAGTGGAAACACCGTTGGAACAAGTGTGTGCATTGGGGAGGACAGTACTTTGAAGGGGAACCAGAAATGTAACTTCTAAATAAAGTACATTTTGTTTTATGACGTCAGTCCGCGTATTTTTTGAACAGACCTCTATGTATCTTTGCAATATGATAATAATTAAACTACTGCTCGATGTTGTACCTACTACATGATAGAATAATAAATTATAATTTCTGAGGTAGCGACAATAATTCATTATTATTTATTATCAGTATCACTTGCACAAAATGTATGGTATTCTAGAAGAAAATTCATAAACAAATGGACAAAAGACGGATTGATGTGTGCTATGAATAGAACAAAGATTTTAAAAATTAAAGATTAACTAAAAACCACTAAAAACTAATAAGTAATAACAAGAAAATTAAATATGACTAATTTAAATTAGAAAATTGTCACATAAATAAGGACGGATATAATAGTGGCTCTATTAGCTAGATTCGTAATAATGTATTTTGTGTTTTATGATTTATTATTACATTAAAATATAAAATGATAATTAAAACATCTTATTTATCATTTTTCTCTCATGTCATAAATTAAATTGAAGAGGCAAGTGGATGAAGGTGCTAACTAAGAAAAACATAGTTTCGAAAAATATATTATAAGTTCAAGTATTTTATTAAGCATTTTTTATTGATTGCAAATACGAACCATGTTTTTATTGTAACAGGTTCATAACTGAAATATAAAAGATATAAAGGATTTTTTGCTATAAAATTGTTAATTTAGTTAGGATCAAGTGAAAAAAAATAGGTAAAAATGAGACACTCTTAAATATGACATTTTCGTACACTTATATTAAAGTTAAATGCAGTTTTATGAAGCCTTATATTTTGACCTATCATTTAATAAAATTGTTATGTTTTTAAGTTATATTGTTTAGTAGAAAAAAAATCAGAAATGAAATACCACATTTTTACATATAAAATGTCTCCGTACATATTTTACAACTCTTCCAATATCTACAATATGGATTATCCGATTGACGTAATATAAAAATCTGTCGTAGAAAATACAATGGGGATGTAATATCTAGATTTATGTTTGTAGTTACCATTTTTGTTTTTAACAAAAATTCTGAAAAGTTTTAGGGGTAAATATGAAACATCAATTTGGGAAATAATGAGACATTAAGCGGGAAAAAATGAGACAGTTTGTGACCAACGTAGCATGAGTCAGTCACAATCAGAGCATTCTCGGCCTTATACAAGCCGTGCAACCCGTGGGGCGAAGATCAAATTAGAAGGATCTGATTCGCCAAGAAAACATTAAAAGTAATTGGCGCTAATATCACGTCAAAAAAACGAAAAATTCTTCGCACCACAGGCTGCACGGCTTTATATTTGTCTCAGAATTCGGAGGAGCACCTATAAAAGTCCCATTTATACAAGGAAAATAAATTGAAATATAGTTTGGCGGCAAATTTGAATAACTTACAAATCAATGTAATATTTGAATTACAAATCAAATAAAAACGTTTTTTGAGCGGAGAAATTTCATTTTTAGTACTTGTTCCTGGTTTATCCATTGTTAACCTTAACACCTTGTTACTTAATACAATTTACACGCAGATATTCTAACCTATAAAAGAACTGTCACATTTTGTAAACACTGGAGCTAATTTACTGGATGTAAATATGGTTTCGAAATGAGCAATCTGATTGGTTAGAAAAACGCGGCAAATTTGACAAGCTCCGAATTCTGAGACAAAGTATAATGTGATAGCATTTTGTGTCATTGTTGCAGCATATTATCAGGTAAGCGGTCAAGTTATAAATAAGTTGGAGATTACATTATATTGTCTCAAATAATTACACGTTGATACGTTAAGATTAGAGTTGTTATGCTAGAGAGCACGAAATTTAAAAGTTTTAATTTATCAAATATATACCTATATACCAAAATCCGTATATTCGTATAATTAGGTAGTGCTTTTTTATTTCTTTCTAGCAAATCAGTCAAAATACCGCGTAATATAAAATATAATATAATAAAATATTACCTTTAAGGTGAATGAAACCGATGTAAGTGAAATACATGTATCATCTGTTAAATTTAAGTTCCCAGATCTTAAAGAAGTCTCTATAGGAAGCAGAAAAAAAACCCCTATTGATATTCTGGAAAATTAGAGAACTATAATTTTTCAAAGTTAATTTTTGTGTTGCTCTTGTAACTACCTAAATTATGTAGTAACTATAGTTTAGTATTTGTTGGTATTTTATTGTTTATTTACATGTTAAAACTGCCTTTAAGTTTATTAGAGAGAATAACTTTATTTTAAATTTGAGTAGCTCTTTTTCTATTTGATGTAATGAAATAGTTTTGTATTTTTCATAATCAGATTTGAACACACAACACAGTCTTTTTTTTACCCATTGGATCATTCAATGTAGAATACAAGAGAACTACAACGGTGTCTTTTAATTTCCCACACTTCTCAGGTGTAGGATAAAACGTTATACTTCACACGTGGGCAAAAAGAAATGACCCACTCGAGAAAATTATCTCACTCAGCCTTCGGCCTCGTAAGTTAAGATTTCTCTCGTAGGTAATTCCTTTGTCCACTTTACTCCAGTCAAAACGCGTGGGGGGGTTATAAATTGCTAACCAGGACGGGAAAAGGTCTACTATAGGTTTTTTGGGTCGCTGAATCCGAATCCGGAGTCCAAATGACCTGGAAAATAGGGGAACACCCTTAAATCAGCAAAAAGTACCCCTTTTTAGGGGTTATTTTGCAATATTTTGTAAATAAAGCTAAAATTAATGATTTTTTTTTAAATTTTTAAGTATTTAAAAATATTTTATAGCATTTTGATCATTATACAACGTATTCACCCCCTGGGGGGAGGAACTACCCCTAAATTATAAAAAATTTAAAAAAACGCTACCCTGGAGGGTGAAAATATTTTTTGTATGTTGTTAGTATTCCGGTTGTATAATGAAAAGTTTCAAATTAAAATTCAATAGCGTTTTTTTAAATTTTTTATAATTTAGGGGTAGTTCCTCTCTCCAGGGGGGTGAATACGTTGTATAATGATCAAAATGCTATAAAATATTTTTAAATACTTAAAAATTTAAAAAAAAATTAATTTTAGCTTTACTTACAAAATATTGCAAAATAACCCCTAAAAAGGGGTACTTTTTGCTGATTTAAGGGTGTTCCCCTATTTTACAGGTCATTTGGGCCACGGATTCGGATTCAGCGACCCAAAAAACCTATAGTAGACCTTTTCCCGTCCTGGTTAGCGTCATCACACCATTTACCGCGTTTTGACTGGAGTATGTAAAGTAAATAACTATTATCTCTTAACAAGGT
This sequence comes from Agonum fuliginosum, assembly GCA_947534325.1. Taxonomy (NCBI): domain Eukaryota; kingdom Metazoa; phylum Arthropoda; class Insecta; order Coleoptera; family Carabidae; genus Agonum; species Agonum fuliginosum. Next base: position 25,047,709 of record OX384031.1, on the reverse strand, counting down.
AACCTGATTTATAAAATCAATAATAATAACAAATAATTAATTACAATCCTGTCATTAGACATTTATTGAATACATTGATTTTCATTAAATGAAACACAGTTCTTGGAAAATACCTTAGGATGATTTTTTTATGTATCTGAGACAAAAAGTTTCATTATAAGATACTCACACTCACAAGCAGAGCTGGGAGTATCTTACGAAAAAAGATACTATTCACAATAACTTGTTTTACAAAATTGCATTGATTACTTAAAAATAAATAGTTTTGTAAAATTGATCAAAACTGTTTCCGAATTGTTTTGTGCTATATGTTTCAAAAAATCCCATAAATGATAAAAATGTTAACTAAGTTATTTATATTTTCATACTTTGGTGTAAATAGATAATAATGTATAAATATATATATAAATAACAACCCCATAAATTTAAACAACATCTCAAAGCAACACATTAGATTCATTTCAAATGTTTTATTTTTATTGCATATTAAAAATGTCGCTAATTATTTAAACTTTGATATAATAATTATATATTTAACTGCAATAAACGTTTCTTTATGCCTTTTGTATTAAGAAGTTTTATCTTAATATGTACTCATTGCTAAAAAAATTATAATAAACTTGATGAATTTTTATACAGAAATAATAATTACATGCCTATAATTCTTTTATTTCGTAAAATATATTTTCCTATAATCTTGTACTTTTTCGTACTAGCCCTTTATACAGTTATTATAATTATTAAAATAACATTTATATTATATTGATATGTGCAAAATGAAAGGAAATAACGAAATAACTACAAAATATGTTTTTATTTTTAGGTTAAGCGAAGAGCTGTCACAACTCACAATTCACTTTGTTTACACATTTTCCATCAAAATCTAGTTTACTTGTATCTAACTTCGTGACACTGAATGACGTCATAACAATGACGTCACGAATGTGACTTGCTGCTAAGATCATGACAGTTTAATCTGATCGGAGTGATCCATTCCAATTCCACCCAGATCCAAATGGCAGACGTGCACTTTTTGGTTTAACCAAATGGGTAGATTATATAGTACATACTGAAAATTTTGGTCAAATGGGTCAGGGTTTTTGCAGCTGGCTCACGGATTATAACGAAATAACTACAAAATATGTTTTTATTTTTAGGTTAAGCAAATAGCTGTCACAATTCACTTTGTTTACACATTTTCCATCAAAATCTAGTTTACTTGTATCTAACTTCGTGACATTGAATGACGTCATAACAATGACGTCACGAATGTGACTTGTTGCTAAGATCATGACAATTTAATCTGATCAGAGTGATCCATTCGAGTGATCCATTCCTTTTCAACAATAACAAAACCTGACACTTGACAAACAGCTGATTTGTTCTGAACAGCGTTTGAATATTTGTTGGCCAAATGGTGCTACGGCACAAAAATCAAGCTGTGAATTAATAGTCAAATTCATTTCTTTAAATTTCTTTTATTTTATCCTTTCTTAAAATTGTCATCTTCATCTCTATCAAGGATCTGTATCATTGAACTGATATTCAATGATGAATGAAAACTTAATAGCCCACTAGCGCACTAGCGCCTCTACTGGGAGGAAACAAAAGTTTACTAAAGCCCTGTTCACACATGGATCATCGATAAACAAGCTAAAGATAGGAATCTAGATGCTTTTGCTTGAAACACAGTTCGTAGCGCCCCTATATTTGCCGAGGAGAACTAAATTTGACGTGGGCATAGCTGGCTTGGATTTGTTATTTATATTTTTTTACTTGTAAAATTATTGTAGTTCTCAAAAAAATAAGTAACACACATAATACCTTAAAAAACGTTTTATTAGTAAACAAATAATCATAATCTACATGGCACTTTCGAAATATAACACACAATAAGACACACAAATGTAAAGTAAGTAAATATAATAAAAAGGTATATTTACCAAATGTCGTTCAAGATAATTTTTTAATTAATAACATAAAATTTTAAGATATTGACACACTCATATGTAGCGAAGGCTGATATATTATGAATTTTCTTCCGAGTTGTCAGTTCTCAATCTCGTATTCTTATTTTATTCATATATTTTCGTAAATCGTATGCATATGAATAATTCTATAATTCAATAACGAAATGTTAAAGCCGAAATACTTGCACTAAGAAAATGTCAAAATTAAAAATGTAACATGAACTAACGCCTACTTTACAATTATTTCGCACTTTTGATAAAATAATTCTCTTTTTTACCGATAATTTATGAAAGAATGCCATCTATATTTGCCGAGGGGAACCACAAACTGTGTTTCAGCAAAGTCTACCTGAGATTCCGCCGGCTGACATGGATACACACCAGACACAAAAGAGAAAACATACACATGCGACACACAGGCAACAGAAGCACAATGAAGAACGTGTAGAACGTTTGTGGTATTAAAATAGATTTTTGTTTTACTTACATACAAGCCACAAAATAGCGGCGCCTCTATTTCACAAGCAACACACACAGTATTTTTCTTACTGTCGCGTGTGTAGTGTATCCATGTGTGAACAGGGCTTTAGACTCTTACTTAAAAGGACTGCAGTCGGTAAAGTAGGAACCTGTCGATTGTAGCGCACCTACACATTTAACTTGCCGGTCAGTGACTCAAATACGTGTAAATGGTGTTCGTACTGTGGACCACGCTTCATTATTTTTGCTGAATTACTTTACGTGTTCATTTAATTTTATTCAAAATTGATCCTAAATATAAAAGGTAATTAAGTATATTATCATTATCTATATTTAAAAGGCACTCGTCTAATAATTTACAGTAAATAATTGAAATACATGTCGGCTTGTCATAGAAACAGGCGTTGTCCGTACAGCATTAGAGTATTGTGACATGCAAAGTTGTTTTGTTTTGACAGTTCATTTCATTTAAATATAATTATGTTAAGGCAATTATCAAATGTCAGTATGTTGAATGTTTCAAGTATAGCCTTAAATTATGTAACTAACGTAGTATTTTGAAAGATTGTTACAAGCTTGGGTTTGTGTTTATATAAGAAAATTAATTTCAACAGTATACATAAGGGGCATATCTGTCTGTCTGTACAGCTAAGGACATCGTTTGACCAATCAAACCAGTGAAAACAGTAAACTAACTTTGTGCTTTTTGCGGTTTTATATTTTGATTGGTTGAACGAAGATTTTGGCTGTACAGATAGAATGACATGCCCGGGATCTATAGTGATTTATAACCTTAACTTCATAACATGCTGATGCTGACTAATATTAAGTAACAAAAATAATGTAGAAGAAAGCAAGTAAATTATTATTGTCAACTATTCACATAATTTAAATTTTTAGGTTGATGTAATAGTCAATTGTTGGAAAAGTTGATGAAGTCAGTGGGCAACATAATATTCTTTAGATAAAATAAGTTTAATATTGCAATATGTTCAAATTCATAAGGGCGAAAGGGCCCCAACATACTGCGGAACGACAAAAATTGCAAAAGGAATTATTTGCTTTTCGTAAGGTACGTACAATTTTCTTTATCTATTTCGGCATATACAAAAATTGATTTTTCATATTATCTAATCTGTTTGTTTGTAAAAAAATATAGTTTGATATATATATATATATATATATATATATATAAGCGGTTACACCCGACTAATATTTTGTTATCTTATCACTTAACAAACAATCGTCAATGACTTGTTCGTGTAATTTCCATTAACAATAATTTTAACTGAATTTTTTTTATAAATTTCAGTTATTTCCTTAAAATTAAAATACTTAAGGTGAATTAGGTATCTTAAGATATTGATTTATATTTTTATTGGATTTGTGGAAAAATTAGATCATAATAATTATAAATTATAATTAGAATGCTCTATTTGTTCGAAGAAGCCAGTCCTTTTAGTGATTATTTCACACGTCAATTTTGCTCAATTTCAAGGAGTAAAATATTACGGAATCGATGCTATAGTAGTACCTACAAACCGTCCGTTTCTATGCAACTGTCACGTATACAGTGTGTCTGTCGTAAAGGTGTACATAGGAGATTAACATGGGAAATCAGTTTTTTGCCTGCCCTTGCTCCCCAAATTATTTTAGCGAAAAAATTTCAACTGCATACGTTAATATAATAAGAGCATAAGAAACAGATTTTATAACAATAAGACTGTTTATTTGGTTCTATTATCACTTACTTTACGAAACTTATAGTTTGTTTTCTCTTATGTTTAGACGCAGATGTTTTATTAATAGATTTTTGATGAAAAAATTGTCTCAGTATCATACTTTCTATTCATATCGACGCAATATTTATTTGTATACCACCAAAATCACTCGTAACTAAATAAATGCTTAATTATCAGCAGATTTGACAAGGCCCTCATTTTGTCTGTCTCTCATCTCTCTCTTTCTCTCTGTTTCATGTTTGCGAACACATCATAACAACAATAAAAATATACGCCGATTCCTCTCTTGAAATATTTTACTCCATGTCCAATTATAATACTCTATTAGTTCGAAGAAGGTAGTTTTTTTATCGATAATTCCAAAGATAATGATTTAGTACGCGGAAATTTCTAGACTACAGCTAGATTCAGACCTATCCAATTATAATTATAAGTGCAAAATTAACCAACCAATACTTCCACAAAATTTCAATTACAAGTGTGAACGTTGAGCGCTTGTTGGTTAAATTAGTCACATACCTACGGTGTCGTCATTTTATTAAACAATTTTTCTTTTCAAATTGCTAGGCAACAAGGTTTCAATTATTATTTTATTTATTATTTAAACCTTTATTACCATCCTTTAATACATATTAATTTTTCTACAATCGATATAGGTATAAAGTTGATATTTACATCGTCACTATGGTTTCTATATGACATACTTTAAGGCACTGAGTGCTTAAAAACGATGCTCATTACTCTTTTAAGCACTGAATGCTTTAAAGAAATGTCTCTTATATTAAAAAAAATATAAACATTTTAATGTTTGTTATAAATATTAATTGTACAATTTTTCAAATTACAAATTTCTATAGTTGATGAGGCTGCTGCTGCCGTTGTCTTTTGAACATTTTGATTTTCTCCCACAATTTCAATATTTGAAGATGCTGAACACACTGAAGAGTTTGGAAACCAGGGGCACTCTTTTCAGAAATATTTTCATCTTCAATTCTTGGTTTTTTCGGCAAGTGTTTTTCGCCAAGAATACTTATATTTACATCCTTACCGTTATTAGCGGTAATTTTTATTTACACCGAGAATTTTTTCCGAGATCATCTTCTTATTTTCTATTGAACTTTCTACGTATCCTTTTGCGACGGAAGTTGAACGCCATCCACCATGCCTTTTCAGTATGGACATGCTAACCCCAGCATCGGCCAAAAAAGATGCTGATGATCGTCTTAAACAATGGCCAGTATATTCACTGGCATTAGGAAGGCTCAGATAATTAGCAATTTTTCTAGGTATTGCGTCCATAGTATTGATGCCGACAGGTTGGCTAGAGCATTTAGAATTTCTGTATGACACGAAAAATCTTCCATGATTTGCATGAGACGGACGCAAAGTTGCGTATTTTCTAAATATATCTAAAAAATTGATTCCATCAATACTACCTTCTGTTACTGTAAACAGTCTAGAAATTTTTGTTTTTGTGTTCGGAATATTAATTTTGATAAACGATGAAGCATCTACAATATCTTCTAACTGCATGAAAGTAAGTTTCTCCCTCCGACAAGCTCCAGACAAACCAACAATTAAAACTACCTGAAGTATGAATTAGGTATATATAAGTAATGCAATGAAAAATAATATGACGTTTCATCATACTTTCATCATTAAGTAGCATCCATCATCGGCCTCCTTCAAGAACCTTTCAATTTCCTGTCTTGAAAATATTCGTGATTTTTTAGGCCTGTAACCTTCTGATTGTCTCTTCAAAAATGCAATGACATTAGTATATTTCCTTATGTCTGTATTCTGTTTGATGTAAATTGTTGTTCGAAGCATGGAATATGACTCCATAATTTTCCAAATTTTCGAAGCTTCAGAAAAATAGGCCAATACTACCTTTTCTGAAACAATAACAACTTTTCTCTGCTGACACCAAGTTTCAAATTTCTCTAGGTTGCTTCATACGCTGATTTTGATTTCTCTGGTATAAGAGTATTCATCGCAGCTTCTGCTGCATTTTCGATATCCGAATTAACTTCGGAATCACTCATTTTTCAAATACCGGGAGTTTTTTTTATTAGTAAACATAGGTCATGTCATTACCATAGTTACAGTGTTACAAAATGACAGCAATTAATAGGGATAATTACATATGAAAATAAATATGAAATATAAATTAAAGAAATGATAAATTATTTATTTATATTTTCTACACTTAAGAACTAGGTAGATACCTACATTAAACTAATGAGAATTTTTTAAATCGAATTAAATGCTCATAATTGGAACCATTAACTTCTAAACAATATCCTAAATAGGCTAGACATATTAAGCCCGTTTTACATTCAGCAACAAGTTCATGAATTGGTTCATGAACTATAGTCTGTTCCAAATAAGAATATAGTATGGGACAAGATAGGGCTTACGATTTGAGCGTTCTGATTGGTCTAGCCGGAAACCAAGTTTACATCAGCGAAAAATTTGTGATATGCGCGCATCATTTAGATGTCGAACGCCGTAGTAGTAAAAGCTGGTATTGTTGAAAAAGTGAGTCGTTGATTAGCGTCAGTAGCGCGGGACGCGCGGAACATAACACTATTTCAAAAATACCGCGCTACGTTTAAATTTCTATTTAATGTGTGTAAAATGGGCTGGCTCCGCAACGCCATCTACTATACTCTTATTTGGAACAGGGTATAGTTCATGAACACATAGTTGCGGAAGAATGTTTCTTCTGTATTACACTTGGCAACACGTTGAAACAACATTATTATTTATTTTTTACAAGTGTTATCAACATAAACATAAAGCATGTTGGTACTCTGTAATAATTTACATATTGTTAGCTATCTTCATTTATGTTTGTGTCGTTTGTTCAGCTTTTATTATAAATTAATTATTTTGTAAGAAAATACAAAATTGAACGTATATAAGCTTGATTGACAATTCACATGACACGTAGTCACACTTCATGTCGATGATCATAACCTACTATTTACGACAATTACCAACTCTTTGATTTGCGATTGGTAAAACAAAAAATAACCAGAAATCACCAAATCTGGTGAAATGTTGCGAGGTGCTGAGCAACAAAATTAGAACATGTTCTAATTCACGCAACAAGTTCATGAACAGAATTTCTTGCAACTTCTGTTTTACATTAGGCAATTTATGTTCATGAACAAGTTCATGAACCAGTTCATGAACCAGTTCATGAATTTGTTGCTGAATGTAAAACGGGCTTTAGGATTCTCAGAGGAAAGTTTTGATAAAGTTTTGATTTTTTCACCCTTTATGTTTTTTGGGTCACTGAACACGAATTTGAAGTTTGCGGGCAAAAATTTTGCCCGGAACTTTGTTTTTTTGGCACTTTTTGACTAAATTTTGGCACTTTTTTCAGTTTTTGGCCTATATCTCAAAAAGGAAGCGTTTTTTCGAGAAGACCATTCTATACAAAATTAAAGTAGATAAAATTATATATATAAGGTTTTTCCCCAAGACTAACCGTTTCGCCGCTAGAGCGCGCCCAAAAAGGGCCATATTACCATATCTAGTGAAATTAAAGAAATTTTAGAATTTTAAAATTTGTGTGTGTTTAATCACGTCTAATTTCTAAACGGATAAAGATATTGACTTCCGGTTTGCGGCGTTGGATTCCTTAGTAAATTTTACGTTAGATACATTATATTAAATTTTTTATGAGACCTTTGATAACCCAAAATTTAGTTTTTACCTTCAAGTGAAAAATTGCAAAATTTCAGATTTTTAAATATTTTTTGTGTTTAATCAACTCTACTTACTGAACGGATAAATATATCGACTTCCGGTTTGCAGCATTGGCTTCCTTGGACAATTTTATGTAAGATACATTGTACTATTTTTTTGAGGCCTTTAATAGTCTGAAATTTAATTATTTTCTCCTAGAGAAACTTGTAAAACTTTAAAATTTTAAAATTTTCTTGTGTTTAATCAACTTTAATTTCTGAATGGATCAAGATATCGACTTCCGGTTTTCGACATTGGATTCCTCAGACATTTTTATGAAAGATACATTGTACTGTATTTTTTAAGGACCTTTAATAAGCCGAAATTTAATCATTTTCTCCAAGAGAATAAGAATTCTAAAATTTTATAATTTTCTCTTGGAGAAAATCATTAAATTTCGGCTTATAAAAGGCCCTTCAAAAATAGTACAATGTATCTTATATAAAAATGCCTGAGAAATCCAATGCCGCAAACCGAAAGTCAATATCTTTATCCGGTTAGAAATTAGAAAATAAAAGAAGTGAAAATCGGTCGCCATTTTCCAAGATGGCGGCCGTAGCACAACATGCATGAATGTTGATTTTTTATATGTTGTTACTGGGTAGGTACATATATGCAAAGTATCATCTTTTAGGGAATTACTTCCAGGTATAGGCTAGGCATATTAGCAAAAAATTTGTTTTTTGGGTCTCTGAACACGAATTTGAAGTTTGTGGGCAAAATTTTTGCCCAAAACTTTGTTTTTGAGCACTTTTAGACCAAATTGTTACAACAATTAAGTATCACAGCAAGGGCGATTTCTGCGTAAACGGTGAATTTCACTAGATACGGAAATATGGCCCCTTTTGGGCGCGCTCTAGCGGCGAAACGGTTAGTCTGGGAAAAAACCTTATATATGAAAAATGTAGGAAATTTTGTCTACTTTAATTTTATATAGAATAGACTTTTCGAAAAAACGCTGAAGTAATCAATTTCTAACTTGAATTAAGACATTGATGTATCGATTAATTCATATTAAAATTGATTTTAACTGGTTGTGCTGGAGTAATCAATTCCTAACTTAAGTTAAGACATTGATAATTCGATTAGTCTATGTTAAAATTGATTTTAACTCGTTGTGCTTTAGTAATTAATTCCAAACCTAATTTAAGACTTTGATTTATCGATTACCCCGTGCTAAAATTGATTTTGAATGGGTGTGCTGAAGTAATCAATTTCTACCTTGAGTTAAGTCATCGATAATTCGATTAGTCCATGTTAAAATTGATTTTAACTCGTTGTGCTCGAGTAATCAATTCCAAACCTAAGTTAAGACTTTGATTTATCGATTAACCCTTGTTAAAATTGATTTTGAATGGTTGTGCTGAAGTAATCAATTCCAAACTTGAGTTATGGCGTTGATTTATCGATCAATTCATATTAAAATTAATTTTAACTGGTTGTGCTCGAGTAATCAATTTCAAACTTAAATTAAGACGTTGATTTATCAATAACCCCGTGTTAAAATTGATTTTGAGTAGTTGTGTTGAAGTAATCAATTCTAAACTTGAGTTAAGACATTGATTTATCGATTAATCCATATTAAAATTGATTTTAACTGGTTGTGCTCAAGTAATCAATTCCTAAGTCATCGATAATTTGATTAGTCCATGTTGAAATTACATAACGTAAAATTACAATACGTCGATTAAGCCATATTAAAATTGATTTTGAATGGTTGTGCTGGAGTAATCAATTCTGAACTCGAGTTTCGATATGTTTTGATTAATATATCTAAAGATTTCTTTTATTTGGTAGGACTATATTATGTCCACCGAACAGATACAGTAGATGCTCCTCCCACAAATGTGCGCGAAATTGAAATACGGTATTGCTATTGGTAAGCCAGTTTTACACTGCTAGGCAAATTCAACTGCTGAGATCGGTCATCAAAAAAATCGTTCGTAAATAAAAATTGTACTTCATATTTCTTTTAAAATACATAAATGATAAAATATATAATTCTTCCATATTTATTTCAAATAAAACTATTTAATTTTTCTGCTTTTTAAAATTTGTTGCTTGTAAAGCCTACTTCTGCGCAGTTTTGGCTCTGCCCACTAGTTTTATTACTACAGGTCTATTCTGTAACGTATTCGTTATTTTTAACACCCTTTTAATATTTTCATTTTTAACACCCCGCTAAATGATATTTGTAAATTTCATATTCTGTACCGTCAATATTTAACGGCACATTAAAATATTATAATTTTAGCGGCACTGTTAAAATTCATAATGAAATGAGTGGCAGTTGAACATAAAACGTAAGTGATTTCTAGCTTCTTGTGTTTATATAACCTCAATTTATTTTGACATTTGTTTGTACTTGATTTGTTCGGAAACTTTTAAGTGAAATAAAAATGAATCGTAGCAAAAGGATGACAAAAAAACAGAAATTTGCATTAGATTACATAGAAAACAATAAAGAACTATTAGGAGGTAAATTTAATCCTGTAGATTTACAGAAAATAAAAAAAAAATTGGAAGAACTGTGCAAAATTTTGAATGCCGACGAGCTCGGTCCAAAAAAAAAAGTGAAGCAGTGGAAAGAAGTAAGTTCTTAGAATTTGTATTGGTAACTCAAACAAGTATCCTTCAAGGAAAAAAAGTAATAAACCAAAAATTTTATGATTTGTTTAAAATTACAACTTAACAATTTTATATCAATATCCTGAAGGATAATGATAAAATTCTTACTCGCCATCATGTTAAGTGAAGTTCAAGGATAGTAAAATTAAATTTTGTTACTCAAACAATTATCCTTACAGGACAAGAACTCATTTTTAAAAAATAGTATGTTGCATTAAAAATTCAATTTTGATAATCTATTTTTAATGCCCTGAAGGATAGTCAAACATTTGTTATATTCCTTCATGTTTGGTTAGATATAAGGATTATTAGGTAAAATTAGGACACTCGAACAAGTGTCCTTAAAGAAGTAAACAATATTTAAAAGAAAATGCAAACATAATTGTAAAATGTAATTTAAACTTTTTTATTTCCATTGTCCTGAAGGATAACGGAGAAATTTTCATACTGTATTATGTTACACAGAATCCAAGGATAATAAGGTAAAATAATGAAACACAAACAAGTATCCTTCAAGGAAAAAAGTAATAAACCAAAAATTTTATGATTTGTTTAAAATTACAACTTAACAATTTTATATCAATATCCTGAAGGATAATGATAAAATTCTTACTCGCCATCATGTTAAGTGAAGTTCAAGGATAGTAAAATTAAATTTTTTTACTCAAACAATTATCCTTACAGGACAAGAACTCATTTTTTAAAAATAGTATGTTGCGTTAAAAATTCAATTTTGATAATTTATTTTTAATGTCCTGAAGGATAGTCAAACATTTGTTATATTCCCTAATGTTTGGTTAGATATAAGGATTATTAGGTAAAATAAGGACACTCGAACAAGTGTCCTTAAAGGAGTAAACAATATTTAAAGGAAAATGCAAACATACGTGTAAAATGTAATTTTAACTTTTTTATTTCCAATGTCCTGAAGGATAACGGGACAATTCTCATACTGTATTATGTTACACAGGATCCAAGGATAATAAGGTAAAATAATGAAACTCAAACAAGTATCCTGCAAGGAAAAAAGTAATAAACAAAAAAATTATGATTTGTTTAAAATTACAACTTACAATTTTATATAAATATCCTAAAGGATAATGATTAAATTCTTACTCGCCATCATATTAAGTGAGGTTCAAGGATAATAAAATTAAATTATGTTTCTCAAACAATTATCCATACAGGACAAGAAATCATTTTAAAAAAATTGTATGTTGCATTAAAAACTCAATTTTGATATTTTATTTTTAGTGCCCTGAAGGATAGTCAAAGATTTGTTATATTCCATCATGTTAGGTTAGACATAAGGATTATTAGGTAAAATTAGGACACCCAAACAAGTGTCCTTAAAGGAGTGAACAATATTTAAAGGAAAATGCAATCATACGTGTAAAATGTAAATTTAAGTTTTTTATTTCCAATGTCCTGAAGGATAACGGAGAAATTCTCATACTGTATTATGTTACACAGGATCCAAGGATAATAAGATAAAATAATGAAACTCAAACAAGTATCCTTCAAGGAAATAAAAGTAATAAACCAAAATTTTTATAATTTGTTTAAAATTACAACTTAACAATTTTATATAAATATCCTGAAGGATAATGATAAAATTCTTACTCGCCATCATGTTAAGTGAGGTTCAAGGATAATAAAATTAAATTATGTTACTCAAACAATTATCCTTACAGGACAAGAAATCATTTTTAAAAAATAGTATGTTGCATTAAAAATTCAATTTTGATAATTTATTTTTAATGCCCTGAAGGATAGTCAAAGATTTGTTATATTCTATCGTGTTAGGTTAGACATAAGGATTATTAGGTAAAATTAGGACACTCAAACAAGTGTCCTTAAAGGAGTAAACAATATTTAAAAGAAAATGCAAACATACGTGTAAAATGTAATTTAAACTTTTTTATTTCCATTGTCCTGAAGGATAACGGGGAAATTCTCATACTGTATTATGTTACACAGGATCCAAGGATAATAAGTTAAAATAATGAAACTCAAACAAGTATCCTTCAAGGAAAAAAAATAAACCAAAAATTTAATGATTTGTTTAAAATTACAACTTACAATTTTATATAAATAGGTATCCTAAAGGAGAATGATAAAAGTCTTACTCGGCATCATGTTAAGTGAAGTTCAAGTATAGTAAAATTAAATTTTGTTACTCAGAATACAATAGAGAGTCAGATTGTAGAGTTGGAGCGTCGCATTAGTAGTGATGGACATGAGTTAAACAATTATCTTTACAGGACAAGAAATCATTTTTAAAAAATAGCACGTTTCATTAAAAATTCAATTTTGATAATTTATTTTTAGTGTCCTGAAAGATAGTCAAAGATTTGTTATATTCTATCATGTTAGGTTAGACATAAGGATTATTAGGTAAAATTAGGACACTCGAACAAGTGTCCTTAAAGGAAGAAACAATATTTAAAGGAAAATGCAATCATACGAGTAAAATGTAAATTTAAGTTTATATTTCCAATGTCCTGAAGGATAACGGGGAAATTATCATAAATTATTATGTTACATGTTAAAATAATGAAACTCAAACAAGTATCCTTCAAGGAAAAAAAAGTAATAAACCAAAAATTTTATGATTTGTTTAAAATTACAATTTAACAATTTTATATAAATATCCTAAAGGATAATGATAAAATTCTTACTCGCCATCATGTTAAGTGAGGTTCAAGGATAATAAAATAAAATTATGTTACTCAAACAATTATCCTTACAGGACAAGAAATCATTTAAAAAAAATTGTATGTTGCATTACAAACTCAATTTTGATAATTTATTTTTAGTGCCCTGAAGGATAGTTAAAGATTTGTTATATTTCATCTTGTTAGGTTAGATATAAGGATTATTATGTAAAATTAGGACACTCAAACAAGTGTCCTTAAAGGAAAAACAATATTTAAAGGAAAATGCAATCATACGTGTAAAATGTAAATTTAAGTTTTTTATTTCCAATGTCCTGAAGGATAACGGGGAAATTCTCATGCTGTATTATGTTACACAGGATCCAAGGATAATAAGGTAAAATAATGAAACTCAAACAAGTATCCTTCAAGGAAAAAAGTAATAGACAAAAAAATGTGTTTTGTTTAAAATTACAACTTAACAATTTTATATTAATATCCTGAAGGATAATGATAAAATTCTTACTCACCATCATGTTAAATGAGGTTCAAGGATAATAAAATTAAATTGTGTTAATCAAACAATTTTCCTTACAGGACTAACAATCATTTTTAAAAATAGTATGTTGCATTAAAAACTCAATTTTGATAATTTATTTTTAGTGCCCTAAAGGGTAGTTAAAGATTTGTTATATTCCATCATGTTAGGCTAGACATAAGAATTTTTAGGTAAAATTAGGACATTCAAACAAGTATCCGTAAAGGAGTAAAAAATATTTATAAGAAAACACAATGATACGATTAAAATTTTAAGTTTTTATTTAAAGTGTCCTAAAGGATAATGACACCTAGATATCTTTAATGTTACGCAAGATACAAGGATTATAGGGTAAAATTAAAAAATATATACAAGTATACTTAGAGGAATATAAATTATTGAATGAAAAACTTTCAATAATTAAATAAACAATCATATTTTTTATTTATATTTTTTTCGTTTTAGTATCCTTGAGATTAATGAGATGTACCTACCTGCAATGGAAATAAGTGTTAAAGTACAAATATACCTGCTCTATAAAATTTTGGGTGTGTTTGGCAGGAAATTTTAGGTGAAGTTCTTCAAACCGTATTTATAATCATTAATGTTTTATATTGGGTATTCTGATATTTAATAATGTATTTATTATTATAATTTACAATTGCTACTTGCACAAAAATTCATTATTTCAGTCATAAACTGCTTATATTTGTACTCTTGTAAACTGTTATCATGATCTAGTTGGTCTTGATGTGTCATATGCGCGCGCACCGCATAGTTTGTTTACATGTGGTACGATCGCGAATCGTCTGCTGCGAATCGTCTGCCAACTTCACCGAGGTTTTTCGTTTATATTATTTATGATAATTTTATTTTTTGTTACAATTGATAATATCAAATAAAAACACATAAATTATTTTTTTACTTTTTTTTTAAACCAATCAAATGTTTAAATTTTTAAATATTCGTTTTAATTTATCGAATATGCTATCTGAAATAATTAATATAGCTCTTATTTAAAAGTCTGATAGTTGTGAATAATTATTTAAAGATATCACCCTATAACTGACTCGTCTGTTTGAATATGAATTAAATTTTAATCTAAAATAATACTCGAAATATCGCCAAGTTATTTTTAATTTGTTCTTACTCACTTATATTTCTACTGAAAAAACATTTGTACAATTTCATTTCTAACATTATAACCTTGTTGAAGCCAATTAATTTCTTCCTCTGGATGATTATTGAGTTCATCATCATTTTCATCATTAATGTCTTCTTCATCAATATCATCGGGTAATTCATTATTATAATGTTTTGCTATGTTGTGAAGAATACCGCAACAGTACACAATTCTTGCTGATTTGATGGGATCGTAATTTAAGGTGCGATGCTTTAATAGGCATCGAAATCTTCCTTTCAGTACTCCATTTAGCCGCTCAATTGCATTTCTTGCTCTGAAAAAAACCCTGTTATATCTTTCCTCTGGTGAATCTTCCTCTGGATCATCGTAAGGTAATAAGAGCCATGGTTGTAAAGGATAGCCAGAGTCTCAATTATACAGGAATCATTACCTTGTAAATAACCATCCTCTAAATGTTGTCGTATGGCTGACGATCGCCAAATAGCTGAGTCGTGAACTGACCCCGGGAATCTTGCATTCATGTTCATAATATTTAGTTCAGAATCACAAATAATTTGAACATTTATACTATAGTAACCTTTTCTATTATAATAAGGCAAGGCAGGATGTAAAGGGTGATCAGCAGGTGGTGCTATTATAGCAATATGCGTACAATCTATGACGCCAAGACATGAAAATGAAACGTTGTGTAAAACTTGTTCTAATATCGGTAGCTATTTGCTTATCAACGCGTTGAGATATTTTCATGTTTTTTGGGCCATAAATTTAATCTAAAAATGCTTTGAAACCCTGTTTAAGAAACATTTTAAAAATGTTGAAATGAGAGAAAATAGGTAAAAATGAAATTCTTAAAATTTAATTTTTATCTTACTGTAACATTTGAACCCGTTGAGATATAATTTTGTTATTTTATGAATTCATATAAAACTAGTCTAAACATAATGCAAAAGAAAATTTTCAAAATTAATTTAATAAACAGTATACAAGAAAATTGTATTTACATTTTTTATGTCTATACAGAGAGTTTTTTTTATAAGTAAACATAGGGCATGTCATTACCATAGTTACAGTGTTACAGGATGACAGCAATGCATTAGAGCGTTTTTTACCTTCCGCTTACCTGTAAAGGAAGGTATTGGAATCATGCAAAAAATCGGGTGGTGAATTTTTAGTGGATGAGCACGAATTAGGGCCCTTACAACTCATTTTTGATAGTTTCACGATGATGTCTGTGTGTATGTGTGTGTGTATGTGTGTGTGTGTGTGTGTGTGTGTGTGGTCAAGGGGTGTTAGTCGCATAACTCAAATACGAATTACCCGAAAATTTTGATATTTGGTATTTAACATTTGTATATAAATTGGAAGAGCTCCGTAGATTTTGGTACAAATATCTTCATCGGAAGTGATATTTTTTGAAGATTGAAAAGGTTAATTGTCAAAATTGTATATAAATTTGGAAAAATATAGTATTTATTTGTAATAAGAATAAGAGGAAAAGTTATTTGCAACTTACGTTATAAAAAAATTGTCTTTATCTGGTAGCATTAAAGAACTGCAGTAAAATTTAAAATATAAATTTATCAAATAAAACGTTGATATCTTGTAATCCATGATCGGTTGATTTTTGTTTCTGCGTAAAAAATATTGACAGGTGAGACGGGTGACAAGTTGGCATACTAGCGATATATAAGTCCTAAGTAAGATATTAAATGTAGTAATTGAACGGAGGATGGCTTCAACACAGCAAAGTTTTCCTGTGAATGAATCTTTTTATTCAGGTGATGCAAATTTCTGTGTTTGAATATTTTAGATTTTTATTTGTATATTTTAAACATGTTTAAAGTCTAGATAAGGCGGAAGGTTGTGTGATGGCCACGTCAGATTTTTTTATCAGTAAACATAGGGATAATGAACATATTATGAAAATAAATATGAAATATAAATTAAAGAAATGATAAATTATTTATTTATGTTTTCTACACTTAAGAACTAGGTAGATACATTAAACTAATGAGAATTTAAGAACTAGGTACACAATAATGTGTACAATGGTGACAGAATGAATGTTGAACAATTAAAAAATCGAATTAGTGGTGCTTCCCAAAATATTACTCCCCAGCAAATGCTATAAATTATTTTTATAATCGTTTAGGATATTGTTTAGAAGTTAACAATTCCAATTTTGAGCATTTAATTCGATTTAAAAAATTCTCATTCGTTTAATGTAGGTATCTACCTAGTTCTTAAGTGTAGAAAATATGAATAAATAATTTCTCATTTCTTTAATTTATATTTCATATTTATTTTCATATGTAATTATCCCTATGTTTACTGATAAAAAAGACGCTCCAATACATTGCTGTCATTCTGTAACACTGTAACTATGGTAATGACATGACCTATGTTTACTAATAAAAAAAACTCCCGGTATGTCCTTTAGCTATATACGATATGAAATAATTTAAAATAAAAAAAAAGTCCGCAAAACCATAGAAATCGTTAATAAATCAAATATGTTGTAATACATGGATAAACATAGGTTTAATTATCAATCGACTTGTTACTGGAGATGAAACCTGGATTCATCATTATGATCCTGAATCGAAACAAGAGTCGATGCAGTGGCATGTTAAGGGCTCCAGCCCTCCCAAGAAGTTTAAAGTCACCCCTTCTGCAGGAAAAATAATGGCAACCATTTTTGGGACTCTCAGGGAATTTTGCTGATTGATTATTTGAATAAGGGTAGTACGGTAACGGGAGAGTATTATGCAAACCTGATGCATCGCCTTAGAGATGCTATTTAAGTGAAGAGACGCGGAAAACTGACGCAAGGTGTCTTGTTGTTCCACGACAATGCACCAGTACACAAGTCCAGACTTTCAAAAGCTGCTGTAGCGGATTGTGGCTTCGAAGAAATTGAACATCCGCCTTATAGTCCAGATCTAGCACCCAGTGACTATTTTTTGTTCCCAAATCTCAAAAAAACACTAAGGGGGGCAAAATTTAGGGACAATGACGAACTTACAGCAGCTGTTGAGGGCCATTTTGCGGAAAAACCAAATGAATATTTTTATACTGGATTAAAGATGTTATTGAAACGGTGTTATACCTGTATTCAAAAGCAGGGGAACTATATTGAAAATAGTTATTTATGTATCAAGTACCGAAAGTGCATATTTTCAGTACAAGCATGTATAATAATTGCAGCCCGAGGCAACGCCGAGGTCTGCAATCATGCGAGTGCTGAAAACGCACTTTCTGTACAAGATGCATACAATTTTTTTTTAAATTGTGTTACTCAAGAAAATTTACATATTATGCAGTTTTTAAATGACGTAATTTAAATAAAATCAATCTATCGTTTCTAAGGGGACGACAATTGAAAATGTTTATTGACAACGAAAAAAATAATTTTTTATGACAGGCGCTTTATCTAATAGTGTAAAAATTGTTATTTAACTAAAAATTTTATTGATAAAATTATGGACGAAAACAGTGATGGAAGTGATTTTGAAGATCAAGGTATTCCACCTGAAATTACAGAGACTGCTAACGCAGCAACTTTAAATTTACTGCCTTCAAAATCGCGAGAGAAGATATTTTTTAGTACTAGTACCGAAAAGATTGATTTTCTGTTGATGCCTTGGTTACCATAATGTTAATATTTTGTTTCAATTTTGAAAAAATAAAATTTTGTTGTTGCTCTAGTCTTTTGTTTTCATGCCTTTCCGGGAATATAAAAACAACCCCTCGTATGACTAAAATTCAACGTTTATTTTTGGTTTACGGTCAGTCATTGTTACTTGGGATATATTCGAAATTTTGATATTTATATACATATGATATTTTCGAATCCTGAAAAAGAGTGACGTCACGTTTCGCCGCCGAGTAGACAATGCATAACCCACAGAACAAAAACAGTATGAAGAAGAGACACGAGCCTGTTATTTTGAATTTATCATGTTGATTTTGGCGCCATCTATACGCGGCACCATGAACTAATTCAAGAAGTGGGGATCATAGCAGGCGTATACGAATCTCATGCGAATTATTTATTTAAGGTGTTTTCAGCGTGTCTCCGTGTCCATGTAAAATTAACGAAATTTTCAGAATATATAACCAAAGTACTAATATATTTATCTTAAAAATTTCAAGCAGATTGACCATGTAGATTCCGAGATAATTGATATCAAAGTTATTGACTTTTACACTGCTAGGATATGTTGACCCAGCAAAAACATCTTAATTTCTGAAAATACATATTGTTCCCTCCATGTAGGTTGTATGAAAAACATTTTCTAAGGTAGATTAAACTATTCAAAAATCAAATTAAAAAAATTGCAATTTTTCACCACATGGTTATTGTGTAATAAATCATTGAACATATGACATACTTGAGTTCTTGTATATTTCCCGAAAAACTTGGCAACGTTGCACTTGCAAAAATCTCCCTGTTCTAACTTAGATACTTTGAACTTGAAGCAAAATAATCTAAACAAACTGTTATTTTGTAGATAATATTAAATTTAATACTGAATCTTAATTAATAATGATAAATAATCAAATAGTACAAATAACGCTCATTCATAGTCGACATCTTACAAAAAAAATAACTTAACCTAAACGTCAAATGTCAAATCTGACGTAGTAATAGTAGTACCACGTTGAAAAACACAGTGCTGCGTTGCCACGATTATCATCTAACTACGCATGATAGAAACCGTTCATAAAATTAATATTTCTCTAAAAAATCATATTCTAAAATATAAAATTAAAATAAATAACCTATATGAACACAGTTCTGTGTCTACTTATATAATATATAATGAATTTTCTTAATAAAATTTTTTATGCGGAAAGTTGGTATTGGAGTCAAATGAATGACTTTATTCCACTTTAATTTAATGTTTTAGGTTTTATTTAATAATATATATTTCTTTTAAATGGAAAAAAATCTGTTACGGTATTCTTCCAACCCTTGAAATATTTTTATACGGCAGTATTATATGTATTTAAGTTCATTTTTCAATTTTTCATGAAGACTGTCAATTGATTTAAAAGTATCGCTGCAACCACCTTAAATTTTAAAAATAATTGATGAATGAAATAATAAATCATTGCATTAGGTACAAAATATTTATTTATCAGTTAATATTAACAAAGTAGTACAATCACAATAATAAACAACTTCGACTTTCGCGAAAATCCTTTTTACTTCCTTGTACGGAGTAATAAGGAAGTATTGTAATCGCGAAAAATTTCGGTTTTCAGATTTTCATGGAAATATCCGTTTTGACCTTTTCTGAATCCATTATGACTAGTTTCGTCGTGACGTCTGTACGTACGTGCGTACGTACGTGCGTACGTACGTGCGTACGTACGTGCGTACGTACGGACGTATGTGTGTCGCATAACTCAAATACGGTTAGACGTAGAAAGTTGAAATTTTGTATTTAGGACTGTTATAGCATCTAGTTGTGCACCTCCTATTTTTGGTTTCAATCTACAAACCGGAAGTAGTACTTTTCTTAAATATTTCGATAAATATTTAATTTAAGACAAATTTTTTAATTTTAAATGAAAGATTATGTGATTATTACCTAAAATCGGTATTTTATAAATATTTTTGTATCTGGTATCATTTAGGAATAATTAAAGTATATATTTATAATTTAGTATTTCTTTATCTTGTAGTCCATGATCGATTAACATTTGTTACTACGTAAAATTTAAATGATTATGACATGACAGTGACAATAGTAAAATATGCTTTATATCTTCTTCTGCAGTTTAAATAAAATGACTAAAATATATTTGTGAGTATACTAGTATAATAAGTTAAAAGAATTTTTTATATTATTCTACATTTTAGTTATTAAGAAAAGTATGAACACACAAGGCGTACAAGGAAGTCATGTGGTGTCCACGTCAGATTTTTATATTTAACGCAATGTAACATTTTCATAACATGCATTATGGTACATAGGCATAGCATATTAGCTATAAAAAAATGTTACTAAATAGGTACCTTGCAATAGTAAACCAACATCTTGGGTTTCTAAACGCTGAATTTTATCAGGAGATTTAACAGCTACAAACGAACAACATTTTCAAACTGCACGCCTTAGAACTTCATTATTACATTTATCAGGAAATGTTGCTGATTATTTTAAAAATGAGATTGAGATGTTGATTTCTAGTTCTGTTCTTGACGATTTATAATCTTACCATCTCAATTAATATGCTCAAATAGTGACATTTTAAATTAACAATGACGATAGCTATCTGGCTGCGCGTGCGCATGTAAAATCATGGAAATGCGTATAGTTCCAGGTGCCGCGTATAAATGGCAGTAAAATCACTTGATAAATTGCCCTATTGCCGTGTCGGTAGCCTGGCATAACCCTCATCTGTCATCTACTGTTAGTTTCAGTAATTCATCTCGACGACACGCACCATATAGTCCAAAAATAAGTACAACTTTGCACAGTAAGAAATCGTCCGATGCTTCTAAAATAAACCTTCGGCAATCCACAACAGACAGAACCTTAGATGTCTTTGGTACAAAATTAATATTTTGTTTTTTCATAAATGCAATAACCTTTCCAAATCTACAAATCCAATATTATAATAATTATAACATAAATGAAAAATATATCTATCATTACAAACCTAGATATGTCAGCATCGCCATTAACAATTAAAGCCTATTTTAACATTGAAAATTTAGTCCATAAACTTGAAGCTCAAAATTATAAGTATTTATCAATGGTCGAGGGTTATTCGGACAGAAAATTTTATTAATTGAAGTATCATTTTCATTACCAAAACGTGCAAATGACATTTTTATTCAATTATTATTATAAACATAAAAATGAACATAAATAATTGTAACCTAGCAACATATTTGACATAAGTGATAATGTCCCATGGGTTGCTATCAGTTAAATGTTGTATTCATTGGTCGATTTCGTACACGTGATCAGAAATGAAAGAATTTCATTGGATATTTAGTTAACCTAAAAATTTTCAGCTATAATAACCCAAGGACAATTACGAAATAATTTTGTGACATTCCGAAAGCACGTTGCTTGGTAACCGCCCGACGCCGCAGGCGGAGGGCTGTTAACCTAAAAGCAACGTGCTTGAGGTAGCTGTCACAAAATTATAAGTATTTATCAATGGTCGAGAGTTATTCGGACAGAAAATTTTATTAATTGAAGTATCATTTTCATTACCAAAACGTGCAAATGACATTTTTATTCAATTATGATTATAAACATAAAAATGAACATAAATAATTGTAACCTAGCAACATATTTGACATAAGTGATAATGTCCCATGGGTTGCTTTCAGTTAAATGTTGTATTCATTGGCCAATTTCGTACACGTGATCAGAAATGAAAGAATTTCATTGGATATTTAGTTAACCTAAAAATTTTGGTAGTAACATTCCCCATATGTTTTCAAAGACTATTTTGATCGAATAGTTTCATTGTGTTTACGGTTAAATGTCAAATAAAAGTAAAATTTATTTATTTAATTATATACGATGCAGTATATCATAAAACATTGTACAATGCACGATCGTTACCTGAACTTTACTTGCTCGCACGGATAACAAGCTCGCTTCGCTCGCTCATTAAAAACCGTGCTCGCACGTAAAGTTCTGAGTAACGATCTTGCAATGTAAATTACTATTACGTATTGTTGACGCTCGCTAGTCGACAGGCGTACAGAGAAGTAGAACTTGGGAGCTCCGCCGGAAGGTGGCAGCGAGCGCGGTGCAAGAACACACGACCTAATGCCTCGTTTTCATGTATCCGGAATCCGCAGATTTCTTGCGGAATAAAATGGCTGCTACGAATTCCATCTCCATATTCAACATAAACAAACATATATTTGAGGTTTATAACAACTGACAGTTTAAACGTCAAAACTTGCGGAGCTTGCGGAGTTCCGCAGAAAGTTAAAAATAATTTAACTACTGACGGAATTCGTGGCGGCCATTTTATTCCGCAAGAAATCTGCGGATTCCGGATACATGAAAACGAGGCATAATGCCGTAACGTTAGCTTTTATGGAAAAATCTCATTTCTTCCATTATTCAAATTTGGTACATGTTATTAAGAAACTGTAAACATATTTAAATTTCTGACAATTGATTGCAGAGACAGGTATGTTTCATAATTCATCATTTTATTAAAATTAAATTTCTTTGTTTATAACTTTTATATTAATTTATTAACTTACTAGCGAACCCGGCTCGCGTTGCTACGCCTCCAACTCGAATTTAAAGGAATCTCGTTATAAGAATTCTAAGTTATTACCATATCATACATGGTGGCAATTCTAACTACGCCCATGATACCATACCAAATTTGAACCAAATCGGTTACCGCCATTTTGTTTAAAGATATTTTAGTATTCTCATGTCATAAGTTATAACCATTACATATTTTAACCCAATCGGTACAGTACATTTTGAGTTAGCAAGCCACCATTTTGTTTCAAGATGGCGGACTAACATTTTAATGTACGTATGTTTCAAGACAAATTCTTAGCTATTACTGTACCAAATTTGAACGCGCTTGCATGAAATTTAAACCCAATCGGTTTAAAAAAAATATAATAATATAGCCTGTGTCACCCGGGGATAGTGTAGCTTCCCAACGGCGAAAGAATTTTTCAAATAAGTCCAGTAGTTTCGGAGCCTATTTAATGCAAACATCAATCAAATCTTTCCTCTTTATTATACACTGCTCAAAAAAAAAAATCGAGCCACTTGGCCGAACCAAGAAAATGCCTGTTTTTAAAATGTGTGGCATTTCTTTCAGGGACGTGTTAACCAAAATCTGGAAATTCCCTCTGGAGATACATTCCTCGTCTACGTTCTCCAAAAATCCCGATGAGATTCGCTCCCCCCGACCCCCTGAAAAATCGCTTTATGTGGCGTAGAGGAGGAATGTATCTCCAGAGGGAATTTCCAGATTTTGGTTAACACGTCCCTGAAAGAAATGCCCCACATTTTAAAAACAGGCATTTTCTTGGTTCGGCCAAGTGGCTCGATTTTTTTTGTGAGCAGTGTATTAGTATAGATAAACAAATAAATAGTGTCTGCCCCTGGATACCATATTAAAATTGTATTTTTTTTTATTCTACTGAATCAATACTTTTTGAACTGAGAAAGAACTACGATTTCACTGCTTCAGACGCTAGCCTTAACATTATTTATTGAAAGAACCAAATATTACTTTACCTAATAGGTAATTTTATCTAATTTACATTATTAGTTAATGAATTACTTTAAAAATAACAAGTTCTTATTTGTAGACATTGCAACATGGTTTTCCACACAAACCAACTGCTCTGGCATGGGACCCTGTACTCCGACTTCTTTGCATTGGTACCGCAACTGGAGCTGTTAAAGTCTTTGGTCATCCCGGAGTAGAATTTTATGGTCAACATCAAAGCCAAGATTCAGCTGTAACTCGTTTAGTATTCCTTCCTGGTGTAGGAAGAGTTGTTTCTCTTTGTGAAGATAACTCTCTACACTTGTGGGAAATAAACAGATCATCTCTCGTAGAAGTCACATCACATGCATTAGAAGGAAAATTAAAAAAAATATCAGTGATTTGTGCTGAAAATTCCGGAAAAAATTTACTCTTAGGAACGGAAGGAGGAAATATTTATTTGCTTGATGTTCAATCGTTTAATATATCTACAGATATTATTTATCAAGATGTTGTTATGCAGAAGTAAGTTATATTTTATTTATTTATTTAAAATTAACATAATCAAATAGCACGTATTTTATATAGCATCCCGTCGGATATAAGGTATTATTGATTGAATTTTAAAAATTATAAGTGCATGATTACAATTTTGAGTTTTATTGTGTAAGCAAAGAAAATAATATCTCATCTACAATAATTATTTATGTGATTCGTGAACATTACAATATGAATTAACATTCAATAATTTAAATCACGCGGTAAAAGAACCGCTCGTGTGAAACAGCCCTAACATTGTTGCCATAATGCCGTTTCATGTCCATTTTGTATTAGATGTTACGTGGATGTTACTGTGTGTTATACCGTGAATTTATTTTACTCACAATCAGTTAGTAATACGTGCGTTTTCAACCTTCTAGACAGTTGGGAAACGAGTCATTGTTAACTTTACTTCTCAGCTAGCTGGAAATATTATTTTTCCGGCAGGATAAATGTTACTTTCCAATGAAATTGACGAAATCAATAAAAATATTCTCAAGATTCTTAGCAACTATATCATAGATCTCTATTTTCAAGTAAGCTAAACAAATTATAATAAAACTGTCAAAAATATTAATAAAATTAATGTTTAAAACGCGTATATTAATAATCGATTAGATTGTGAGTAAAATAGTATACAAACCTCCCGTGAAAGCTTAATCCAGCCTGGCGCTTATAGCTTACCTAGGTACGCTCGGCAGTAATGCAACATTTCCTTGCTCGGTATTAGACGGAACTAGTTTTTAGAGCACAGAAAAATGCATAGCACACTCGAGTTTGCCAGTTCTCTGCTTAGATGTATGAGGCCAAATAAAATCTTTCTAAAGAGATATACTACGTTGACTATTCATTTCATCTGTCATCTGTCAAAAGTAAACCAATAAAAATGCAGGATTCTTAATTACGTAACAATTAAAAAATAAATAGCACTGCATATTTGTCAAGGATTTATTTATTTATTTATTCTTGGTGTGCTTAAGCTGGGCTGGGCATGAGCTGTGTTACGGTCACGTGATAACTGTGCACTTCGTGTATAAACTAAATAAACGAATGGTTTCTGAACTTGTGTTCAGTGTTTTGACATTTCTACCGTTTCATCTTGACTTTAATCATTTATTGACTCACAATAATTAATACTCGTGTCACACCTTATGATTCTGTGCGATGCTGATGACACAAGTTATTTATTAAGAACTTCGATATTTTCAGACATTGACAAAAGACTTATTAAAGCGAAAAGCATAGTCGAAATTAATTATTATACATTATCTGACGAATATGCACCATACAATCTTCGTTCTCCATAATTATGATTGTCATATGACATGCACGCACCGCGCCACAGTCCGAGCTTACAGACTGATGGTAGGCTGCTGAGTAAAACATGTCTAACTAAAACGACCAGCCTAATTCTATAAAAAAAATGGTTAAGAGTTAACCATTGCTAAGTACCACGTGACTTGTTAGTAAACCATTTATTACAATTTTCGTATTCTACAATCGTAAAATGGTTAATATTTTATAGTATATTTTATATTACATAACACGAATTGTAAAAAGCACATTACATGCGAGTGAAAAAGTTGTGCACGAGCCTTGGCGAGTGCAATAACTTCACGTGCAATGTAATTACGTTAAAATTCGAGTTATGTACTATACTTTATCTACGACCATAAGATAGTAATAAATGAAAAATTTCTTGGGAACAGTAACGTAATAATATATATTTCATAACGTGTACAGTAAATCCTTAGTAACAGTAACGTAATTATATATATATATATATATATATATATATATATATATATATATATATATATATATATATATATTACATAACTGGTGTACAGTAAATCCTTGGCAACCGTAACTAAGCATTTACTATTCTTGTAAATTGTTTTTAATGGCCTACTTACTGATATGGTCGTAGATAACAAAATTAAATTTATTTATATCATTCTCATATGTCGCAAATAAGACTAACCTCAGTATATCATGTGTAACTAAAACGATGATAACTCCTGAACGAGCTAGTAAGTGTGCATAAAAATTTACATGTACGTTTATAAAGATGTAATGAACAATATATTAAATTATTACATCATACTCATATTTCGCAGATAGGACCAGTACCTCCTTAATAACTCAACCATGTTCTCAGTTGTTCATCATTTTTTGGAATGAGTTCACATTTTCGCAGAAGCAAAACAACAATAGTACCTACTAAAAATAGTATATTAAAATTCATATTCTTTGATATTATACAATTATCGTTATTACTTACCATCTCAATTAATATGCTTATTGCAAAAATTTTCATGCAGCACTCAACAATTGAAATCGAAATATTGACATCAGCCTTTGGAAACTTATATTGCAGGCGCTCGGCCTTTGTTTATAGTACCTTATTACAGTCAATAGATGGCGCTATTGACAGTTGGTAGCCATGAATGATAACAAAATTATATATTTTATCAACTTTACCAACAGCTATGAAACATTTGACATTTGAACAGTTCCTTTGTTATCATTATTATGATCCACTACATCTCCTCAAATGCATGAGGAATAATTCATCAAATACGAATTAAAATTTACAATTGACGGGGCAGAAATGACGACAAAGTGGCAACACATTGTCGATCGAGGAGGAATATTTTTTGCTGATGTAATGTATTTCGAAATTTAAATTTATATTACACACATTTATTGTAAATATAAATAATTTTCAACATATTTAATGTGAAACACAATTTCAAGAAAATAATTGGGTTACAGTAATAAAAATTTTAATATTAAATTTAATTAAAATTTTTGTTGTTAAACGGGTTGCATTTTTTACTCTTTAGTTCCAAATTATAACCGCTAGGAGTAGCGTTCAACCTAGTATCATAGGAGATTCCTGTCTAAATATATCTCTTGTCTATGTTCTTAACTTTAATGACGTCTACTGTCAATATACATCATGCAATAAATTCAAATTTTGGTATAGTATAGTTATAAGCCTAGTTAAGGTGAATAACGACCGAATTTGAACGCCACCGAAAATTGAACGAAACCAAAATTGAACGGAAACGAAAATGAAATTTTTTATTGTAGTTTTTCCGTTTAAAAATAAACAAATTGAATTACGAATTATGCAAATTTCAAAGGGGGGAGATGTAACAGTGGTAACACTGTCACGTCATAAACATTAAATAATGTTCATGACATTGGTAACATTGAGTGATTAGAATTTGTTATTAGAATTTGTTATTACAATTTGTTATTCTTGACATTTTGATAATCAAGATAAATATCCTTATTTAAGTATATTTAATGACTGTAAAAACTGATTCTTCATAGGTAAGACATTATTATTGTGTTATAATGAGATGAATGTAAATGATATTAATTAAAATTATTCTTCATAGAAATTAATCAGTCTACAGTGTTTGAACCAAATAAAGAACATTATCAATTACAAAATTCACAGGGTTACACGAAGCAAAACACTACGAATGTCAACATGAGAATAACAGATATTGAAGCTGATGTTCAATAGAACAGACAGTAGCGTAGTTTCCTCTTGTTTATCATCTTGCTTGGCGGGAATAATTTAAATTGCCAAAAATTGTTTACCTACGCGTAGACATAAATTTATATATATATATATATATATATATATATATATATATATATATATATATATATATATATATATATATATATATATATATACAGGCTGTCTGTTTTTAAATGAACCAGCATTTATCTCGCTTATTTGTTGATTTAGCGTTTTTTGTCAAATACATGATTTATACAGTATCATGTGTAGTAAATGATAGCGGATGTGAATCCTTGGTATCACTTCCGGTTTTTGAGGAAGTCATAGCAACTTTCAAATTTTAAATGGAACATTGTATTTTTTATTACGAATTTGAAAAGTACATTAAATTTGCTTTACGGTGGTATAAAAAAGTTATATGTTGTATTATTAAAATATTAAATTACGGGCACTTAAATTATGCACCTATGAACGCTGAAATAAGTAAGCCTTGCCGCGAAACAAAAACAAAAGTTGAAAGCAGTTACCTGTCAACATTTTGAACATCTTTTATTAAATTAAAGTTAGGTACTCTCGAGGTACTCTAATAAATGAATTGTTTCTTAATTATTCATAATATGCGTTTTCTTTATTATAATTAGATTTAAGAGATATTTTATTGTAATTTACATTGATTGTTGACAGATAAAACTCCTTTCAACTATTGTTTTTGTTTCGCGGCAAGGCTTACTTATGTCAGCGTTCATAGGTGCATAATTTAAGTGTCCGTAATTTAATATTTTAATAATACAACATATGACTTTTTTATACCATCGTAGAGCAAATTTAATGTACTTTTCAAATTCGTAATAAAAAATACAATGTTCCGTTTGAAATTTGAAAGTTGCTCTGACTTCCTCAAAAACCGGAAGTGATACCAAGGATTCACATCCGCTATCATTTACTACACATGATACTGTATAAATCATGTATTTGACAAAAAACGCTAACTCAACAAATAAGCGAGATAAATGCTGGTTCATTTATATATATATATATATATATATATATATATATATATATATATATATATATATATATATATATATATATATATATATATATATATACCGTGAGTTTATTTTAACATGAAACATAGGATTTTGTATATCCATGGTTACGAATTTGACAGCAATGTATCAGAGTGTCCTTTTTACTTCCTTGTACGAAGTAAGGAAGTATTGTAATCGCGAAAAATTTCGGTTCTCAGATTTTGACGGAAATATCCGTTTTGACCTTTTCTGAATCCATTATGACTAGTTTCGACGTGACGTCTGTACGTACGTACGTCCGTACGGACGGACGGACGGACGTATGTGTGTCGCATAACTCAAATACGGTTAGACGTAGAAAGTTGAAATTTTGTATTTAGGACTGTTATAGCATCTAGTTGTGCACCTCCTATTTTTGGTTTCAGTCTACAAACCGGAAGTAGTACTTTTTAAAAATATTTCGATAAATATTTAATTTTAGACAATTTTTTTTATTTTAAATGAAAGATTATGTGATTATTACCTACAATCGGTATTTTATAAATATTTTTGTATCTGCTATCATTTAAAAATAATTAAAGTATATATTTATAATTTATAGTATTTCGGTATCTTGTAGTCCATGATCGATTAACATTTGTTACTACGTAAAATTTAAATGATTATGACATGACAGTGACAATAGTAAAATATGCTTTATATCTTCTTCTGAAGTTTAAATCAAATGACTAAAATATATTTGTGAGTATACTAGTATAATAAGTTAAAAGAATTTTTAATATTATTTTACATTTTAGTTATTAAGAAAAGTATGAACACACAAGGCGTACAAGGAAGTCATGTGGTGTCCACGTCAGATTTTTAAAATGAAACATAGGGAGTCAAATAAACTGCATTATTATATTTAAAGACTAAAGAAATTAACAAAATAATAAGAAAATTTATACAAAATAACAAGGAAATAAATTAATTACAATAAATTTTCAAAAATTCCTTCATTAGCTGCTAAACAATAACCCAAACGATGATAAAATTATTAAAAAAACATTAGTTATTTGGGCAGGCGTTATTGTTTCAGAAATGTTATTAATTTGAACTTTTAATTGATCTAAGTTTCCCGTGTACACTTTTAGATTTTAAAAATCCCCAATAAAAAAAATCTAGTGGTGTAAGATCTAGGAGGCCACTCAACTTCTCCACCGCGTCCAATCCAGCGACGGGGAAATGTTCGATTTAAATATGTTCGTACAATTTGGGCATTGTGTGCAGGTATCACTTCATTTTGTAGCAGATTTAAATAATTTTGCGCAGTTATATTTCCATCAATAAAAAATCTGACGTGACCATCACACAACCTTCCGCCATATCTAGACTTTAAACAGAAATGTATACGTACAATCTGGTGCCTATTTAAAATATACAAATAAAAATATAAAATATTCAAACACAGAAATTAGTATCACCTGAATCAAAAGATTCATTCACACGAAAACTCTTCTGTGTTGAAGCAATCCTACGTTCAGTTAGGAACTACATTTAATAGCTTAATTATGACTTATATAGCGCTAGTATGCCAACTTGTCACCCGTCTCATCTGTCAATATTTTTTATACAAAAACAAAAATCAACCGAACATGGATTACAAGATTTCAATGTTTTATTTGATAAATTTATTTTTTAAATTTTACTGCAGTTCTTTAATGCTACCAGATAAAGACAATTTTTTTATAACGTGGATTGCAAATAACTTTTCCTCTTATTCTTATTACAAATAAATACTATATTTATCAAAATTTATAAAAAAATTTTACACTTAATCTTTTCAATCTTCAAAAAATATCACTTTCGGTGAAGATATTTGTACCAAAATCTAATGAGCTCTTCCTATTCGTATACAATTGTAAAATACCAAATATCAAAATTTTTGGGTAATTCGTATTTGAGTTATCCAACAGACGGCATCGGCCCGGACCACACACATACACACACACACACACACGCACACACACACATACATACAGACATCATCGGGAAACTATCAAAAATGAGTTGTAAGGACCCTAATTCGTGCTCATCCACTAAAAACTCACTACCCGATTTTTTGCATGATTCCAATACCTTCCTTTACAGGTAAGCGGAAGGTAAAAATGGCCTATAATGTGGGTTCCTACAATTCCAGCCCAAACGCTCACTTTCTCGGGTCGTTGCGTTCTTGTACTATTAAATAAATGTAAATTTTCCCGACTCCAGTATCTACAATTTTGCGAATTTACTTCCCCATGTAAATAAAAAGTTGCTTCATCTGTAAATAGTATTTTCGGCAGTAAATTTGGGTTAATATTAAGTTTTTCAAACATTATTTCACTAAAATTTATTCTGCGCTCCGCATCGTTGACAACTAGTTCCTAATGGTTTTGAAAATGAAATGATTTAAAATGTTCCTTTTTTAAAAATTTGTGTACCGCACTTTTACTTATATCAGTCGCTTGTCCTATTTCTCTTGTCATGTGGTGTCCACGTCAGATTTATTTATTTATTTCTCAGCCTGTATATATATATATATATATATATATATATATATATATATATATATATATATATATATATATATACAGGGTGAGTCATCGAAATGCCCGTCGTCGATATCTCCCTTGTCGTTAAAAATACAGCATAAATTTATTAACAGAATTTTTCATCTACTCAAGGAGCATAACTTAAAATTATTTTCACATATACAGGGTGTTGCATAACGACTTGGCAATAATTGTTCGTCTTTTTTTAAATGAAACACCCTATATATTTTTATATATTTTGAATTGTATTTTATTTACCTATACGAAAATATAAGTTTCATTTTAGTTTTCCGCGGCGTTGCCAAGTTATTCAATTTTTTCTCTAAAAAAAGCCGAATACACGTATTGTTTTATAAAGGCGTACTGAAGTTATTTTAATAGTAAAAATTATGAATTTTTTTTTCTGTACAGCTGTAACTATACTCTTTGTTCTGACATAACTTTTTTTTAGTATTATTATACAGGGTGTTCAATACAGAGAATCAAATTTACGCAATTTCAAATGACTATAACTCGTCATTTTCAAATGGAACACCCTATATTTTATTATTCTGTTGTGTGTATTTTTGCATCTTCTTATGTTATAAAGGGTGTCCTATGCCTTAAAATATTAATTTAATTAATTTCGAAATTAATGATTTTAGACATAGGACATCCTTTATAACATAAGAAGATGCAAAAATACACACAACAGAATAATAAAATATAGGGTGTTCCATTTGAAAATGACGAGTTATAGCCATTTGAAATTGAGTATATTTGATTCTCTGTATTGAACACCCTGTATAATAACATTAAAAAAAAGTTATGTCAGAACAAAGAGTATAGTTACAGCTGTACAGAAAAAAAAATTCATAATTTTTACTATTAAAATAACTTCAGTACGCCTTTATAAAACAATACGTGTATTCGGCTTTTTTTAGAGAAAAAATTGAATAACTTGGCAACGCCGCGGAAAACTAAAATGAAACTATATTTTCGTATAGGTAAATAAAATACAATTCAAAATATATAGGGTGTTTCATTTAAAAAAAGACGAACAATTATTGCCAAGTCGTTATGCAACACCCTGTATATGTGAAAATAATTTTAAGTTATGCTCCTTGAGTAGACGAAAAATTCTGTTAATAAATTAATGCTGTATTTTTAACGACAAGGGAGATATCGACGACGGGCATTTCGATGACTCACCCTGTATATATAATAATAATTTAATAAACAATTATAGCTAGATAATAAACATATATTATAGCAAATTAAATGTATTTCTATATCACGCGTTTTTACTAACCCAAAAACCAAAAAGTCTGTATTACATGCTGGAAAAATTTTACTATGGGTTGCGTTCTGTTCAGTTTTGTTTTGGTTGCGTTCAAATTCGGTCGTTATTCACCTTAAGTTATTTGCTGCTGTAATTTTTTTTTAAATATTTATATTTTGTTTATAATAATAAAATAAGTGAACATGTTAAATCTTTGTTACTGGTAATCTTATAAGATTCAAATTCAGGTACATCTTGCTACTGTCGTTATAGTACACCTAGCGGTCATTATACGTTCTGACCGCTAGAAAAGATCATGTTGGCAAACCTAATAGGGTAGTTTACCAATTTTTTTAAATTTTTTTTATTGAAACTTCATGTTATTTGAAAGCGATTGAGGGTACTGATAAGCCTTAATTGTTCTTAATAAAGCTGTAATTAATTTTTAAAGTTTGTGTGACGTAGATGTACAACTGAAAATCTTCTCAAACAATGGGGCTGGAATTAAAATGTACTCATGTAAAATCAACTGTTTTTAAATGTTACAAAATATAAAATACAATTTGGTAGTTTCTTTATTACTGTATGTAAGAATACACGTGAAAATATATTATTTAGATATATAATTTATAAATTTGCCTTCAAAAATTTGATCCTGAGTTTTAGTACCACTTATATGATTCGTAGACCTATGTCATTCAGCATATCTTGCAATGGGAGTATTCGGTCAAAGCTTATCAATTTTCATTACAGATTTAGCAAAAAAGTATGATTTTATGATAGCGCGCTAAACTGCACATATTTTACTACAAAATTCGGGCAAGGTACATTGGAATTATCAAAGAATTTAATTTAATTTTTGTTACTTCAATTAATGACATTGATTGGAATGATAACGGATCCACGATATCTACGAAATATATTATAAAATGTCAAATTGGTTAAATATTTTGACAATTATATCGTTTGTCTGTCCCTATGGTTTATATGTATATTTTACGGCTAATATCGAAGACTCAACGAAGCTAAGTCCCTAACGAACTTTATTTGGCAGAAATCGTTATAAATAAATTTAATTTATTGTGATTAATTTTTAAAGTACATTACTTTACAAGATAGTTCATAAATAAAGAAACACTACGTTGAACAAAGATAATTTAGAATAGGATAGATGTGTGAGAGAGAGAGAGCTTGAGAGAGAACGCATTACTGTGACGTAGATGTACGATACGTAAAATCTTAAATATTTAAAGAACTATTAACTTTTTTAAAACTTTTTTCATGGCAATAACTTATTACTGGGGTCTCCTTTCAATATAATTGACTGGATTGCTAATTTGCTACTATGGTAAACTACCCTATTATTATTTAACCCTGTTAGGGCTGGTTTATAATGGATTTAATCGGTTACTTCTTCTGTATTCTGTAAGATGTGTGATGTGAATGAGAAGTGTGTGGTTCATAATCATCAAGAGTATTTAGCTATTAATTAACACTCTAAACTGAACTCGGTGACAGTAAAGATGTCATGATGTATAAACGTGGCAACATTGGTTGACAGTTTTCATATTGGCAAATATTATAATGAAGAAAGTCAACGGTTCTAATTAATTATTAAGTTATTTACTATTATTATTTTTATAAATGAATTAAATAAATAATTAATGTTTTTCAAATTTCGAATTTATAAATGAGAAAAATATATACACACAATACAAAGGCTTAACTGGATCAAAAATACAATACTGGGAGGGCTCGTATTCCCATTTACTATTTTTTGCTTGTCAAAAAATATTGTTTATTTATTCAGTACGCATTTCACAGTTTATCCCAATCATGCACAGATGGCAGTTTTCAGTAGTGCTCTGTTAGCTCTCCGTTAACTTTGCCAACGTAGTGGGGATTGTCCACCCTGACATCGCACGGTGTGGCATCAGACATTGAGTTGAGTCATACTGATGAAGTCTAATAGACCGAAACAGCTGTCTACGACTGTACTCCGTCTGTTGTATTTCTGGGTAAACTGTGAAATGCGTTACTGGTTTTTAAGATGTTGCTCTGAGAAGGTTTGTCTTCTCGGCACGTCATTTTTTATTTTATTTGTATTTTTGATCCAGTTAAGCCTTTGTATTGTGTGAACATTACTTTTACGGATTTTAATTTATTTCGGAAGTTAAAATATATAAGTTGAGAGGTTAGGTGCCACCCAGGCAACCAACTGTGTGGAGCGAAAACTTGTTCTACGTTTTACATTGTTGCCGTTGGTTGCACTATTATCTCAGTATATTTATATTGCAAAATTAATTGCACATAAATTTAAATAATAATTTCACCTAATCAGTTATGACATTAAATAATGAATTAACATTAAAAATTCAAATAAATATTTATTTAAAGACATTTTTTTCGAATAAAATTTCACATTTAAAAGTTGTCACCCTGCAGTCTTTTACATTGAGATCATAGAGCACTTACTCCGCACCGCCCGAATGAATATCCTTAAACGGTAAAAAATCTGAAAAAATTAGTAGTTCATTTTTTCATCATAAAGAACGATATTCTCAATTTTCATTCAATTCTTTGTATCTTTGATATGACGAGTATATTAAAATTTTTATTACATACATTTATTGTACCACAATTATTTTCTTGAAATTGTATTTCACATTAAATATGTTGAAAATTATTTATATTTACATTAAATGTGTGTAATATAAATTAAAATTTCGAAATACATTACATTAGAAAAAAATATTCTTCCTCAATGTCCTCTTCGTAAACATCGACAATATGTTGCCACTTTGTCGTCATTTCAATTGTAAATTTTAAATCGTATTTGATTAATTATTCCTCATGCATTTGAGGAGATGTGGTGAATCATAATAATGATAA
Organism: Agonum fuliginosum; assembly: GCA_947534325.1. Taxonomy (NCBI): domain Eukaryota; kingdom Metazoa; phylum Arthropoda; class Insecta; order Coleoptera; family Carabidae; genus Agonum; species Agonum fuliginosum. The sequence continues at coordinate 25,011,713 of OX384031.1, read as the reverse complement.
CAATGGAACTGTTCAAATGTTCTAATGTCAACTAGTTTCATAGCTGCCAACTGTTGGTAAACTTGATAAAATAGACAATTCAACTCATGTGTCATCTGTCAAAAATGGACCAATCAATTTTGAGGATTTATAAATTTTCCACCAATTGAAACGAATTTTTTCGACAATTTATCACTAGTGCTTGCAGCGACATCATTTTTCGACAATTTTCACTAGTGATCCAATCGACAATTTTAAACAATTGAATATATCTTAATTAATCAAAATCCTATTGTTATAACTGTTGTAATGGAAGTGAAGCTATTTATAAATCATTTTCATAAAGAAAGAATACATTTTTATTCGGTGAATTGTCCTCCGAATACCATTCGTGTTCCAAGTTATGTAGACAATTTTTGGGGCTGCATCACTCATGATTATTACGCTTAAGAAAATAGCACTCGTGCTACGCACTCGTGCAATTTTCAATCAAGCGTAATAACCATTCGTGATACAGCAACAAAAATTGTCGACATAACTTGGAACACTAGTGGTATTATATATGATAATTTTGATCTCATTCATGGCTGCCAATACAGAGACTCGATAATGAACAAAACTGCACGATAAACGTTGTGTTGTTCAAACTTTGATGTTATTTACCAGTTTATTTATATTATGTATCAACGAAATATGATTATAATGCTTTTAATATGACCTATCACATTAATCAGACAAATCAAATATTACTTGTCAAACTGATTTTGGAGGATTAATGGCGGCCGTTATGTTCATGGCCACACTGATCTGTCATCTGACATTGCTTGGCGTAATATATTTATAATGCTTTTAATATGACCTATCACATTAATCAGACAAATAAAATTAATAAATATATAGGTAAATTGTTTTAAATTAAAATAGAATCAAATATTACTTGTCAAACTGATTTTGGAGGATTAATGGCGGTCGTTATGTTCATGGCCACACTAAAATAAATAAACATTATTGAATCGACCTCGGTCCGGCACATCCCGAATTCAGTCTGCCTTTAAACTTTAATTCAAAAAAGATCTAAAAAGGTTGCAAATAATTATATTATTCATAATTTTGTTATAAAGTTCATAATTTTTATAATAGAGTCCATTAGTAAGGTTATGTGTTATACTTGGCGGGCAATCCACTTTCAAATTCTTTTGTATACAATTCATATGTACCTTCAACTTTAAACTTGAAAATTTTGAAAATAGCTAATTTCTTAACAATAAAATGGTATATTTTAACTTCCTGACATTATTTAACAATAACCTGTTCAGGTAGAATTTAAATTATGCTTCATATTTACAATTTAATAGCAAATTAAAAATATTCACTTATGCTTTAAACACGTATGTCGTAGCGTAGTCGTCTTTCACATGCGGTGGCGTTCGCTGCACTGCCTGCGCTTGCGCTGTACATCCAGCTCTCAAAGCTACGACAACCGTGCAATTATTTGTGCAAAACATTTTAAAATTTCGTTTATTTAAAAAGATAATGAAAAATAATGAATGTTTTGAACATCATCATAAAATAGAGAAATTAACTGTAACACTCTTTATTGAATTATTACTAAGAAATTATGTTTAATGCTTGAAAAATTCATGCAAATGTGAAGGTCATATTTCTCCATAAGAAATGCATGGGACCAAATGCAAGCAATTTAAACATTGGATTGCGATTTAAATTTGGCGCCATTATATTTCGGTTACACTAATGGACTCTATTGTAGTAGGTACTAAGAATAATTTTAATAAATACAAACTGAAGATAAGTTTGTAATTATATTATAGTGTTTATTATTTTTATTAACAATATAATAATTATTGTAAACAAAAATTTAATATAATTTAAAGAGAAGCAGATTAATTTTTTTTACTGAAATACAACCAAAATTAAGGAATATACAAAAATAAGACAAATTATTTATATGTATTTAAAACATCTATAAACATGATGACATTAATGCCTTACTAGCATGTATTTTTTTGTTTCGGAGCATTTTCTTACTTGCTATCTTAAGTCTAAATAACACAAATCTTTTAATTATTTTAACTTTTAAATTATGGCAATTTAAAATAAAATCACAATCCGATATCTTATCAATTTTTTTAATAAAAAAATCTTTTAAATTTAAATTTTGAATTTGGCAATGTTATAATATTGTCTGAATGTAGTTTCTAATTTTAAAAAGAAATTAAAAGTTTGTTGATTGCAATAAAATAAAGTATTTGTTTTATAACTTTTAATCTTAACATATCTACTGCATGGAAGTTTTATGTAAGTTTTAGATCCAACAGAAAATATACAATTATCACATACTTTTGAATTCTTTTTAGTACTCATTATTAAATATCCAGCCAAACTATATAATGAATTTTATTCTGAATTATTTAGTTTAACAATTTGTAATTCTGAATCATTTGGAACTTTTGCTTCTTCGTATGATATAGCTGTATATGATGCTACAATATTTAAAAAATCAGATAAATATTCTCTGTCATCCTGTTCATAGCTTGTTTTCGAAACATCTTTTAAATACTGTGGCACAGAAATTAGTTTCAAATTATTTTTGAACTGCAGCCCGTTTGGCATTACTTGTTTAATTCTAATTGCACTAAATAAATTTTCTAAGCAATCTTGTGTAAATCTTGAAGTTAAAACAAAATTGTAACCTCTATCTTCTATTAAATATTCCTGTAAATTGAGGACGGATTCAGTCGATATTGTTAAACCGGTTTGAGACGGTTTCCATATTTTCTGTTTCCCTACTTTCATAGTGGAAAACAAATCAACCACGTCTTTTAGAAACGAAACCGCTTCTTCATATTCTGTTTTTTTTTCATACTTAATGCAAATATGGGATGGCGTGAGGTCATTAATTTAAACCATTTTTCTATTGTCTCCAAAAACCAAGCAGTAGTGTCATATTCTGGTTTATGAAGTTCTTCACTAAGGAATTTCAATCCACTGCTTACATCGTGACTTACAACGTGACTGGATTTAGGCACTTTAATTTTCTGGAAATGACTCGGAGCTAAGTCTTCTGCCGTAAGTTTGGGAGCTAAGCGAAGTTCGTGATCTTTTTCAAATTTAAATTGCTTATGAATAGTGATGGGTCTTTCGTTCATTTTTAGTGAGTCAGTTCATTTCGCTCCGCTCAGTAAAGTGAGTCGTTCACACTGAGTCGTTCATTTGAACGACTCTGTAAAACAGCACTGTGCGTTTCAAATGACACCGTGCTACCCTGCTAGTGTGCTGCTCAGCTGAGCTGCTCTGTCCATGCGCAATGCTCATAGCACTGTGCTCGCCTTGTGTGCATGTGCGATGCGCAGCGATGTGGCATGTGCCAAACTGCATGAACAATATATTATTGAACGATGCTTATTGTTGTTGTATAAGTATATTGACAATGGAAAATAAACAATATAAAAATTTTACAAAAAGGAGTACAACTGTCTGGCCACATTTTGAAGAATGTTCAACAAATTTAGCAAAATGTTACTATTATTTTTACATGAATGTATTTTTTGCATTTACTTTCCAGTCCTACTTCCCATATTGTTGATTATTTTCATTGTTGGTCGTACAACCGAAACGCCACGCTTCTCAGAATACACAGCACTCAGTCAAACCAATAGTGCTCTGTAGTCTGTTATGTACCGTGCGCTGTCTGTATGTTTCGTTCGTTTCGTTCATTCCATTCGCACTCGTTTGTCTTTCTGCGTTCAGCGAGCGGAGCGGTGAGCGGAGGCTAAATAATAGCACGGAGCTAGTGTGAACTGGTGTGCCGTGCTGAACGAACTAAAGAGTCGTTCGTTCACGGCACATCTAAATGAGTCGTTCATTTTGAACGACTCGTTCATGAACGACCCATCACTACTTATGAATATGTTGAGCAGAAACGACATTCGTTGGTAAATTATATTTTCTGGTTATATTTTCTGAAAGCTCTATTGTATCATTAGACATTAGCATACTTTTTATGTTTTTAAATAAATGTGGAACGTCCGCAAAAATATAAATTTTTCTCTCTGGTTTAAATGGATGTATTATAAAATTACTAGTTTTGGAGTATCTTCCAGCAGTAATTCGCCACAATTTCCACAATGCTTGGTTTGATGCGCCCATGTCGGAAGTGATACTCAAAACATTTAGACCTAATTCTTCAGTTTTCTTTATAATTTGGAACAAAATATCTTCATATACAATACCATTAACAGAATCACCAGTAAAATAGTAGGCTACTGTTTGCTTCCACCGTGTAGTAATACCTCCGATCATTACAACAAGTGCATGGGTGGCTATACCTTTATGTTCTGGTAATGTAATTGAGCCTAAATATTTTTTCAAGCCAGCATCGAATATCTGTCCTGGTGTTATTGCCATTTCATCCAAATATATAGCGCAATCTTTTTCATGATCTTTAAAATTTTCAACTTTGATACGCATATATAAAAACACTTCATCCAAAATACCACTGTCAAAATGAATGTTTTGCAATCGTCTGCTTATAGTTCTCAGAGATGGTAATGGAATATTTTGTTTTAGTAATTCCTCATATCCGTTAGTTCCACAGGCGAATTTTAACTTAATAGCTTTAGTCATGGTTTTATTAGACCATTTCATAAACTTAGTTGATTTTCTTTTTAAAGCCAACATTAAAAATTTTATGTAAAATTTTATTGTAACTTTGTCTATTCTTCCGCCTAAGACCTCGTACTTGATTTTTGTATTTCTTTGTTTTATGTAATAGTTTCTTATAGTTATAAGCTGCGTCATACTGCTGTATTTTTTTATTCAAACGCAATTTTTCGTGCAACGGTGATAACGAACGTATGGAGATGAATTCAGAGATGAAGATCCTTTATCTTCTGATGTCATTACAGTTGTTGAAGCTGATGGTATCGGTTCACACGTTGCTATACACTCGGGTGTGAGTGAAGATGAAACAGGTTGTCTTTCTCGGTTCGGTACGGTAATATTAAATATTGTTGGAACAGCATTTCCTTGAAGTACTCTCTTTCCATCTATCCGGGTTTTTTTCCACATTTCAGGAGCAAAATTCATCTAAAAAACAACAATATAATCAATAAGTTGCTGGGGACGCTAGTGCGTACTCAATTTTTATTATGTAGACTATTTCCCACATATTAATTAAACCAATCATTTGCTTCAATTTTTTAAATTCTGACCAATGACGTACAAAATATATCGGCAAAAATTGAAAAAATTCCCTAGGGATTTTTCAAGTGACAATTTGCCCGTTACATGGCCATGTATGACAATTTTATTGATTTTGTATTGTTTTAAATTGAAATTAAAAGTGTCAAATGGACCTTTTTGCGACAACTTCTTACAATGAAATAAAAATATATCAAATATAACGCCAAAAGATACAGTTACGTCAAAAACCTTAGTTTGGAACCAATTATTAATGAACTTGTGAAACGAAAGAAACTAAAATTTAAAATTTTGACACTCAAAGGTTAGTAAAAAAATTAAATGTCAAAATAAACAACCGTTTCGGCACAAAAATTTAGTCTTTATTTAAAAACACGAAAAACCACGAATAATTATTCTAATCGGTCTGCAGCAGTGTCAAATTTTGCTTACTCCGGCATTAGAAAACATTTAATAATAAAAATATTAGGACAGTCCAACGTAAATTTATTAGTTCATATTTTATGTCTGTTTATTTGGGAAATAGTCTAACAAAATATATCTCGGGTCTCATTATTTTGCAGGTAAAATTATTTCTTAAGATTGTTGCTTATAGGTAACATTCCTCGCCAAATTGAATGATAAAATCCCTCGCCTTCAGCTCGGGATTTTGATCATGTCATTTGTCTCGAAATGTTACCAAGCAACAATCTTTTGAAATAAATTTTACCAGCAAAATAATGATCCCTTGATATATAGTCCAAGCAACAGGGAGTTTATAGCAGGCTTACCTGGAAATAATTAAAGAAGTTTTGAAAATTGGCAGTTTAATGTAGTATCATATCGCGAATAATATACTAAATTTGCGACCTCGAGGGACCGCCGCTCCCTCCACTAAATTGGAAAAATGGCGCATAAAATTGGTTTTTTGACAATATATCCATTCTAGTCACTCCTAGATAAAAATAGTTAATGTGTTAATTGTAGAGAATTAAATTCTCTACAACTTTTGTATTAAAACTTTTTTTGTAGAGTTAATAGTTTGAGAGTTATCTCTATGTAAATGAGAGCATATTTCTTGACATTGCATAAATGTTCTCTTTTCAGCCGGAATTTTATTTGTTGACGACTAGTTATTAGTTAATTATTTGTCTTATACTTTGATAGAAGTTTTTACAAATCATAATGATAAATAAATTATTTATTTGGGTATAGTTTTATGTTTTTATATATTAATACAATGTTTCGGGAAACTTTACGTTGTCTTCGTCCAGGTAATAAATGAATGTGTCAATTATTTTATGTATAAGAGAGCTACTATGATCTAAATATTCAAAAAATTGATGCCTCTAACATTTATTGTCTGACGTCAGATATAAGCGCTAACCATACATAACAGTTGTGCAGACGTTGTTTAGACAGTTTAGGTTTAGACATAGTTGATATTATACATTTAACATATGGACAACTTTCTGTTTAAATAAGCAAATAAAAATAATATGAAAATCGTTTAATTTCTTATTTTTCTCATGTTTTCAAAATACTGTAATAAATAGCAAAAATTTCGAGAATTAGAATAACGCAAAACAAAAGTAGATATTTAAAACCGTTGATTGGCGGCCATATTGAATTTCTATTTTAGAAATCCCTTTTCAAATGTTTTTATGACACCAAACACGGGATGATTCTGACAAATGTGTTCAAAATGGTGGCCGTTAATGGACGGCCATTTTGAATTTCTTTTTTCGAAAGTCATTTTCAAATGTTTTTATATGATACCAAACACGAAATGACTCGGAGGTATGATTATTTGTGGGTGGGGGGGAGAGGTTCGTGCCCAAAATTTTGACAGAATGCGTTATCATCGGCGACGAGTCTATGTGCCAAGTTTCAGCTTGACTGGGTAACAGGAAGAGGGTTAATTAGCCCTACAAAGCCCGCGCCCCAAAACAATCGAAGTTAATACTAAGATTACGTGGTTCCTCTCGGCGAAAATATTTTAATATCGACTTAACTAAGGCCTTAATAAAATTTAAAAATAATGTAATTTAAAGAAAAATGTTCAACAAATCTAATGCTGCGAACCAAATTTTGATATTTTTATTTGTTTAGAAACGATAGTTGTTTAAACTTTATGAAAACTAATTAATACAAAATTTTGCTGTTTTCTCTCCATGAAAATCCTCAAATTTTGACACAGCAAAGATTTTTTTAAAATTTGAAAATTTTCAGTGTTATATAAAAATGTTCAAAGAGTTTAATTCTGGAAACCGGAAGTCGATATTATACTCCATTTAATAATAACAGCTGATTTAATATTATAAATAAAAATATTGTTTTCATTTTTCAGTTTTTTTTCAAAGAATATCTAAAAATTCTGAATTTATCGTGCCTCTTAGATATTTTTCAAATTATGTATCTTATATAAAAATGTGTGGAGAATCCAATGCTTGAAACAGAAATTCGATATCTTTATCCGTTAAAAAATAACAGTTGAAAAACGCAAAAATGAACGTTTTTTTCCTTATTATGTTTTTAAGAATAAACAAAAATTATTCCTTAACAAGAACAACTAGAAAGTTGAAAATTATATTTCTTATAGAAAAATACCTAAGAAATCGATTGCTGAAAACCGGAAGTCGATACCTTTGTTCGCTAAGAAACTACAGCCATTTTTGTGTGGTAAGACAAGGATACTACTTTATTTAAATTGATAGAAAATGCTCAAATTAATTTTCTCGATTTTCTCGAAAACTGTGCTACTTACGTAAAAACTGCATACAACATTTTTATAGAGAATTGTCCATTCTATCTATTTCAATAAAAAAATTTCTCGAAATATTCACTATTTACGAGATAAACGCTAAAAACAAAAAATGGCGGCCATTTTTTCAATATGGCGGAGGGAGCGGCGACTCCTCAAGGTCGCAAATTTAGTATATTATTCGGGATATGAAACTACACTTTCCTGCAAATTTGCAAAACTTCTCTAATTTTTTCCAGGTAGAACTACCTATTGCTTGGACTAATATTACTATTGACAATACGTAGAAATTATCGGTGTAATATAATGAATAGGTGTAATATACTCACCTCACAAAGTCGAGAAGAGTCAGTTGGTTTCAAATTTTTTCTTTTCACTTTGCTTGTCCATTGTTGTCTTCTATTCTCATCCCTGGGAAAAACCTTAATCAAATATCCTTGTTCCGATCGATTAGAACAACCAACAGCACAGCTACCAACCATCTGATATTAAAATACTACATTTAATTAATGATTGTCACTTTTCCTTCATACCGTGAGTTTTATTTAACGTGAAACATTGGATCTTTCATATCCATGGTTACGAATTTGACAGCAATGCGATTCATTTAAAATAGAACATAGGCTGTCATTATCAAGTAAATATTAGTTCTCAATGCAGATGTTAGCCTCAGACAAGTACCTATCTGATTTATTTCGTGTATTTGAGAATTTGTTATAAATTGTATTCTGAAAAAATATCAATTAAAGTAGTTCGGTCGTCAATTGAAGTCGTTGATTTTGTATTGAAAATGGTCTGGTTGAATAGAAAATTTAATATTATTTTCAAAAGTGCCAAGAAAACATGCCTTTGCGGTACTCGTTTTTGAGAAAAATGAGTTTGAAGTTCACTGTTTTTACATGGGCTCCTATGGAAAATGACACTTTTGGTTAAGAAAAATTGAAATTGCGCCGTAAAAGTTCGTTGAATAAATAGTGGCAAATTGATATTTGGAAAGGTAATATATTAAGGCTTCGTTATGCATAGTCAAAACCCTACGTTGCCGATGTAAATAGGCCAAAAAATGGGAAAATATGTGACAAAATCACGACCAAGCGGAAGCCGATCGGGCGTCACGTTCTGCAGGGTTGCCAACTGCGAAGCGTGGAAAATTTAAACGCAGATTAGAATGTTAACCTTTTATTTCTTGAAACAGATTGGATTGAAAAACCAATGATTTTCATGATTTTAAGTCATTTATCAAGAACTCGGTTTTATACACACACTATCGTATTTATCATTTACAACATAGCTTCAAACAAAATTCCGAACTGATGTAGATAACTGTGAATGCCTCGGACAATGCTGCCAACTGTGTCGACGCCATAACCTGGCCCGAATCAAGTTGCGAATGAAATTACAAGATTTGTAAAATACGACTATTTGTTTGAGAACCAGATGCATAAAAATTCATAATAAAACATTAAAAACCGTTACAGTCGAATTTCACTTCATAAATTGACAACAAAAAACGGACTGATTTGACTAGTGTCAACGACGACCGAACTACTTTAAATGTTTATATTTCTTGCAACTTTTTTCATATCTAAAATGATTAGAAATACATACATATTTCATTTGCTATGTTCTATTTTAAAGTAGTTCGGTCGTCGTTGATGCTAGTCAAAATCATTCCGTTTTTTGTTGTCAATTTATGAAGTGAAATTCGACTGTAACGGTTTTTAATATTTTATTATGAATTTTTATGCATCTGGTTCTCAAACAAATAGTCGTATTTTACAAATCTTGTAATTTCATTCGCAACTTGACTCGGGCCAGGTTATGGCGTCGACACAGTTGGCAGCATTGTCCGAGGCATTCACAGTTATCTACATCAGTTCGGAATTTTGTTTGAAACTATGTTGTGAATGATAAATACGATAGTGTGTTTATAAAAACGAGTTCTTGATAAATGACTTTAAATCATGAAAATCATTGATTTTTCAATCCAATCTGTTTCAAGAAATAAAAGGTTAACATTCAAATCTGCGCTTAAATTTCCCACGCTCCGCAGTTGGCAACCCTGCAGAACGTGACGCCCGATCGGCTTCCGCTGGTCGTGATTTTGTCACATATTTTCCCATTTTTTGGGCTTTTTACATCGGCAACGTAGGGTTTTGACTATGCATAACGAAGCCTTAATATATTACCTTTCCCAATATCAATTTGCCACTATTTATTCAACGAACTTTTACGGCGCAATTTCAATTTTTCTTAACCAAAAGTGTCATTTTCCATAAGAGACCATGTAAAAACAGTGAACTTCAAACTCATTTTTCTCAAAAACGAGTACCGCAAGGGCATGTTTTCTTGGCACTTTTGAACATAATATTAAATTTTCTATTCAACCAGACCATTTTCAATACAAAATCAACAACTTCAATTGACGACCGAACTACTTTAAATGAAACGCTCTAATACATTGCTGTCAAATTCGTAACCATGGATATGAAAGATCCCATGTTGCACGTGAAATAAAACTCACGGTATAAACCACGATGTAAAATATAATTTGTATTTTACATCGTGGTATAAACACTGTCAACAATACTTTGTTCTGTCAAACAGTGTTTCTTGTACGTTTAGTGTTTATTATTTATAAAACGGAAAGTAACAATTTCCCTTAAATAACTTATAAATAATATATATTATGCTTTTATGCTTACCGTAAGATCTTCTTCTAAGATTATTTTAAGCTGGGATCACGGTCAAAGAAGATTAGGTTTATCAACTAATACGATTTTGCCAGTCGCCCGCCAGACCCGCCGTTGAGCGGCGCTGGTGTATCACTGGAGGTAGAGCGGACTGACCATATAAGCGTCCGGTGCAATCACCAGATCGGTTTGATAGTCCCAATCCGCCTCTGGTCTATATAGAGTTTAAATGAACAACATAAATGTTTTAAAAGGTAAATCAAGATCAGTACTAAACGTCAGAATTGACACATCAACAACGCGCGCTATGGAAACCTACCTCCAATGATACAGGAGAGACATCTATCCAAGGGTACTTATTCTGACCGCATAGCACCAATGTAAAAGGGTAGTTTACCATTTTTTTTTTAAATTTTTTATTGAAACTTCATGTTATTTGAAAGCGATTGAGAGTACTGATAAGTCTTAATTGTTCTTAATAACGCTGTAATTTATTTTTAAAGTTTGTGTGACGGAAATGTACAACTGAAAATCTTCTCAAACAATGGGGCTGGAATTAAAATGTACTCATGTAAAATCAACTGTTTTTAAATGTTACAAAATATAAAATACAATTTGGTAGTTTCTTTATTACTGTATGTAAGAATACACGTGAAAATATATTCTTTAGATATATAATTTATAAATTTGCCTTCAATAATTTGATCCTGAGTTTTAGTACCACTTATATGATTCGCAGACCTATGTCATTCAACATATCTTTCAATGGGAGTATTCGGGCAAAGCTTATCAATTTTCATTACAGATTTAGCAAAAAACTATGATTTTATGCTAGCGCGCTAAACTGCACATATTTTACTACAAAATTCGGGCAAGGTACATTGAAATTATCAAAGAATTTAATTTAATTTTTGTTACTTCAATTAAATGACATTGATTGGAATGATAACGTATCCACGATATCTACGAAATATATTATAAAATGTCTAAATATTTTGACAATTATATCGTTTGTCTGTCCCAATGGTTTGTATTTATATTTTACGGCTAATATCGAAGACTCAACGAAGCAAAGTCCCTAACGTGTAACTTTATTTGGCAGATATCGTTATAAATAAATTTAATTTCTTGTGATTAATTTTTAAAGTACATTATTTTACATGACAGTTCATAGATAAAGAAACACTACGTTGAACAAAGATAGACGGCATACACGTTGCAATAATTTAGAATAGGATAGATGTGTGAGAGAGAGAGCTCGAGAGAGAACGCATTACTGTGACGTAGATGTACGATACGTAAAATCTCAAATATTTAAAGAACTATTAACTTTTTGAAAATTTTTTTCATGGCAATAACTTATTACTGGGGTCTCCTTTCAATATAATTGACTGGATTGCTAATTTGCTACTATGGTAAACTACCCTAATGGGTAGTCATACAACCTAACCTAGTCATACAACCTAACCTTCTTTGGCCGTGGCTGGGATTATGCACAAATATTGTTCTACTTTGAACTAACAGCTAACGAAGAATGAAACGATGATAAAATACAAGACTAAATTAAACTATTACATGCATAAATACAACACGAGTCAATCAGACTACAAATGCTACATCCAACAAAAATAAACTCTGTACCCGTACGAAACGAAACACGCAACGCAAACGTCAATCAGTTAGCAAAGTCCGCCATGTTTGTTCCAAATTCTATCAGCCAATCAAAATTAGGAACACCATTGTCTTCACTCTGTCTATATAGGCACTCTAGCTGCCAACTGTCAATAGCGCCATCTATTGACTGTAATTAGGTACTATAAATAAAAGACGTGCGCCTGCAACTTCTGACAGGGGTTTTCAATGAAAAACATAGCCAGTCGGTAAACCTAATTATTCTTTAACTGTGAACCTAAAAGTGATCTTTTTTGGCCGAATCTGAAGTTTGCAGTCGAGGCGTAGGCCGAGGCCAGCAATTCAGGTGAGGCTAAAAACACTTTTAAGCCGAGGTGCACACAGCATTTTTTAGGTGGCTATCAAAAAATATATAATTTTATGTCAAAAAAAGTTTCTTAGTATCATAATAGTCCAGTCAGGAGAGGTTTTGACTGAAGACTAATACATAACCAAATGAAATTTGGCATGTGAGTAGTTAAGAACATACAGAAACAAAAAAAAAATTCGCTCCACCTCGGTATGCTCCGCTTCCCACAAAAATTTTCAGTTGAAACTCAACATTTTCTTGTAACGCATTTTCCTCGAAAACTATCAAAGATTTTGGAAAACTGTTTTGACAGGATGAAAGCTGAGGAAATTTGCTACCAAAATGGTCTTTGAAAATTTTTCATAAGTAGCACCGTGTAGGCTTTAGCCGTTTAATATTCGAATTACTTGAGAATTTTCTGTATAGTAGGCGCTACCACGGGGATAAAACTCAAATGTGGTTTTAAATTGTTAGCAACAGCGCCGCCACAACTGCCTGGAGAACTAAAATCTACGTTTTTTGTGTGTAACTCTCATCTAGTAAAAGAAACGCACCGTTTACGCCTTTGTTTATGTTGTGAAAGTTTGACAGTCAAACACAAACACGTGCGTTGAGTAAGCACCAAGCACGCGGTACGCACTAAATTTAAATATATAGCCCCCGAACTCAAGAACTTGCCAATTTGATGATGTGATGTATATATCTCTATAATTATAATTTAAATGTCTAAGTTTTATATTATTTCAGAGGATTTTGAACTGCTTGAACAATGTCAACGCCAATCATGTTAAAAAATAAATGCCAAGTGCCACATTGTGCCAATGCTTACAAAACAAATACTTCCAATAAACATTTCTTCAAATATCCCCAAAAAGAAGACACGCGGAAAAAGTGGTTTCAATTTATAAATTTACAAGAAAATTACAATAAAATTATATATTTGCGAAGATCACTTTGATATATCTTGTTTCACAAGTACGCTAAAAAAATTGCATAGAAATACTATTCCTACACTGACAAATTCAACTGCTAGAACCTTGGCTGATTTAAAATCGTTTCCTGAAACATATTCAAAACTAATTGTCTCCTGTACTAAATTATGAACCTGAAATATCTTCCGAATTGATTCCAACGATATTAAATACCATCATCTACTAGAACACTACCAGAGTATGGATCGCTTCCTGAAACATCATGTGAATTGATTACAACTCCTATGGTCACAAACTCTACTACTATATCTGTACCAGATTATGAACCGCTTGGCGGCACATCCTTTGAATCGGTTCTACCTTTTAAAGTAACAAAATCATCTACTCCTACTCCATCTAATTTCATAGATTCCAAAGCAGTTGTTCAATATTGAAAGTTCAGAAGATAGAAATTTGTATTTTAAGGAACGAAGACAAATAAAAAGATTCACATTATCCGATTTTGGAATTAGAAAACTGGCAGATCTTACACCTAGAGATTTAAAAATGTATAAAGAAAATAAGCGATTAAAAAATGAAACATATGTTTCAGTTCAGACTGTGAAAATTGTAAAAGTTGTTTATTGTCACAGAATTTAGAACCAACCGCATCATATTTTCACTATGAATAAGTAAGTAGACGATAAAAAGCGATTAAAAAATGTATCAGGAAATTTGTGTCTGGTTCTAGCACAAATATATATATATATTATATATTTTTTTATTAAAAGATTTTGGTTTTGTCTACCAGTAACAAACAAAATTCGATTTTACTTTTCATACTTGTCTTATTCATTTACAAGAAGTTAAAACAGAGATTTTTAAAAATCTTCTCTCTTAATTATTCGAAAATATTTTGATGATATGAATTCAAAAATAATTAAAAAAGCTAAACGTACTTAACGACATTCCTATAAACAAATTTTTTGTGTAATTATGTTTTTGTTCGATATATTTTATACATTTTATACTATTTACTTACTTAAATTTTCTGTTAGGTACTACATTTATTTGTTCCTAATTATTGTAATCAAAATGTGATATGTTATTTCAAATAAATTTTAGTTTTAGTTATATAAAAAATATAGTACTTATTTTTAATAGTAATTTTCATTTTAAGCTAGAACTTGTCATCAAAATTAATTTGTCTTTGAAAAAGTTCTGAAATTATTTTAACGAAAATAAATTTCAAATAAAAGTGCGAATTGCTACATTTTCTTAAAATTTTATTTGAAATATTTTTCTCTTTAGGAACTTTTTACAAAAGAAAATTTTGATAACATGCTTTTGTTTAAAATGAAAATACTGTAGGTACCTATTTAATTTAAATATGCCGGTACAATATGCCTCCTGTCATTTTAGTTCATTCCAGGCAGTTGTGGTGCGCTCGTGTCGACACTGCTATTTTTATACATTAAGTTGTGTCTCTTTCCTTCTTAATCCTCTGTGGGCGCTACATTGCGAATGACGTAATAAATTCGCTGCTACAGAATGAATATGGTATAACTTCGTTAAAGATCATAATTTTGTAAAGATAAAAATTGCATTTTATTCGTCGAGGCTTCCACTTTCAATTGCACTAATAACATTTGAATTTACGACCCCGTTTATACCGAGAAACTTGCTTTTTAAAGAATCATAACTCAGTATTAGAAGACGTTGAAAGAATTCTCAATATTTTCAATATCTATGAATGAAATTGTAAACTGGTAGAGGATTATCTTCATCAAACCATCCCCAATCACATGCAAATATTTGGAGGGTTGTGTGTTGTACGTCCGAAAAAAAAACTGGTTTTCGCTATCTCATAGATTTCTTTATTTATTGCGGGCACGAGCATTTTTGAAAATAGGCCACTTTTTGGCCCCGTAAATTGATTTTTAATGAGCTTATCGTTAAGTACAAATCCTAATCAACAAGATTCTGTAATTTGTTTCATCAATTGTACTACTACGTACATGTAACAGATGTTTTCCTAAAAAAAGATCATAACCTATAAATAAAGAAGGTAGCGAAAACCAGTTTTTTTTTCGGACGTACAGTAATGTTCAGAAATAATGCCCAGACTCCCTACTCCAGTGCTGACGATTTATGAAAAATTCGAAATACGTCTGCAGTCGTTGATGAACAGAGGCAGAAGATACAAAGCAAAAGATAGCTATACTCCCAATTTTCTCGGAAAAACAACATTAGCTACGGTAAACAGAGGCTTCAGATTTTGAAATATTTTGTAAATTAGGATTCACTACTTTCGATGATACCTCGGATTGATACTTTCTTATTGAATCACTAGTATTGTCAAAATTCTGCATTAAAATAAGAACTCATTAATTCATATATATTTATTTATAAAACATATTGTAGTGAAATAACTCAAATTAAATTATGCGTTAAGAATTATCATAAAAAAATAATTAAACGATGCTTTTTATATTTACATATATCTATTTCTAAACTTTGTAATACAAAGACAATAATAGGTAAATTAATAATAAAACATATTTAAGAATAATGTAATTTAATTACATTATAACGATATATTTTTATAAATCTTATATTCAAATAAATAAATAAATATTACAAAAAATGGTCGTCAGAAGTAAAAAACAAAAAGTACCATATGCAAAGAAATATCACAGTTATGATCGTCGAATAAATAAAAAATCTGCTGTGGCCAGTACACGACCTCTCGCCTAATTCTGCTTATTCTACTAATCTAATAAATAGTTTTACTTACATTTTAATAGTTTCATGTTCATGTAATATGTAAACCAAGATGCAAGCAAAAGATGTCAACTGTACTGTCACTGTCATTATAATTCAAATTTTGAGTAAAAACAAATTTCATATCATGGACAACAAGATATTGGTACTTAGTTGCACTTTATTTTATTGCTAAATACTACCAGATTCAGCAAATTGTATTTAAAATTCACTCTACCCATACATAATTATATTATCATTTATTTTTATTTGCAAAAATTGTCATAAATAAATAATGTACCAATTTATTTAAGAAAAACTATATCAAGTTCCAAAAAGTACTACTTCCGGTTTACGGATTTCTACCAAAATCTTATCCGGTGTTAAGATCCTTATTAAAACCTTAAATATGAAATTTGGTTATTAAAGGTTTGATACTTTTTCAGATATCGTGGACGAAAAATCGTCAGTCCATACATTCATACAAACACACACACACACATACACACACACAGACATCATCGGGAAAATATTAAATTCGTATTCTAGAGACCCTGAAACGTGCTTATCCACCAAAAACTCATACTCGAAAATTTTGACCCATTACAATACCTCTCTTATATAATATGAGGCGAGAGGTAAAAAGAACGTAAAATAAGATAAATATAAAAAATATATATATAAACAAAGGTGTATCAACATAAAATCACAAAAAATGGTCGTTACAGTTTAACTCTCTGGTCCAAAATTCATTTCGAATAAAAATGATTAACTATTCGTTATTAAAATTAAAAAGCGGAAAATTATGGAGTAAAAAAGAGGATTATCTGTATTCGATGTAAGTTTATCTTTTTTTTGGCGCCATAAGGGTGCAGAATATTCGCTAAATATTCGGTTATTCGACAGACAATCATACATTATATTCGTTATTCGGCACATTTACTATTCGTTATATCTCTAATAATAATTAAAAATAATCTAAATAATATATTTTGGAATCCTGCATAAAGCGGGAGGAAAAGTATTTTTTCTCTCTAGGGAGGAAAAGATAAAGTGGATTTCCGCATAAGGCGAGAGAAAAAGTACTTTTCCTCCCTAAGGAGAAAAAATAAAGTGGATACCCGCATAAATCGGGAGGAAAACTACTTTTACTGCCCAGGGAGGAATATTACTGACCGGTCAGAAATACCTCACTTTCGTCCCTAATAATAGGGACGAAAGGTGGCGTTTTCGATGCAGGTATTGAAAAAATAATTTATTTAATTAGAGTTGTTAATTAAATCAGATTAAAACTGAAACAAAAATCTAAACATTTTTATTTCTTACATTGTAAGTTACAGTTTAACTCTCTGGTTCAAAATTCATTTGGATTTCATACACTTGACGAAATTCTAAGTCAAGGTATTTTCTTGCTTCTCAGGTAAAGAGGATACTTCTAAATTTGGTTCTATTTTCTTGGAATAGAAGCAATATACCTTTCCTTTGCTACTTATCTCTCATCACCCTCACTCAATCGAACGTATATCGAATTTTTCATAAATTGTCGGCTCTGGAGTGGGGCTTCTGGGCATTATTTCTGAACATTACTGTACAACACACAACGCTCCAAATAGTTGCATGTGATTGGGGATGATTTGGTGAATATAATCCTCTACGAGTTTACAATTTCATTCATAGATATTGAAAATATTGAGAATTCTTTGAACGTCTGCTAATACTGAGTTATGATTCTTTAAAAAGCAAGTTTCTCGGTATAAACGGGGTCGGAAATTCAAATGTTATTAGTGCAATTGAAAGTGGAAGCCTCGACGAATAAAATGCAATTTTTATCTTTACAAAATTATGATCTTTAACGAAGTTATACCATATTCATTCTGTAGCGGCGAATGTTTTACG
Organism: Agonum fuliginosum; assembly: GCA_947534325.1. NCBI lineage: Eukaryota > Metazoa > Arthropoda > Insecta > Coleoptera > Carabidae > Agonum > Agonum fuliginosum. The sequence continues at coordinate 24,993,527 of OX384031.1, read as the reverse complement.
TCATTCTCAATGTAGCGCCTACTATGCAGAAAATTCTCAAGTCATTCGAATATTAAACGGCTGAAGCCTACACGGTGCTACTTATGAAAAATTTTCAAAGACCATTTTGATAGCAAATTTCCTCAGCTTTCATCCTGTCAAAACAGTTTTCCAAAATCTTTGATAGTTTTCGAGGAAAATGCGTTACAAGAAAATTTTGAGTTTCAACTGAAAATTTTTGTGGGAAGCGGAGCATACCGAGGTGGAGCGAATTTTTTTTTTGTTTCTGTATGTTCTTAACTACTCACATGCCAAATTTCATTTGGTTATGTATTAGTCTTGGATTTCAGTTAATTTTTGACTCTCCTGACTGGACTATAAATAATTTTAATTATATAATTTAGGCTAATTAAGTTGTAGGTAATTATTTCTAAATATATTTACCAATTAAAATTAAATAAATTTGTTATTTAGCGGCCGTAAAGTAAATGCGGCCGTGAAGTAAAAGCGGCCGTGAAGTAAATGCGGCCGTAAAGTAGTCATTTTGACAGATGTCAAAAAATGTGACACTTTACGGCTGTCAAAGGATACGTAAAACAACTATTTATGCAATAGCCACCTAAAATAGTATATTACATTACAAGTCATGAAAATGTTTCATTGCAGACGAGGAGGCGTTTGAAGAATGCGAGGATGCGCAGCGTCCGAGCATTTCTTCAAAGCCTCCGAGTCAAGCAAAGACATTTTTATGACGCGTGATGTATTCTATTTTTTTTAAATCGGCAATTAAGCTTAAAATTATAAAAAAAATTAGGTTTGCATAAATCATCAGAGCTGTGACAAATCATCAGAGCTGTGACAAATCATCAGAGCTGTCACAAATTTTAGAAAAAGTTGTCATGACAAGTAAACAAAGTTGAAAGTAAAAATGACTAGGCATGAAAATAAAATTTTCATGCCTAGTCATGAAAATCTTACTTTCATGCCGCAAATTAGTCTGGAAATGACGATTTTCATGCCGATTTTGAAAAAAAGCATTTAGATTCCTATCTTTAGCATGTTTATCGATGCTGTGAACAATAACAATAGGTATCTGGTTGCGCGTGCGCATGTAAAATCACGGGAATGCATAATATAGTCCTGGGGCTTGTTTATCGATGGTCCTGGGTGTCGCGTATAGATGGCAGTAAAATCACTTGCCGTAAGTGGTGGGGGAATGCCGCCATTTGCAGTCAATGACCCATAGAAAACTAAACAAATAAGAAATGCAACTCATGGCCGTTTGCACCGGTTTCACTTAATATTTAAGTACCCCTTATCCAAATAAGTAAATTGCACCAATTTTTACGGTGCCCTTAAATCAGTACAGCTCCCCTTAAATTTAAGCTGAAGTTCAGGTGCCACTTAGAGGTATCCTTAACGTAAATACTGCATTTATAAAAGCCTTTAGAAATATGAAATATACATATCTGCATTTGCAGGTTCATGATGAATTTAGATTTATAATTTACATTTAAAATATGACCATATTTTATATTCTAAATCTAAATTTGTACATGCGTCCAATCATATCACATTATATTAAAGTGATCATAGTGAGTTGAAAAGAGACAATTATTGACACGTTGAAGTGACACTTAGGCCCGGTTTTACCATTGATAGTTAAATTTTAACTAATAGTTAACTAATAGTTATATATTTTTTCCGTTTTACAAGTGGTAGTTAACCACCAAACTGATGGTAAACTGTGAATTACTGTAACTACTACCTATTCTGTTAGTTAAGTTGTAGTTATTCAATCTGACATAAAACAAAAAAAGATTAATTTTTTTTGACACATTGTATTACGAAGCGTCAATTTTCTGAAATGTTTAATTGGGATTTTGATGATTATGATGATCATGACGAAATTTTATTGAGACGTCCAAAAATAGTAAAGAGACCGAATAAATCATTTTGAAAGATGGGATCGGCAAGATTTTTTTATGCACTTTCGTCTTTCTCCAAGAACTGTGGAAAACATATTATTAGAAGTGGAAGATGCAATAGCGCATCCAAGCAATAGGTTTTTCATTTAAATCGTTTATTTCAAATAATATTTGACGATTGTCACGCTCTTTATAGGAACAATGCTCTGTCGGCAGAAGACCAACTTTTACTTACATTACGATTTTACACTACAGGATCTTTTATTAGTATAGCTGGTGATTTTATTGGTGTCAGTAAGTCCACAGCGAGCACAACAGTGGCTCGAGTTACCTCAGCCATAGCTTCTTTACGACCAAGAATTATAAATATGCCTGAAACCTCTGAAGACGTAGCGTTGTGCCGACAGAAATTTTATAATATTGCCAGATTTCCGCGCTGCATAGGTGCTATCGACTGCAGCCTTGTTAAAATACAGTCACCGGGCGGAAATAATGCTGAAATTTTTCGAATAGGAAACAGTTTTTCTCCTTAAATGTGCAAACTGTAGCAGACGCTGATTATAAAATAAAAAAATATTGTGGCACGGTGGCCAGGATCATCACACGATGCACATATATTTAGAAATTCTCGGTTGATGCATTCATTGGAAGCTGGCCGCTATCATGATTCGGTTATCCTGGGTGATAGCGAATATCCTATTAAAAATTATTTAATTACCCCTCATAGACGAACTCAAAATGAAGCAGAAAATTTGTTCAATGAATCTCAAATTCGAACTAGAAATCCAGTTGAAAAATCTTATGGCATTTGGAAGAGAAGATTTCCAGACCTAGCATTAGGATTAAGATTAAAAATTCAAACAATTCAATCGGTAATACGAGCCTTTCTGCGAAGCAGCAGGTTTTCGGGAACATTCTTGAATTTTATTTTTATCTACAGAAGTATTTTTATTAACTAAATTATATGTGCCTGGAGTTTCTTCTATGACAATTAATTTATTGTTGATAGCCTAATCAGCAATATGTGTTGCATCATCTAATGCATTGTCAACTATATATTTCTATTTCTATTAATTCTGCTTGATTGTTTTCTATATTTTGGAATATTTCTAAAAATTAAATTACATGTATCACAAGCACAACGTAATGTCTACATTCTGCATCATACCATTATTTTCGAAATCGTCATCATGGAGAGGTGGTAAACCTTCCACAGATGTGGCTCCTATTAAATCTCTCATTTCCAGATCTATATTGGTAATATCAACCATATCAGGGGGTCCTCCACCAGTTCTTAATAAAGAGTTTTTATTTCTCAAAATCTTTTGTTTACAGTCTTTTTTCATATTTCGGAATTTAGTTTTAAGTGATTCTGCGTCACGAAAAACTCCCATTTTATTTTGGCTGTTAAATTCTTTTTCAATTTGAGACCACACGTTTTTTTTCTGATCCCCAAGTCGTTTGGCCACTTTTTTATTTTCAATAATACGTTCATATTTTATTACAAGTTGCATAAGCAATTCTTGTTCTTCCTCCGCAAAATTATTGCTTTTTTTCTTGTCCATTTTAACACAATTTAGTTATATTAATTAGTTGAACGTCAGAAAATTTAACGAAAACAAAGGTGATTTTTTCACCAGAAGCAATGTACTCTATTCAAAACAACTACCAACATTGCAAATTTAATACAAAACTTCTGATTACGTAACCAACAGTTTGAAATGTATTGTCAAACATAATAAAATATAACTAGTAGTTAACCACTAATTATATATAACTAATAGTTACCGAACTACAAATTAAACATCAAATTGAAAAACCGGCCCTAAAATATTTTGACTTGTGGTTGTCGATTTGCTAAAATGAATATCAGAAATATGTATATAAGATTAAGATTTATATTCTATGTAGGAAAATATAGATAAATATCATAAAGACAAAAAACTATTACATTTGACATTTACGGTTATAGGTATATAATAAATGGCATTTCATATTTTCAATTTGTCAAAAAGTCAAAAATTCATATGACAAACACTCAAATATTTTATTTTTTGTTTTCATAGGTAGGCAGATAAATCAAAATTGTAACAAATTTGTCGAATTTTTAACTTCTTGTAATTGGAAAATGGTGGTAGATAGAAACAACGTTTTGAATACATATTGTAGACAGTAACATTTAGTATACAATGTTATTTAAAAAAATCCATTTAATTCAAAATTTTTGAGGATATTCCAGAAAAACTCTTCAGATCTTCAAGAAACTACCACTTCCGGTTGCACGATCAACACCAAAATCTAATCAGATCTAATCTAGTGTATCATTATATTGTATACAAAATTTCAAATTTTTTTATTCAGTGGTATTTGAGTTATCGTACCTCCAACATCCATCCTGACACATACACAGACACACACACAGACATCATCGCGAAATTATCAAAATCGTGTTCTAGGGACCTCAAAACGTGCTTATCCATTGAAAACTCACTATCGAAATTTTAGCATGATTACAATAATACCTCTCTTACAGATATGAGTGACGAGAGGTAAAAATCTGACGTGGACACCACATGACTTCCTTGTACGCCTATTAAACTGTTCATACTTTTCTTAATAACTAAAATGTGGAATAATATAAAAAAATCTGACGTGGCCACTGTAATATGTTGTTTATTAAAACACTACATATTATTTAATAACTTTAATATCAAAATAAAGTAATACAAAATACTGCATGTGATAACATAAGTTTTACATGTGACAACTGTCAAATCTCAACTGGTGTTGCCAACCGTGTTTAACCAAACTTTCCTGATTCCTAAAACATAATAATACAAAACATCTCTACATCTCCCTTTTTACCTTCCGCTTACCTGTAAAGGAAGGTATTGGAATCATGCAAAAAATCGGGTAGTGAGTTTTTAGTGGATGAGCACGAATTAGGGTCCTTACAACTCATTTTTGATAGTTTCCCGATGATGTCTGTATGTATGTATGTGTGTGTGTGTGTGTGTGTATGTGTGTGGTCCGGGCCGATGCCGTCTGTCGGATAACTCAAATACGAATTACCCAAAAATTTTGATATTTGGTATTTTACAATTGTATACGAATAGGAAGAGCTCATTAGATTTTGGTACAAATATCTTCACCGGAAGTGATATTTTTTGAAGATTGAAAAGATTAAGTGTCAAAAATTTCTATAAATTTGGATAAATATAGTATTTATTTGTAATAAGAATAAGAGGAAAAGTTATTTGCAATTTACGTTATAAAAAAATTGTCTTTATCTGGTAGCATTAAAGAACTGCAGTAAAATTTAAAAAATAAATTTATCAAATAAAACGTTGAAATCTTGTAATCCATGTTCGGTTGATTTTTGTTTCTGCATAAAAAATATTGACAGATGACACGGGTGACAAGTTGGCATACTAGCGCTATATAAGTCATAAGTAAGCTATTCAATGTAGTAACTGAACGGAGGATTGCTTCAACACAGAAGAGTTTTCGTGAGAATGAATCTTTTGATTCAGGTGGTACAAATTTCTGTGTTTGAATATTTTAGATTTTTATTTGTATATTTTAAATGGGCACCGGATTGTACGTATACATTTCTGTTTAAAGGCTAGATATGGCGGAAGGTTGTGTGATGGCCACGTCAGATTTTTTAGTTTAATAAACATTACAAACAAATTATAAATTTAAACGGTCTGGTTTTTTAATATTCCTTCTTGTTCGTTCTTCTCTACTGTCTTTGGAAGTAATACTTGGATTATTGTTAATTTTTACTTTAAAACCTATTTCTGTTGGTCTGATGAAGAAACGGTTTCTTTTGTATATGTTTCCTTCCTCTGTTTGTATTAGATATGTTCTTAAATCTACTACTTCTATTATTTTTCCCATAATCCAATTCTTATCATCTTTATCTTTTTTAAAACTTACTTTCTCTCCTTTTTCCAATTTCTTGAGATCTTTACTTCTTTTATCGTAATTTATTTTCTGAGTATTTTGATTTCTGTTTATTGTTTGGATATATTCTTGGGTTTTTATGATTTTCGACTTCAATTTCTCTTCCTTCATTGGTAACGTGTCTCTTAAAATTCTTGAATTTAATATTTGAGTTGGTGAGTATTTCGAATTATTTAATGGTGTGTTTCTCATATTTAACAAAGATAAATATATATCTCCATCTTCTTCTTCAGTCTTCTTTAGTACATTTTTTATAGTCTGTACTGTTCTTTCCACCTGTCCGTTTGACTTTGGATATCTTGGTGATGATTTTACATGTTGGAATTCCCATTCTTTGGTGAATTTTTCAAATTCTTGGGATGAAAATTGTGGTCCGTTGTCCGTAACGAGATATTTTGGAATTCCTTGTCTTGAAAATACTTCCTTAATTTTATTTATAATCGTATTTGATGTCGTGTCTGTTTTTAGCTTCACTAACTCTACATATTTAGAATAGTAATCTACTAACACTAAATAGTTGTCATTTCCATAATGAAAAAGATCACTTCCTACTTTGTACTATGGTATTCTGGGAATGTTATGATTTATTAATGATTCTTGCTGGTTATTTTTGGCATATTTTGTGCATGCATAACAATTATTTATTAATTTTTCTATGTCATTAATCATACCATGCCAGTACACCATATTATTAGCTCTTGCCTTGCATTTGTTAACACCTTGATGTCCTATGTGAATTTTATTAAGAATTTCTTTTTGCATCTTCTTTGGTATAATAATGTTTTGATTTCTAAAAATAATTCCATCTTGAATTGTAATTTCATTTCTGTAGTTATAATACTTCTTTAAATGATTTGGAATTTTAGATATTGTATTTGGCCATTCTTTTATGATTTGCTTTAAGTCTTTAAGTTCTTCACCATCATCTGTATATTTCTTTAATTCTTTAAGTTTATCATCTGTAATATTAATTGATTTATTTACTAAACATACTTGTGCTTCTAATTCCGTCTCTATTGTTTTATCGTATTCGTCTATGTAAGCTCTTGATAAAGTGTCAGCTATGATGAGCTCTTTTCCTGGCTTGAATATCAATTCAATGTCATATTTTTGTAGTCGTAGCATCATACGTTGTAGTCTGGCTGGACAATCATTTAAATTTTTCTTAAATATGTTTATTAATGGTTTGTGGTCTGTTTCCACCTTGACTTTGTTTCCGTATACGTAATGATGAAATTTTTCAATCCCAAAGCAAATTGCCAGTAGTTCTTTTTCTATTTGAGCATATTTTTTCTCTGTTTCTGACAATGCTTTAGAAATAAATGCACATGGTTTTTCTTCTTGCAATATTGCTGCACCCAGGCCATCTTTTGATGAGTCTACGGTTAAAACAATTTCTTTCTTCATGTCAAAATTTTTTAAATACGTTGCATTTGCAATACTGTCCTTTATAGTTTGGTAAACTTGTTCATACGTTTGATTCCAAGTAAACATTTTGTTTTTCTTTAAAAGTTCTCTGAGCGGAGCTGTTTTACTTGACAAATTGCTTATAAATTTTCCAACGTATGTGCCCATACCCAAAAATCTCTGCAAAGCTTTCTTGTCTTTAGGACTTGGCATCTCTTTGATTGTTTTTATTTTACTTTCATCCGGTGAAATTCCTTTGCTACTTATTACATGACCCATGTATTTTACCCTGTCTTTTTTAAATTTGCATTTATTTCTGTTAAATTTAATGTTATTTTCTTTAGCTATATCCATAACTTTTTTAAAAATTTTATCATGCTCTTCTTCATCTTTAGCATAAATAAGAATGTCATCTATATAAATTTCTACATTAGGCATATCAAACAATTCTTTGTAAATTTTGTGAAAAATCTCTGGAGCACATTTAATTCCATACGGCAATCTTTTAAATTTATATCTGCCGTAGGTGTAGCGAATGTACACAATTCTGAGCTTTTTTCGTCTAACTGTATTTGATAAAATCCATTTGAGGAATCTAATGTACTAAATACTTTATTACCTGCTAGTTTGTTGGTAATTTCTTCCCAGTTTGGAATTTGAAAGTGTTTTCTTTTGATTACCTTATTGAGATCCTTTGGGTCAAGGCATATTCGTAAAGCACCATTAGGTTTCCTTACTAATACCAATGGATTTATCCAATCAGTAGATTTTTCCACTTTTTCTATGATGTTTTCTTTTTCTAATTCTTCCAAGGACTTCTTTAGTGGTTCTATTAGCGATAATGGTACTCTTCTTGGTGCATGAATTTTTCCTGAAACATCTTCTTTTAATTCTATTGTTTGTGGCTTTTTATAACATCCAATTCCCTTAAAAACATGGTTATAATCATCTTCTATTTTAATATTATCTATCTTCTTAAGATAAGATTTAACTTTGTGCATGATTCTAACCCTAGCAACGGTTTTGCTGTTTCATTTACTATTATAGAAATCTATATTTTGTCCCTCGCATCTTAAATTACATTTTCCTATAACTTTAATTTGGGAATTGTTATAACTTTTTAATCTTATTTCTGTTTTCTGTATTTTATTATTTCTATGCTTGTCTATTTCATTAAAAATTTTGAGAGGTAATATATTAACCATGGCACCTGTATCTAATTTAAAGTTGATTAGTTTAGTATTTACGTTCAATTTTTTGTGCCATTCCGGATCCATTGTATTGCTTAACACTGGATCTATATGAAATTCTTGTGCCTCTACCTCAACACTGTCTATTTTAGTTCTGCAAAATTTTGCAAAATGACCTATCTTGCTACATTTATTACATTTTTTATTGTAAGCTGCACAAGCATTTCTATGGTGTTTTCTACCACATCTAGTACAATCTATTATAAAATTGTTACTTATCTTTTGTCTGTTGTCTTCTTTCTTCTCAGTAGTTTCTTTTTTCTTTGTGTTTTGTATCTTCACCTGGTCTATTTCTGTCTCTTGCTTCATTTCCGCAACTTGACTTCTCGCTTTTTCAATAGTTTGTACTATTTCTATTGACTTTTCTAGTGTAATGTTCCTCTCTTGCAGTAGTTTTTCTTTAATTTTTTCATCTTCTATTCCAACTACCATAATATTTCTTATCAGACTATCGTGTAATTTATCAAAACTACAAGTGGCAGCTAAACTTTTTAGTTCGGTGACATAATCTTCTATAGCTTGTCCTTTTTGTCTTTTGTTTGTAAAAAATTTATATCTTTCAAACGTTGTGTTAAGAGTGCGTTTTGATGTATCACAGATTTAATTCCAGATGCATTAAAAAACTAACAAATTTTATATGATATTTTTTATATATTTGTATTAATTAATATAATATCTAGTAAAATGACTATTTTTGGTATTTAATTGAACAGTATAAAGTCGAATCATTTTCGAAATGTTAAGTATTTAAACAAATAATTTGATAAAAACTAGTCATTATACTAGATATCATTTTATATATTATGCATATAAAATTTGGTCCAGAAATATGCAATCGTTTATAAATGCATCTGGAAATAAGAAATTTATGTGTTTGATGCTCGAAATAGACCCAAATAGTTCAGCCCTTGGCCGCCGATTTTTCTAAGCGCTGTGGTAGAACAAGTTTGTTGGCATGCAATATTCGAGGGATTGGTGGTGTGAGGGGATTCAGATATTGTGTTGAGTGAACAACTATACCAGGCTAGCGACAACGACTACGTTGAGTGATTTTGAGATTTTAATTTTTAGGATGTTGGCGGCTGTGCTCGTAGCCGGCTCGCATCACATGCATTGCATTACATTATCATTATACAATATTTTTAAATATTGGAATATAAATAAACGTGCAGTATAATTTAAGAAACAATTTTTTTTTAATATGTAGGTATTTACATAGGTGTCTAGTAAACAAGTGTCATTTTGGTGAATAAGAGTCAGTAGAGTCCGAAAATTATGATCCAGGGCTCGTGCGATTCGGAATGACCTCTAGAAACTTTTTGAAAAATTTGAAGTGAAGCCGGAAAAAATTACAAAAGTTATAAACAATTAAGGGTCCTTTCGAGTTATGAAATAAAGTGCTTTGCACAGCTTTGCGAGATTACTTTTTATATCCATATTTATGAACTTATAGATTTGAAAAAGCATTCATCTTGTTAATAAAGGTTTAAAGATTGGCGCTGCAGCGTAATTTTGTAATATTTTTTATTTATAACAACAATATGACTATAACAAAACTCGAAAAAATTGTCATTTTTACCGCGTTGTAAAATATGAATAAATATAAATTTTTAAAACTATCGTTGTGTAGCGCCAAAATTAAGACTTTTATCTTCCAAATGTTTAAGAAAAAATTACACAATTTTTAGTATTAGACTAAAAAACCGACTTCTCGTGAACCTCTACGAACGTCGAATTACCGCATTGGGAGGTGGCGCCGACACGCGGTAAACATGGAAATCTAAACACTCCTCCCCGCTCCACGCCTTGTTTGTTTAGCTAGCTAGCTGGAATACTCAGGTCAGATTCAACTTTCAACGTTCAGATATTCATCAACATGTTTAACTGCGAATTTTTAAAAATTTGAACTTCCCTGCTAACTCGTAGGATTACTTTAGAAAATATCTAATAAGAACATTTTTTGTGATACCTATTCATTTTAAAATTTTCGAAATGAACAAATTTTTCTGAAATATTAATTAATTTAAAATAATTTTTGTCAATAAATTTGTCAATAAATTTTTTCTCTAAAATTTACCAGATCATATAACTAGCTGTGATAAACCAAAAACTTTCAATACACATTTAAAACAATTTGTAGTGTCAAATAATTTATACAACTTGGATGAGTATTTTTTATTTTAACAATAAAAATTAATCATGTACAAATTTTCATTTATGTATTTTTAAATGTATTTATTATGACGTTTCATAGGTACATGTATATTATCATGTCTTCTGAATAAAATATATTATTATTATTATTATCTGTATGAAGGAAGTAGCCTTAATTATTAACGAACAGTATTTTTATTGTTACCTACTTGTACACATTATATAATAATAAGAATATAATATTTAATGTATAATTTTTTTTATTTTAATGAAATTATTTTTCGTGTCGCATATCAAAATGCTTATTGTATTTTTTCGTATTTTTCAACTATATCAATAAAAATCCGATTTTTAGCATGATTCCAATACCTTCCTTTACAGGTATATATGGCGGAAGGTAAAAAGCATTCAAATTTTCAAAAATATTATAATTATTACTCAAATTCCAAAATTCTATTCGCATTGTTTATTTAATACATAATTTAATGCTATAAAAAACGGAATACTTACAGATTTTCTGTATACCTACATAACATAATTAGGTACTTTTCTTGTTGGGTTTAGTCGTTTAGTTATTAATTGTACGCAAATATTTTCAGTTATTTGAGACGTATTTCCATCATCAGGTTACAAATAATAATAATATTATTATTAAGAGTGTTAAAATTTCTTTCAACAGTAAGTTCTTGTCAAATATTTTATAATGTAAAATAAAACTTACTAAAAATAATTATATTCAATTTTAACATTTTGATTTAAATCATTGATTGTAAAATTATACTTCAACCCTTCACCTTCACACAGACAGGCGTTCGTAGTTTACTAATAACTTGATTTAGGTAAATTTTAGAGAAAAAATTTATTGACAAAAATTCTCTATAATATTGTGCTTAACAGCGGAACATTTTTAAATTTGAACATTTGCGAAAAAATGAAAATCCAAAATTTGATTATTTTTTAATTTAAAATGAGGGACGTTTCTTGACAAAATAGAGATGTGCCGCTGTTGAGATACTATAATAGATAATGTGTAATTTTTTTGAAAAAAATATTCTAATCGACAAAAGATTTATTGGTAAATTACGAATTTTGAGAAATCGAAATGGGCGAGTTATGAATTTAGTAAGTAACTACACTACTACTACTACAACTAAAAAAATCATGTGATTATTTTTAACAATCTGCAAGAAATGTAGAAAAAAAAATTATTTGCCCAGCTTAGAAGAAGTGTAGTATTATTATTATTATGTTTCAAGTAACTGTACATCGCTTTCACATTCATTTGTATTATTCATACTTTCTTAAAATATTTATTAAATATCAAATTTAGTTAGTTTGACATACATAGATTGGAAATGTTTCGATATTTTTGTTTTTGTCAAAGAAAAAGGGACTCAATGTATTCGGATTATTTTAATTAAAACACAAATCTCGTCAGAATATATTTATATTATATTTAATAAAGAAATAGTAAATTAACATGTTGCAAACAATAGTGTATGAAATTTGTGTATCCAAGGTTTTAAAATATACTTAATATCGGAATAATTTATATAGTTTCTATTGTTGTTCAACAATACGGTATGCATTATACATCATTATAGTGGCGTAAACCGTAGACCGACGTTCGACTTATTTTATTTTTATTAAAATACTATCGTGTGTGGTATCAAATTAAAGCTCTCGGGAAAATAATTCTGGTAGAAAGATAAAAATAACATTTAACCGATCGTCAATATTTTTTTAAACACATTATTTAAATTATACCGAGTTTGGTGTCAATTTAAAGCTTTCGGGGAGACGAGTTTAGTAAAAATGTAAAAATGACATTTATGCGATATTCAATCAAGTTGGTAACAATTTAAATAGTTTGGGAAAAAAGATAAATTTCTTTAAATTTTGCTGAATAAAGCATAAAATGAAAGGCGTTACGAAATAAGTTATTAAAACTTGTAGTCGGGGAAGTACTGTGGTGGACACAGCAGATTTTTTAAATTATAAATACTTTAATAAACTCAGACATAGGTAAAAATTTTATTCCGTAGGTATATTACTACAATGCTTAACTTAATTTTTATATAAATACATAATATATACAAATTATTTATAATTTATTAACATTATGTTAGGTATTTACAAAATTTATTTTATTATTTATTTATTATTTATTTAAAACAAGTTAACATCGTATTCATAATAGGTACGAAATTAATTTCTCCTATACCCTGCGTCTTGATAATGCACACACAAAATATCACCTAATAATAAAATAATTAATTATGGTTATATTTTGCGTTATTTAAGAATGTATAGGCATGTATGTGTATATTCACAACGTAGAACGAACAGTAGAAATAACATTCCAGTTCCCGTGAACGTTGAGTACTCTAGCGTGCCTAGTTTTAAGAGTGGGGGAACGTTTGCGTCCAGCCTTCTGGGCTCTTTCTAGCGCATTCCCCCTTTACACTTGCAAAACCACAGATGGTGCACGTATGCAGAAGAGGAACCTTAAGTAAAAAAATAAACGGGGGTTTAGTTTTTTGCAAATATCTTCGAAACTATTAAAGATATCCGAAATTTGAAAAAAGATCCTTAAAGAGCAGGAAATTTCCTAAAAAAATCCGTACCTGCCCATATTTATAACTTTAATTTAGAGGCGAAAATAGCGCTAAAAGCGGGTGAAGCGCGCTCCGCCCGCGTCGACCGGTACGGACACTTGAACAATAAAAATAATTTTAATCCATTAAATATCAATATTAAGAAGAAAAAAAATCATATACCTTTTAGACACTTGAATAAATGAAAATCCACTGAAAATTTTTTTCCCGCAATTATTTTATTAGATATGCTTTTGTTAATTAACAAATTTTTACAAGCTTTCAATTTATATAAAAACCCTGATAATTGTTGAACTAAAAACCTCAAATTTTTTTCACTTCTTGGAGCTATTTTTGAAAGGTTTTAGAAGAAATACCCGTTGGAAAATTTTAAAAATGTTAATTTTCCACTTTGTTATTAACAATCTAAGAAGTGAAAAAATGAAAAATACAAATTAAGCAATGAAAATTATTTATTTTTTTTAATTTGTTCGTATTCTTATTATTTAAAGTCAGATAAAAATGATTTTTAATAATTTTTAACTCTAATTATTTAAATAATTGTTATAAACAAATGGATTGTTTATAAGATCATGGAAATTTTTTTTTTGGGATTTCAATCAGCAATAAATATTATGATTTTTAAGAGCAAAATCGTTTTTTAAAATTTTTTTTTTATTGCTTAAATGCATTTGTTAATTAACAATTTTTTTTGAATGTTTGAAATAAACGATTAAGAGGCCCGTCTCTACTACCTAAAATCTAGCATAAAATGTACTAACATAGCGAGTGTTTTGTGGCCAGTACAAGAATGATAAAATTTTATTTCAACCAGGATTTAATAGAGAAAGAATGGATCTACAGATGTTCCTTTTTAAAATTTTGATTAAAAAATTGTATGAATATAAAAATTTAAAAAAAAATCCTATTTTATGCAAACTTTACACGGTTACACTCGAGGAAAATAAAAACGCACCACTTGAAAATGCACCAACAAATGACAAAATTTCAAAGTGCGATATCTCGGCTGCATTTCGACGAAATTGGATGAATCTTCGAGTTCTGAAAACGTTGAAGTCTTATCTTTAATGTGATGATAGCCAATATGACAAAAAATCCACTACACTCCCTCTCACCCCCCTAAGAAAAACATCTGTACCTGATGTCCAAAAAGGTCCAACTTTGGCAACTCATACGCAGTGCCAAAAAAATCGTGGACCTTATTGGCCAACAGGGTAATAAAGATCAGACTTTTCTTCAGACTTTTTGTCCACGGGTCCAGTACTCAAGTACCGGGGCGACCGAGGCGTTACACAGAAAACGAGTTTATTTGAAGGTTTCTCGAAATGCAACAACAATGTAACACTTTATGTTATTTACATTGTTGCGCACTAGTTCAATATTTTACTTTTTATACTAATGAAATAAGAAATATTACATATTTTGTATATAAAACAATTTTAGTATTTTGTGTCCTCTTTATGTTAACGTCGGGACATCAATATTTTTTTAACTCAGGTAGATGTCTGGTAGATAATTTTGAAAAACATCTAATAATAAACTGTTGTGTACAATGTAATATCTCCGGCAATTAAATTATTGTTTTATACTTATAATAAATTTATTTCTGTTCAAACGAATTTGAAAAATATTTTTTTGCATATATTTTCTAAATTGGTGCATAGGTATATTGGGGAGCACACAATTTGGACAAATATAGTTTTGTCAAAGTGTAGTTTGACCAAAAATAATGAAGCCAAACTGTATTTTAGTCAAACTGTAATTTGTTCAACTGGAATTTTGTCAAACCGTAAATATGACAACCCGTAATTTGGCCAAACTGTATTCTAGACAAACTGTAATTTCACATTCCGTAATTTGACCAAACCGCAACTTCGACTAATATTATTTTGTCAAATCGTTTTCAGGTAAACCGTAATTTAGCCAAAACGCAACTATACCTAACTGGAATAATCCAAAACGGAATTTATTCAAAACGTATTTTTGTCAAATCGCAGTTATGCATAACCGTAATCTTGCCAAACGCATTTTGGCTAAATTACGGTTTACCTGAAAACGATTTGACAATAAAATATTAGTCGACAATAAAATATTAGTCGAAGTTGCGGTTTGGTCAAATTACGGAATGTGAAATTACAGTTTGTCTAGAATACAGTTTGGCCAAATTACGGGTTGGCATATTTACGGTTTGACAAAATTCCAGTTGAATAAATTACAGTTTGACTAAAATACAGTTTGGCTTCATTATTTTTGGTCAAACTACGTTTTGACAAAACTATATTTGACTAAATAAGCGGACGCCGTATATTGTTCAAATTGGTGCATATAATTGGATATTTTTGTGCATATATAATTCACATAGGTACTTTAGATTTTTTGCATATAAATCTGAACCCAAAGCACAAATATAACAAAATATCAAACTACTACTTATTTTTTATTAAAATATAATTTGGAATCAAAAGCCGTGTGATTTTATTCGTTTTTATAAATTTTAAATTTCTATTTATATTTTTACAGTAAATATTTGAATTTCGTACAGTAGCACCTCTGTAGTCAAGTAGTTGCGATTTTGAATGTGCTGCGATCTACCGTTTATGCCGGTACTAAATTTCATTTTAGTTCACTATATTCTCACTGCATCTTCCCGATGTTACTTTCGAAACGTACTCTTAACTTTCGCAACAAAATGGCTGTCAAACTGCTCAATTACCTTATGTAAAATTTTTTCTTCGCCTTTCTTGAATTTGAAAGTACCATATATTTTAAACCCGTCTTCTCCAATTAAGTGAAGAAGCTGAGCGACTTGTATATCCTCATCTTTTTTATTTAGTTCTGTTGCTTTTAAATAATTCAGAAACCTTTGTTTCCAGAGCAGCCATTTTTCGCTCGCCTTTCCATCAGTTTGTAATGGTTTTATGTTGCACGTATTCATTTTTATATGATTTTTTTTAAACTAATTTATCGACTGCGTCATGTAATATGTTGTTTATTAAAACACTACATATTATTTAATAACTTTAATATCAAAATAAAGTAATACAAAATACTGCATGTGATAACATAAGTTTTACATGTGACAACTGTCAAATCTCAACTGGTGTTGCCAACCGTGTTTAACCAAACTTTCCTGATTCCTAAAACATAATAATACAAAACATCTCTACAGCCACCACAAGACCTCCCGCCATACCTACTTTATTCTTTAACTTATTATACAAATATATTAATATATAAGTACTACTACTACTACTGCTACTATACTCACAAATATATTTTATTTATTTTATTTAAACTGCAGAAGAAGATATAAAGCATCTTATATACTAATCTTATACAGGGTGGTGAATTGGCCGACGCAGCATAGCGATTACAATGTTAATTTTTGAATATGCATTTATTTGCTCCCCTAATTATTTTAGAATTAAAGTTCTTATAGGTTTTTTGTAGAGAAAAAAATACTGAATCCGAATATATTTTTGTTTTAAAATTTTGAAATTCCAGAACCGTAATAATCAACATTTTAAATAATTGTATTTTTACAAAAAAACTGAGGCCATGGAATTATTAAAACAAACAAGGCATTTCCATTTGTTGTTTCTATTTGACGTTTGTAACATTGTCTATCCATATTACGGCGTTCGTCGACACTGCCATCTACATTTACGTTTTTTCGCGAATGTTCTGACAAACTGACGTTTACAGTTTACAATTCGATATTTCAGATGTATTTATCTTAAGTTATATTAGTAATAGAAGCAATTTGTAAATTATATTAAGTAATAATCGAAAGAACAATTTTTTTGTATTTTTCTCAATATTAGTATTTTTTAAAATTTTATTTTGACAGTCATTTCAAGTACAGTCCCAACAAAAGATGTCAGAAGTTTAGGTACATTCAAAGAAAAAATTATTATTTGAAAATAAAAAATCTGACGTGGACACCACATGACTTCCTTGTACGCTTATTAAATTGTTCATACTTTTCTTAATAACTAAAATGTAGAATTATATTATAAAAATATATTAATATATAAGTACTACTGCTACTTTAATCACAAATATATTTTAGTAATTTTATTTAAACTGCAGAAGAAGATATAAACGATATTTTACTATTGTCACTGCCACTGTCACTGTCATGTCATAATCATTTAAATTTTACGTAGTAACAAATGTTAATCGATCATGGACTACAAGATACCGAAATACTAAATTATAAATATATAGGTACTTTAATTATTCTTCTCCGTTAATCGTTTATTAATGAGTATCATTAATGTATAAATGCATGATTTTTTATTAATCAACGATTTATTGGATGCGTTCAGAACACGTAATATTGTATTATATTGACCAGATCTAAGTTTTATCAAAATGCAAAACAAAATTAAAAGAAATGATTTTCACACTTCTAGGTAAATAATATTTACGTAGAATTGCTTTATAATGAATATAAAAATAATAACATCATTCTAAAAACGAAAATACCTTGGGATTTAGTACTGCTAATCAATATTAAGTGAACTGACTGCACCCGTTTCTCCCTGTTGAGTTGTCCATTGTTGTCGATACAATTGTGGTGAACAATTAAAGCGGTACTAACCTAATTTGTTATGGAATAAAATTTAAAAATTTTCAAATTAAAAAGGTATGATCAACGGAAAAATATTGTAACTAACTCATGTGTTAATAGGCGATTAATAATCTCAACAATTAACGCGTTCGCTTCTCTCACGCGTTTAAAATGTCTCAATTATTAATCGCCTTTATTAACACACTAGTTTGTTAAATAACTATAAATGATACCAGATACAAAAATATTTATAAAATACCGATTGTAGGTAATAATCACATAATCTTTCATTTAAAATAAAAAAATTTGTCTTAAATTAAATATTTATCGAAATATTTGAAAAAAGTACTACTTCCGGTTTGTAGATTGAAACAAAAAATAGGAGGTGCACAACTAGATGCTATAACAGTCCTAAATACAAAATTTCAACTTTCTACGTCTAACCGTATTTGAGTTATGCGACATACATACATACGTACGTACGTCCGTCCCGTACGTACGTACGTACGTATAGACGTCACGACGAAACTAGTCATAATGGATTCAGAAAAGGTCAAAACGGATATTTCCATCAAAATCTGAAAACCGAAAATTTTCGCGATTACAATACTTCCTTATTACCTCCGTACAAGGAAGTAAAAAGCAAAAATAGTTTTGTTTAACTAGGCAAAAAAATAATAGATTTGCTGCCGCGGCTAGAGTTTCATAGACGAGGCGCAGCCGAGGCTATGAATCTAGCTTAGGCAGCAAATCTGTATTTTTTGCCCGTGTTAAACACATTATTTTTTCGCGATTGTTATTAATTAATAGTAATTTAGTGATTATTTTAAATATATTGATAGGTACCGCCATAGACTAAAGATAACTAATACTGGTGTAGATAGCCGACTCGATTATAAATTCGGTCATTTTTGTAATATCAACCTACAACCGCCAATGGCGCTGAAATCGTAGCTGAATGTCACAGTAGAATGAAAAGAAATACGGCAACTTTTAAGTTTTAAGTAACTTGATTATTGTTGCTGAATCTATTTATGTATATAATTTTCTACAGTTTAACTCAGAAAACGAAATAAAATTAATTTCATTGATAGAAAATTATAACAATGCGAAACAGCAACAACAATCACGTTACAAAAAAGGTAATAAATTATAAACAAATTACATTAATATTAATATTGAACAAAATTTAATATATATATAATACAAAATAAATAGGTAATAACAACTTTCTACATTAAGGATTTTACATATATTTTTTCGTATTGTTCTTGATTCTTTAATAAGAATATCTTCTCTTCTTATATTTTACACCAAATTATAAGACGCTGCAATTTAAGAAATTTAAATTATAAATAATTCCAGAGTCTTGCTTTATACAGGGTGTTCATTTTAAGTGGCGCACCATTGCTAACTCGAGAACTATAGAGCTACGAAGTTGGTTAAATTAGCAAACAATTTCTATTTTGTATGACTACTTTCATGAACGAAACAAAAAATTTTTTAGACAGTGGTTCTCAAACTACGGGGTGCAACTTTCTTATTTCAAA
This sequence comes from Agonum fuliginosum, assembly GCA_947534325.1. Classification (NCBI taxonomy): domain Eukaryota; kingdom Metazoa; phylum Arthropoda; class Insecta; order Coleoptera; family Carabidae; genus Agonum; species Agonum fuliginosum. Next base: position 24,974,096 of record OX384031.1, on the reverse strand, counting down.
TGGGGACCTATTTTTTTTATTTGCTTATTCGATTCAGTATTTTTTTCTGAATTCAACGAGATATTAGTTTTATACCCTTGCATAACAAAAACATAAGAAAAACGCTATTGAAAATTATGATAATTTAATTAAAATATGATTGTTAGTTAGTGTTATGGGAGAAAAAAATTGAATATTTTGTTTTATATTAATTGTTATTTGTTAATGAAAAAGATTATTTGATTTTAATCAGTTTCACAAAACATCACAGATAATTTCAGGAGTCGGGAATTTTCCGAAAAAACAATAATAAATTATTCTCAAAATTTCAATCTGATATAAATTATTAAATACCCGTCTACCTATGTATATTAATTTTTAAATTTGTCTTTTATGAAGAAATTAAACGGTAGGTATTTAACAAATTTAGAAAAAAAATTAAATACCTTCACTTACCTTACCTACAACTAATTTCGAGAAATTGAAATTATAACCAAATAGCAAATAACATAATATCAGTGAATAAAATATTAAAATTAGACTTCATAACATTGCATCAGTATTTATAACTTACATTTACTTAAGTTATTTTTGAATTGTGAGCAGCTAACACATAATATTGTCTTTATTTGTATTGTTACATTGAGAAAACTGTATACGGCTTATTAAAATATGATCACAGAAATTGTTTATTATAGTTACACTTATTTATCTCAAATTCAGAATAAAATGCCCTAAAAGTTCTAATATACATACAATAGCTATTTATGTAACAAGTATATAATATAGGGTTTTATTGGCGAGACAGTTTAGGGACGAGCGAGCGCAGCGAAGCGAGGCACATAAATGGGCGAGTCAATAAAACCCTATTATATACGTGTTGCATACAAGATTTTATGTTTGACTGCCCTATACGCAAGATTTTCTATTATCGATAATGACATTTACAAAATGATACATTTGACAAATGACAAATTAATATTTAATCTCTAGCGAAGTGTGCCTTTTCTATTATTATTTTATTATTTCTATTATTTTATTTTGACTAGTATTAGAAAGAGCTGCTTTATAGCTGCAAAATTATGTTATAAACAGTACATTATAATGCAGTCGGTACATAAACAATATTATGAGTTCGAATATCTGCTTCGAACGTGACGTCATACACAGAGCTAACATGCGCGTGAGCATACCGTGTCTAGAGTGTATCGTGGGTATAATGTAGTATATAACATACCTCGTATCCATGACATAATTAGAACAATTACATACTAGGAAGACATAAATAATAAAATGGCACGTGGATTTGTCATTAATACAACATTCAAGTTTTTTGACACACGACTCTAAGCGCACTATGCAAAATAATAAAAACACTTACATCAGCGCTCATTGTGATTGTTTGCGATTGTAGCTAAAACTAATTTCGAAAAATTGACAGATATTCTACAAGTGCGCAACTCCCTGGGGTACCACCATAGACTAGAGATAACTAATACTGCTGTAGATAGCCGACTCCATATAAATTCTGTCATTTTTGTAATATCAACCTACAACCGCCAATGGCGCTGTAATCGTAGCTGTATGTCACAGTAGAATGAAAAGAATATGGCAATTTTTAAGTTTAAGTAATTAGATTATTATTGCTGAATCTATTTATATATAATTTTCAACAGTTTGTCAAGAAACGAAATAAAATTAATTTCATCGATTGAAAATAATAACAATGCGATACAGCAACAACAATCGCGTTACAACTGAGTGGCGAGAGGTAAAAAAGGTAATAAATTATAAACAAATTACATTAATATTGAACAAAATTTAATATATTGGCGTAATACAAAATATATTGGTAATAACAACTTTCTACACTAAGTACCTATTTTACAATATATTTTTTCATATTGTTCTTACTTCTTTATTAAGAAGATTTTCTCTTCTTATATTATACACCAAATTATAAGACGCTTGAAATTTAAGAAATTTAAATTATAAATAATTCCAGAGTCTTACTATATAATTATTAATATAGAATTACTCACCTTTTTGTCAGTAAGAAATCGATGTAATTTGGCTGATTATTTTTTGACGTTTCTTATAACCAATGAAATGTTTTATTCTTTGTCACGTGTGCGCCTTTTAACCAATCCTGTTATTGTTTATAGTGGGAATAATGCTCTTGTGATTATTCCCGGGATTAATGATTAGTCGCTTTTGTTTGTTTCGCAAATGTCAAATATATATTTACTTTTCAACGCATTCCTTTTATGAGTTAATGATTGACTCCGAATATTACAAATCTGCAAATAAAGTTGGTTTAGATACAATACAATAAATAAAAAACTCACAAATCATTCTGTCAGATCAAGTGCAGAAACTAACCTATCAAAGGTTGGTGTAGGCGAACAAGAGCTGATTAAAATCACTGTTCACAAATCACAATTCTGCCAGTTCAATAAAACCATAATTACAATTTAATCAAGAAAATCATTCATCTATAGTAAATAATTTAAGAGAAAAGAAAGTACTTAACCTAACAAGTAATACAAGTTGACAGTAAACAGTGAAGCTCGAAATATATTCAATTACTGCGTTTTTCATTGTACTAATTTAAATAGGTAGGTACATAATTTTGTTAATTATGTTTTGTTTGTAATGTTCACTTTGGTAATCATGTTCATAATTATGTATGTTCTTTAAGATTTTTTTCTTTATTTGACTGAAATGAAAATCGTAATCGGAGCATTTAAAAGACATCTATCGGATTTATTGAGCATCAAAATAGGAGAAAACGACTGTTTTTTTGGTTCCTATTTTTGAATTAAATTGCCATGTGGCAATAGCCACTCGAGCCCTACGGGCGCTCGTGACTATTGCCTGGCAACAAGTTTTCGAAAGATCTGTCAAATTATTTTCAATTTATTCTCACTATCTTGTTATATTATTACTGAGGATTTACATCCTAACACACAAAACTTAATTTAAAAAATAAAATGGCACGTGGATTTGTCATTAATATAACACCTCAATTTTTTTTGATACGACTCTAAGCGCACTATGCAACATAATAAAAACACATACGAGTATCAGCGCTCATTGTGATTGTTGTAGAGCAAGAGCCCACGACGGCCAGACCTTCGTTATTTTATAAAGCTAAAAGTTTTTCTGTGCATGTCCCCTATAATAGGGTAAGAACGACCAGCGACTATAGAGTTTGGGTTGTGGTTACTTGGGCAGGTAACAGGTAGTAAAGGTGTATAAATAGTAACTAAAATTCGTTAAAGTATAAAGTTCAATTTTTTTATATTTTCTCGGATAACTTTAGAAATCTCGTCATCATTGCCGGACACTTATGACAGTTGCTACCCCCTGCCAGACACCCCTAAACTTTAATAAATTATAATAATTTACTTTCGTTATAGTATAAAAGCTAAATTTTATATATGTTACTTGGGGACCTATAAAAAAATGTTACCTCAATAGCCGGACAGTTTTAAAGGTTTTTACATCTTGCCAGACACATCGAAAGTCCGCTGTAGGTGCGAGCGCGAGGTTAACAACAAACTGTTCAAGCGGGTGCGAGTGAAATAGGGCGCTTAGTCGACTGCGATCTTTTACTGCGCATCATCTGTCATTTAGTGATCAGTGATGTATTAAACAATTATGCGTATTTACATGTAATAATACTTTTTTTGTATTTTAGGATATTAAATAACATTTTTACTTCCTTGTACGGAGTAATAAGGAGTATTGTAATCGCGAAAAATTTCGGTTTTCAGATTTGATGGAAATATCCGTTTTGACCTTTTCTGAATCCATTATGACTAGTTTCGTCGTGACGTCTGTACGTACGTATGTACGGACGTATGTATGTCGCATAACTCAAATACGGTTAGACGTAGAAAGTTGAAATTTTGTATTTAGGACTGTTATAGCATCTAGTTGTGCACCTCCTATTTTTGGTTTCAATCTATAAACCGGAAGTAGTACTTTTTTCAAATATTTCGATAAATATTTAATTTGAGACAATTTTTTTTATTTGAAATGAAAGATTATGTGATTATTACCTACAATCGGTATTTTATAAATATTTTTGTATCTGGTATCATTTAAGAATAATTAAAGTATATATTTATAATTAAGTATTTCGGTATCTTGTAGTCCATGATCGATTAACATTTGTTACTACGTAAAATTTAAATGATTATGATGTCATAATCAGTCAGTGATAATAGTAAAATATGCTTTATCCACAATCATCTCATAATTAGCATTTATTTGTGCTCATTGCAACTATATAATGTGACTTATTATCTACTAGTGGAATAAAGTAACTTTATTCCACTGTTAAAAGAATGAAAGAATAATGAACACAAATCAATTAAATTTATTGAATTACTTATTAATATTAACATTTACATTTATATTAACACATTTATTGTCCGTTTTATCTAATTTGATTTCGTTTCCATTGATAACAAGTTTATTGTTGGCGATATTTTCGGTAGTACGAATTATTGATGTCTCTTCCTCTCTAGAACCGGAAGATTCTCCTTGAACTTTCCGTGCAATATCAAGTTTGTTTGAAATGGAATCCTCGATATAGCTTTCTGCTATAGTGGAGGATCGCCATCCACCATGACGTTTAATAGTTGTAATATCAGCACCTTTATTGGCCAACAAAGTTGTTGAAGTGCGTCTCATTCAATGCCCACTGTAAGTTTCCGCGTTTGGTAGGTTCAAAAACGAAGCAACTTTTGAAGGTACTTTTGACAATGTGTTGATTCCAATAGGTTGAACAGTACATTTTTTATTCATATATCGTATAAAGAATCTGTTGTGTGGCAACTTCTTTGGACGTAGGGAAATGTACTTTCTACACAACTCCACAGCATTGACAGAAAATCCTCCTCGATAATGGTGAACCTGCGTGAAATATTGGTCTTGGTATCGGGTATTGAAACAAGTAAATATGATTCCGTGTCTTGTACATCATTGATTTTCAAATTCGTCAATTCACAACATCTGCAGGCACCGGCGATTCTCATTATTACTGCAACCTAAAATAATTCAAATTTAATCCTTATATTGTCTTCACAATGATTGTTATTACCTTAATCATCAAAAACTCGTCATCAGAAGCCATTGTCAAAAATCGTTCAATATGTTCTCTTTCCAAACGGCTGCTTTTTTCGGTTTGTACCCCTTAGATTCACTTTTCAAATAAGCTGTCACCTTGCTATATTTTGAAATATCTATATTTTCGTTAACTTTTATAGTAGCCTTCAACATGGAATACTTCGACCACGCTGATGAAACCACATACTTTTTATTTATTTATTTATGAGTAGTAGTAGTGACCGTGATCCGCTGTGCACGTGCGTTCGGAGTGGCCGATAACAACCTCGAATTTACCGGGACTTATCGCTTTATTCGAAAGCAAATTGTTATAGTTCGGAAGTTAAGGAAGGTGAAGTTTAGTGGCAGTGGAGTGATCCCAGTTAATTAAAGAACAAAACAGTTATTTAACACTTTAGTTGTCTCAAGGTCGGAGCCTGACAGTAGGTAGCGAGTGAGACAGGTGACAGGCTGTGCCGCAGCACTGAGTGAAATACGCGCGAGTGCTAATTAACAATTGCCAGTGGCGTAGATAAGTTATGAATAAAAGGCTGAGGGAGGCAGAAGATAAAGAAGAACAAAAGGCATTCAACAAAAGCAAAAAGGTTATTCGCTCACCAGAACAAAGGAAGAGAGAAGAGGAAAGCAAGAACACAGAGGAGGACGTAACGCAGACAATATGAACGAACTAAAAGAAATGATGAAAACAATGATGAGAAGCATGGAGGATAATAAAATAGAGCTAAAAAAAGAGATAAATAACAATATGACGGAAATAAAACAAGAGATAAATGAATTGAAAGATGAAATGAAAAGGAAAGAAGAAGAGTGGAAGAAAGAAAAAGAAGTACTTCTTGACAGAATAGAGAAACTTGAAAAGAAATCTGAAGCAGAAGAAAAACATAAGAAGAGAAACAATATAATAATAAACGGACTAAAATGTATGAATAAATCGAAAGAAGAAATTATAAAACAACTATTCGAGGAAAAACTACAAGTAAAGGCAGAGTTTAATAAGGTAATAACACTGATGAAGGGCACAGACAATGTACTACTACTTGTAGAAATGAAAAGTTGGAAGAGAAACAAAAAGTAATGTCAGCAAAAAGTAAATTGAGAAACACAAACATCTACATTAACAACGATCTAACTCGAGAAGAAGTAAGAATTCAATGGGAAATAAGAAGCATCGCAAGAGAAAAGAAGATCGAAGGTAAAAGGGTGAAAATAGGTTACCAAAAAATTAGAATAGGAGATAAAGACTACATCTGGGATAAACAAGAAAATGGAGTCATTCTAAAAGAAGAGGTTCCAAAAACGATTAGACAATCACAAAATAGAAATATTGGAGACGACAAGGCAAAGGAAACGGAAAAACGTAGCGGAAAACAAAGAATATTAAATTAGCAACATGGAACATTAGAGTATAATGGAAAAGAACAAGAACTTGTATATGAATTTAATAACGCAAAACTGGATATGTTAGCCATAACAGAAACAAAGAAAAAAGGAATAGGAGGAAAAATTGATCAAAGATGGCATTACTGATATATAGCGGAGTATCACAAGACAAAAGAGCAGCAGCAGGAGTAGCATGCCTAATCCATGAGAAATTTGCAAACCAAATAGATAAATGGGAAGCTTGCTCGGAAAGAATACTAAAAATTAGAATGAAAGAAAGAAATAACAATGAAAAAACATTTATAGTTGTTTACGGACCAACGAAGATGAGTCGGCAGAAAATAAAGATAAATTTTGGGAACAACTAACACATAGAAACTGAAAACAGTCGAGGAAATATTATCGTATTAGGAGACCTCAACGCACGAGTAGGGAAAAAACAAGAAGGGTCAGCAGATGTTATAGGAAAATTTGGAGAAGATAGGATAAACAATAACGGACTGAGTTGATTGATTACTGCTCTCTAAATGATATGATAGTAGCAAACACATTCTACGAACACAAACAAATACATATGTATTCAAGACAAGGACCAGAAGGAAAAGACAAATCACTTATAGATTACATTCTTGTAGAAAGAAAAATAGAAAATCATAAATGATATTAGAGCAAGAAGAGGACCGGAATTTTCAGTGATCATTTCCTAATTGAAGCGGAAAATAAAGAAACAATTCTTCAGGGAAGACATGACAAGAAAATATGGAAAACTGAAAGAAATTAAACACGAATCAATCAGAACATATAGGACTTAAAGACTTAAAAATAGCAAAAAAAATACGAAGAGAAGTAACAAACAAACACAAATGCTTGTTGTAAGTAATGAGATTGGCATAGAAAATAAATGGCAATTATTCAAAATGCTCCTAACAATGCAGCAAAAGATGTGTGTGGAACAACAAAAGTAAGAAATAATAAAAAACAAACAGCGTGGTGGACTCAAGAAATAAAAGAAGGAACAAAAAAGAAAAAGAAAGCATGGCTTAAATACTTGAACAACAAAACGCAAGCAAACTACAATGAATACAAGAAAGAACGTAGGATAGTAAAAGACAAAGTGAAAACAGAGAAAGAGAGAAGCTGAAACAATTTGGTGAACAAATGGGAAAAAAATAGCAAAGAAAATCAAAAGCTATTTTATAAAACGATTAAATCATTACGGAAATCAGAACCAGCCCAAAGCTTCACAATTAAAAATAAGGCAGGGAACCCTCTTACGGAAGAAAACGAAGTAATGAAAGCGATGGAGGGAATATTTTCAAGAACTACTAAACGTAACAGCAGAAAAGGCAGATACGGAATAGAAACAAAGAAAGACGAAGACGAGATAATGGAAATAACTATGGAAGAAATGCTAGAAGCTCTAAATATGATAAAAAAATGGAAAAGCGGCAGGCCATGATAGAATAACCGGAGAAATGCTTAAATATATGGGAAGAGAAGGAACTGTACTACTATTAGATATATTTAATGAAGCCTGGAAGCAAGGAAAATTACCGAAAGATTGGGAAATAGCTGTCATTACACCAGTACATAAGAAAAGAGATGTTAAAGATTGCAACAACTACAGAGGAATTTCACTACTAATCACTGCACTGAAAGTATATGAGAGAATATTGGAAAGAAGATTGAGACAAATAATAGAACCTACGCTTGAGGAAGCTCAGAGTGGATTTAGAAAGGGAAGAAGTATACAAGACCATATATTTACGATTAAACAAATAATACAAAAGACCACAGTAAGCAACAACAAAGCATTTATGGCATTTATTGATTTAGAGAAGGCGTTCGACAGAGTACAGAGACAGAAGATATGGGACAGCTTAGCTGAAAGAAAAGTGAACAAAAGACTAATTAATGCAATCAAAGGCTTATACAAGAAAAATCTAAATTATGTTATCAGCAAGAACAGAACATCGGAAGTATTTGAAACTACAGGAGGACTACGACAAGGTGGAGTTATGAGTCCAGTTCTCTTCACAATATTCATGGATGACATCATCAAGAAATGTAAGCCAGAAATAAAGAAACTAGGAATAGGATATAGATGCCTACAACGGATAGAAATTGGAGAATGTGCATTTGCTGATGACGTAGTACTTTTAGCAAGTAGCGAAACGAATCTCCAACACAACATAAATGTTTGGAACAAAACACTAAAAGAATTTGATATGAAAGTAAACGTGAATAAAACAAAAGTAATGGCTATATCAAATGAGTACGAAACTATAAACATAAAAATAGAACATGACAGAATTGAACAAGTGTCGAAATTTGAATATCTAGGAGTGTTAATTAACAGTACCGGAGTCCAAGATGAAGATATAAACAGAAGAATAGACAAGACAGCAAAAATATTCTACATGCTGAAAAACAGTCTCATAGGCAAAAAATAAATATCGCAGAAAACAAAAATTACAGTGTTTAACACAATATATCGTGCGATATTAACCTATGGCTGCGAAACTTGGGTTATGTCCAGAAGAATGAAGAGTAAACTCCAAGCTTTGGAAATGAAATACCTGAGAAGTGTTAAAGGTGTGACAATGATAGACAAAATAAGAAACGAAGATATTAGGAAAGAATTAGAAACAAAACCGATACTACAGTTTATAGAGGAAAGACAACTCAGCTGGTGGGGACACCTGATAAGGATGAACGACAACAGACCCGTAAAGAAGATATGGACAGCCAAAATAAGAGAGAGAAGAGGACGAGGTAGACCAAGAGAAGACTGGGATGGAATTGTAAGAAAACTACTATTGAAAAAAGAAGCAAAAATGTGCGCAAGAGACAGATTACAGTGGAAAAAGTTTGTGTGCGAATAAAGACAAGAAAACCCTACACTTAACGGTAAAAGGGTTACCATCGACTATATATATATATATATATATATATATATTTTGCCAAAATAAAACATTACAAGAAGTAAGAATAACAAGTCCAGAACAAAATACATAGATCCAGGTGAATACAATAATACAATAAAAAATATTTACCTGCTTAAGTATTCATTAACACTATAATAACAATTATTCAATAGATATTGTTTAAGCTTAGATTTAAACAAACTTAATGAAGAAACATTTTTTATATTTTGTGGTACATTATTATATAAATTTGCGCACACATGTATAGGGTTATTTGTGCTAAGAGTAAGATTACATTTGTTCACATGTAAATTGTTTGCTTGTCTAGTATTGTATGAATGCAGATCTGAGTTATTAAGGAAAAGATTCGGATTATTTCTTGTGAACATTATACATTCATATATAAATAAACTTGGAAAAGATAAGATTTGTAAATTTTTAAATAAATCCCTGCATGATGTTCTGTTGTTCACATTGACCATTAATCTTAAAATACGTTTTTGTAAAATGAAAATTCTGTAGGCAGCAGTCGAGTTACCCCATACAATGATTCCGTATGAAATAATTGACTGAAAACGACCAAAGTATAACATTTTTAGTGTTTCAATAGATACTACATTTCTTAATTTACAAATTAAAAAACACAATGCCTTGAGTTTTGAAATGACATAATCTATATGAGGCATCCAATTTAAGTTTTTGTTTACAAACATACCTAAAATTTTATTTGTTTCTGAAATACATATACTTTGCTTGCTTACTTGCTTGCTTACTGGATTTTTTATTAGTAAACTGGAATCAGGTTTTTTATATAAATTATGAAAATGTAAAATAATTGTTTTTTCGCAGTTGACAAGAAGTGTATTTAAGCTGCACCAATTGAAAACATTATTAACATGTTGTTGCAGTGAGGTCTGTATATCGTCTTGTTGAAATGACCTAATAATTTGGCAAATATCGTCCGCATATAAATAAGTTTCACTAGATGAGGTGGAGAGAGTGGATTTACAATTTATTTAAAGATCATTTACAAAAATTATAAATAATAATGGGCCTAATTTGGATCCCTGTGGAACTCCCATTACATTGGGTTTTCTATCTGAAGAGACACATGACGTCACGTTATTATGTTGATGTCTTATTGACACAAATTGATTGATTGGATTGATTGATTTGTTAAGTAGCTACACCACGAATGCCCATGTTTTCTAATTTGTTTAGTAAAATCTGATGGTCTACGCAATCAAAAGCTTTGGTTAAGTCATAGAAAACACCATATGTTTGTTCCCTATTATCAATTCCAGCATATACAAAGTTAATTATATTAATTAATGCCAATGAAGTTGATTTAGCTTCACGGAAACCAAATTGATTCGGATGAAGAATTGAGTTATGTTCGAGATAAGTATACATATTTTTATAAATGATTTCTTCGAATATTTTGGAGAAACAAGATTGTATGGCGACCGGCCTGTAATTTTTAACTTCTTGGTTGGAGTGTTTTTTATATATTGGAATAACTCTTGATGTTTTTAATTGGTCTGGAAATACGCCGGTATTTAGGCACGTGTTAATAATATGAGTTAATGGAGATGCAATATGGTGTGCAATATATTGTAGTATATTGCAAGGTATTCCATCATGTCCATGCGATGTCTTCTTACTTATGTGGTTGATGATAATTAGTATTTCCTCTTCACAAACAGGGTTTATAAATATACTGTTATTGTTATTATTTGTATTATTGACTAAATTTTCGGGGTTACTGGAACTTTGGTTATTTATCATTTTTACTGTTTCGTTAGTGAAAAAGTTATTAAATTCATTCGCAATTATCGAAGGATTAGTTTCTGGTTTACTGTTTATTAAAATTTTGAAATTATTATTAGATTGTTTATTTTCGAAATTTTTAATGATACTCCAAGCAGTTTTAGTATGATTGTTTGATTGAAAGATTAAATTGTCAAAATATGTTTTCTTTTCATAATGTTTTCTTGATGTTATAAAAATATGAAAGCATGACTTCTTCATTTATTATCATTACTCTCCGTTTTTCTCTCCAGCTGTTAAATTCAGCAAACTCTTTTTCATATAATTCCTTAGACTTGGCTGGCAGCAAACGTAAAGTTGCTTCCCGAGCTTCCTCAAAAACTTCAGTAGGAATAGAGTAAGTTTCTTCCATTTTTCACCGAATTCATAAATATTTTCAATGCAACAACGAATAAACGACTCAAACAAACATTCTGTCATAGCAACAAATACCAAAGCATCACAGCAATGCATTTATTTCTTACAATCTTGATCTAGAATTTGATAAATTATAAAATGACATTTTGTAAAACGAATTAATTTTGAATACAAGTTTTTATTGTGGATAAAACGTTATATTGTATTCGTGTTTTAGTTGCGCATTATCCACTCAAAAAATTAAACGCTCGAACTTCGTTCTCGCATTTAAACATTTTTTCGTGGATAAAACGCCATCTAAAACACTTATACAATAAATAACTATTTTTATTGGATATATTAAAATATCGTAATCGACTAAGCATTCGCGCTCGCACCTACAGCGGACTTTCAATGTGTCTGGCAAGATGTAAAAACCATTAAAACTGTTCGGCTATTGAGGTAACATATTTTAAAGTTCCTCAAGTAACATACGAGGGGTTGTTTTTATATTCCCGGACTGGGCTGTTTAGTATTTTGATGCAATTTTTAATTATGCTGTTTTTTAATCACATATGCCTTGGTAACTTGTGTAGCAATTTACAAAACAATTGCAACATTATTAATTTTATTATCTGTCAGTTTGTGTCGTCGCGCTTTGTATATCTATCGAAATGAATAAAATCGAATACCGGGCTGTTATAAAATTCCTTACAAAACAAGGAAAACCTCCAAAAATTATTCTTGAAGAAATGTTGGCTGTATACGGGGATGATTGCCCTTCTAAGTCAACTATTTGCGAGTGGTCAAAATTTTTTAAACATGGTCGAGAATCACTGGATGATGATCCCCGTCCAGGGCGCCCTTTTGACGTGATCACTTCAGATGTTGTTGAAAAAAACCAAGTGTTTGGTACTGGAGGATGCAAGACTAAAGAAGCGACAATTAGCAGTTAGCAATTAGAGTATTATGCAAACCTGATGCATCGCCTTAGAGATGTTATTAAAGTGAAGAGACGCGGAAAACTGACGCAAGGTGTCTTGTTGCTCCACGACAATGCACCAGTGCACAAGTCCAGACTTTCAAAAGCTGCTGTAGCCGATTGTGGCTTCGAAGAAATTGAACAGCCGCCTTATAGTCCAGATCTAGCACCCAGTGACTATTTTTTGTTCCCAAATCTCAAAAAAACACTAAGGGGGACAAAATTTAGGGACAATGACGAACTTATAGCAGCTGTTGAGGGCCATTTTGCGGAAAAACCAAATGAATATTTTTATACTGGATTAAAGATGTTATTGAAACGGTGTTATACCTGTATTCAAAAGCAGGGGAACTATATTGAAAAATAATTTTTTTTTGTTGCTCTAGTCTTTTGTTTTCATGCCTAGTCCGGGAATATAAAAACGAACGCATTTTACTCAAATCGTAATCTTCCCAACTGTATGTCTTTATATAGAGTTGGGAAAATTAGGATTTGAGTAAAATACGGTTGGCAAGATTACGGTTATGCATATCTGCGATTTGACAAAAATACGTGTTGGATAAATTCCGTGTTGAATTATTCCAGTTAGGTATAGTTGCGTTTTGGCTAAATTACGGTTTACCTGAAAACGATTTGACAAAATAATATTAGTCGAAGTTGCGGTTTGGTCAAATTACGGAATGTGAAATTACAGTTTGTCTAGAATACAGTTTGGCCAAATTACGGGTTGGCATATTTACGGTTTGACAAAATTCCAGTTGAACAAATTACAGTTTGACTAAAATACAGTTTGGCTTAATTATTTTTGGCCAAACTACACTTTGACAAAACTATATTTGTCCAAATTGTGTGCTCCCGAATTTATATAATATAAAATTTGCAGGACGAAGTATAGCAGAGTTCTGTAAACACATAATGAAGGTAACTACCGAGATTCCTTAGGTGTTACATACAATATTTTCCTTCTTTCGTTTTGAATAAGTGAAATTTTTTGAAAATATGAAATTTTGACATTTGCATGACAAATTAGGTTATCTACAAAGGACGGTTTTATTCGAGTTTTTTCAAATTTAAACTGCATAAAATGTGCGATTGCAACCCAAATCCATTTGATATTTAAGTTTCCTTTCAATGTAGTCTATAATTTTTGAATAAATAATGTAATAAATATTATGTGATCTTTTTCATCATTATCGGCGTAACAGCACTTAACGAGTCTAGGCCTCAACGCCTCGAGTATCGTAGTAGTACTCGTTTCATAACTAATTCATCTTGGTGTAGTCAGAATCTCAATTCGTGCGACGGTCTTTGAATTTTGAAAGCCAAACCGGCATTGGAGATATTCTTTCGCAACCAGCTTTCGCTGTTGGAAATCTGTAAAACTTAAATTTTACTGTTTCTATCAGTTAGTAGGCAGCAATTAACATCAGAAAAACTGTCATGACCCATTTAATTTTATTTGTAAATCGAATAAACACACAGGAACAGATTTGACATTTGAGAAATAGCCAACATTATTGCTAAGTTAGTCCGCATCAAGCGCTGTGATCAGTTTTGTTACCCCCACCCTATACTTCGCACCCAGCGAATAATGGTAACTATAGGAAGTGTCCCAACCAATGACCTATTATAATTTAGACGCCGCATGGCATTGTTGATGTAGAGCTTGTTTTGAAGCCGACACTTACTTGTGTGGGGGAACGGGAGGTAGACCGCGTTGGTAATGCGTGATGCCTAGTTTACTGTAATGTTGTCTTGTTTCTGTTTACATTATGTCATTATGTGACAAGCTTTGCGAAGGTTAGGTTTTAGTATTGTTTTATGTTTTGTGAAACACTTCTTAAATTCTGTTTTGTGTCAAATACTCGTAATATTTTTCAGTAGTTTATAAATGATAGTTACAAATTCTGTATTTAGTTGAATTTAAAACATTATTATGGTTAATCATCGTGCTATGCCAACGTGCCAAGAGTTTTCGGCTTCAAAAAAAGTCGTGTAGTGTGTAAGTTTTTCTGTAAAAATAATAATAATAGATCAGAAAATGCAACTAAAAGTGATTTCAGATATCCAATGAACCAAGCTAGACGAGATCAATGGCTGAAAGCCGTGCAAAAATAATTCTACCAAACATCTTTATTATTTTAATCAAATATAATTTAAGATTAACATTTGAAATAAACAGTGCTCTTGCTAAAATATTATAGTACCTACAAAAGGTAAAAAACGTCATCTTTAGATGTCTCCTTATAACTGTCATTTAAATGTAAAATAATTTATGAAATATTAAATAATACAACAATATGCACAATATTTAACAAAAAATGCGTACATATTTTTAAATTGCATCTCAAAGTGAATTTTGTTGTAGGTTAGAATGATTTCATCTGACAGATACTTTAGAATTATTGTAGTACACGCAACCCGCACTGCAAGCTAGGTCTCCATCAGCCTACTCCGTTTCAGGAAGTGTCGGCTTCACAACAAATGCGACTATGCGGTGTCTAAATTATATTAGGTCATTGGTCCCAACCTATCTTCTAGGAACCGTGGCTAGAGTATTGTTGTAATCACAGAGTGTTTGATTCCGTACGTCGTCACTTGAACTGCATGGTTGACAGAAAAATATTTACTTTGTTTACATGTAGTCCAAGCAAAGCGTGATTTAACCGTGCATTTTGGGTAGGCAGCGATTTTATTTTTTTGTATCGTAGGGGGGTCAGCCGTGATTGTAAAACCGAGTTTTCGGGACGGGGGGGGGGGGGGGGTTGTTATTCGGCCGTCATCTTGAAATTAGGGGTGTAATTTATTTTTTAATTTATCTCCGTAACCGTGAGGCTGACAAAAATTTTGTACAGAGCATTTTGGTAACTTATACAATTATCTATAACTTTGTAAATAACTTTTTCGCATAAGATCAATAATTTAAAAAATTATGAGCAAAAAAAGACGAAAAATACCGTCGAGGTAGAGTTTGGTGTCAATTTAAAGCGCTCGGGGAGACAAGTTTAGAAAAAATGTAAACAATGACATTTTTGCGATTTTCAATTGTTTCTCAAAAAATTATTCAATTTTTTTTTATTTAACCAGTGGTACAAACTTTATAAACATAACTTTTAAATTCACTAGGTATTACTGGTACCTATTACCAAATCATAAAAATACCGTTATGTAATACCTGTGTTAATAGATAAAATTGATAAATCATAACAAGTAACAGAATGACAGGTGTTAAATTACTTTGCGGTCTTTGTAAAAAAATATCGGTAAATCGGTATACAAAATAAAATGTGGTGGCTCATGCAATGCACTTTTTCACGTAGATTGTGCTGGTATAAGTGAGTTTGAAGCGCGGGTTATGCATAAGACGAAAAAAACGTGGAAATGTGAAAAATGTTCCAACCTAAAAATAAACAAACAGGTAAGAGAGGTCTTGAGGTTACGGGTGACAATGACAGTTCTCTCTAATGTATCCCAAGCCACAGCTACTTTGGCGCAAGTTGTTGATGAACTAAAAATGATGAGGGAAGAAATGAAAATGGTTCGAGAATCCATGGATTTCCTTAATGAAAAGTATGAAGAAGAGAAAACAGCGAATATGGTATTTAAAGAAATGATATTCGAAATAAAGAAGGAAAATGATACACTAAAAAAGGAAGTACAAAAATTGAAAATACATAGCAACGAGGAAGAAAATAAGAAAAAGGAGAGAAATCTAGTAATATTTGGCATTAGTAAAGATCCTAACGAAAACAAAGATGAAATTAAAACCAAATTGGGTAAAATCTTCAACATATTAATGCTGAAGTTGCTGAGAATGATGTAGAAGAAATCAATGTTGTTAGTTTAAGGAGTTTCGATACCGATTATCTATCTAGGGGATCTAAACAAAAATCTATTGTATTTCTGCAGAGTGACAACTTCTACCCACTAAATTTTGTTGTAAAAAACACCGAAAATATAAAAAATCTTATAGCGAAATATATTTGTTTATAAATATTTTATTACTATCTTTCAATTAAATTGTATTTTTAAGTCATAAAGATTTTATATTTTAAAATTCATAATTTTAAAAATCAATCGAAAACACGGCAACAGCGCTAGTATTTTAGCTGCTTTACGTTGACTGTTGGCTGCAGTGATTCTAACCTAACTGTCAAGTGTTGTCAGGTAGTAAATGTAATAGCTCATAATAATTGTTCTTTTGACGCTCCAAGATTAATGCAAGCTATAAGAAATGAGAACTTAATTGATAGTTTTCGTCCAGTCATTCATTATTTCCAAGACACTTTAAAATTATTTAAAAACATTTCCTGACAATTGGTAGAAATTCATCTTTCTGTTTCAGAAATAATTAGTAATGGGGAAAGCTTTGATCAAGTATATGACAAACGTACACAAAAGATACAGATATTATTATTTCTACTGTACAGCCTTTAAAAAGAGTCAGATCTTCTGGAATGATTAAAAGATTAGCGACATTTGGAATTAGTTACGAAATAATTGCAAACAAATTTAGTGATCATGGACCCGTCATGTCCCTTGTAGAGTTTTTAGTAGATGAACACGAATAATTCTTACTCAAATAGTTCTTCCTACTTATTTTCGATAGTTTCGTAACGGTGTTTGTATGCGCATTGCGAAAGTGTATCCAATTTCCTAAAAATGACTTGTGTATGTGTATTTTATTTGTTGTGAAAATATAAATATAATATCATTTGTTACAAACTTTATAAAATAATATGCTTCAACATAAACGCACTCTTACTTTCCAACAGTATTTTAAATTTCGCGCAAATCTATGATTTGCGACGTTGCCGTAGTTATCGCTCTTTTAGTTATGTGTCACGTTTTAAATTTTATTTATTTGAATAACTCAATAACGGTGTGGAAGAATCCACTGAATTTTAGTTTCATGATTTATTAATGTCTGATTTATAATTACTGTAAATCTCTTTCTGGTGGTATTATTTTTATAGATTATACAGCCCTTTAAAAATGTATTCTCATTTACACCCATGTAAAACAGAAATTTTTAAAAATTTATTTTTAAAAAACGGTGTGGACGATTGATCTGAAATTTTAACAGTGAACGATAAATACATCCATCTTCAACTTGTAAAATTTTCAGATGAATGGTAATATTTTCAAAAACGGTATCGAACCTCCTTAACAAGGATAACGAAAATCTCGTTAAAGTAAAGATTAACAGTGTAGAAAAAAGAAATTAAATATTAAAAAAGAGAAAAGAAAGTAATAAAATAACAACCAACGGATGTGGAATAGATAATGAAAACAAAAATATTAATTATTGAAGATATGAGCCTTGAATCAAGAAACCTGTTTAGAAAAGCTTTGGAACTGAAAGACCCTCAGTACAATTATTATACGTATATTTGGAGCAAAAATGGCAAAATTTATGCAAGGAAAGAAGATGGATCCAATGCAATAAGAATTTGGAGGGAAGAAGATATTGAACTACTTAAAGATGAATGTTAATCATTTTCTTTATCACAAAATAACATGTTTTAGTAAATTAAGGGAAAATTAAAAATCAACAAAATTCACTTTTTTAGGGTTATATCTTAATATAAGAAGCTTAAGAAATAAATTTGATGAACTTAATACATTAATAAAATTGAATAATACTCCGGAAATAGTTGCATTAACAGAAACTTGGTTGTACTCGAACGAAACGAAATTCTTTAACTTAACGAATTATAACAGTATACATTATTGTAGAAATGCAAGAGGAGGTGACATATCATTGTATGTGAAAAATAATTTAGAGTTGGAAGAATTAGAGAACAAATCACTAAACAATATAGACATCATAGATGCTAAAATTAAAAATATTACTATTATTTTAATATATCGTCCTCCGGACACACCAATTAACATATCATTGGACATTATAGATCAATTGCTGGAAAAGTATGGTAACAATACTATAGTCTTGGGTGACTTCAACATCGATATACTTAAAAAGAATACTATTGTAGAACAATACAAACAAGTTATTAAATGTAATGGTTTCGACATCAAAAATAAGAAAACAGAAGATACAGCTACACGGAATTTGGCTATTTTAGATCACGTCTTTTCTAATGTAAAAAATCTGACGTGGCCATCACACAACCTTCCGCCATATCTAGATTTTAAACAGAAATGTATACGTGCAATCCGGTGCCCATTTAAAATATACAAATAAAAATCTCAAATATTCAAACACAGAAATTTGCATCACCTGAATAAAAAGATTCATTCACAGGAAAACTCTGCTGTGTTGAAGCCATCCTCCGTTCAATTACTACATTTAATATCTTACTTAGGACTTATATAGCGCTAGTATGCCAACTTGTCACCCGTCTCACCTGTCAATATTTTTTACGCAGAAACAAAAATCAACCGATCATGGATTACAAGATATCAACGTTTTATTTGATAAATTTATTTTTTAAATTTTACTGCAGTTCTTTAATGTTACCAGATAAAGACAATTTTTTTATAACGTAAGTTGCAAATAACTTTTCCTCTTATTCTCATTACAAATAAATACTATATTTTTCCAAATTTATATACAATTTTGACAATTAACCTTTTCAATCTTCAAAAAATATCACTTCCGATGAAGATATTTGTACCAAAATCTAGGGAGCTCTTCCAATTTATATACAAATGTTAAATACCAAATATCAAAATTTTCGGGTAATTCGTATTTGAGTTATGCGACTAACAACCCTTGACCACACACACACACACACACACATACACACAGACATCATCGTGAAACTATCAAAAATGAGTTGTAAGGACCCTAATTCGTGCTCATGCACTAAAAATTCACCACCCGATTTTTTGCATGATTCCAATACCTTCCTTTACAGGTAAGCGGAAGGTAAAAACATAGAAATTGAAATTACTATAGAACCAACCAACATAACAGATCATAATATTTTAAAAATACAATTCAATAAAACTAAACTGAAAAACAAGAAAATCAACAACTACAAAACGATTATAGACTACAGGAGATACAACGAGGAAGTAAGAGAAAAGCTAGGTGATGGAATAAATATAAAGTAGTGCAGAGAATTTTTGCCAGAAAATTGAAATGAAGAAAAAGTTAGGAAATTTTGTCAGCTTCAAAATCCTTTTTTATTCGATTATGTCAAAAAGTGACGTTTTTTGGTTAAGATATTCGGACGAAAAGCTAACCTTTTAGGTAGAGTATTAATATTTGTGCCGTTGCTAGGTGACCCACTTTTTGTCCGAGGCCGAGAATTACTTTTCGTACGCAAACGCGTTTTTTAAAGCAAACTGACACAGTCGAATAATTTTTTGTTCTTTTTTGTTTCATTTGTCTGTTTCGCAGATAACTACAATTAGCAAACTAAACAAAAATTTAGAATAATTTATAATAAAATATTAATATTCTAGTTATTTTAAGTTCTCACTTACAATCGAATAAAAAATTGTGTATGATACACGGACGAAAAAGCTCTCGTACTCTTAAATTTTCCATAGTCGTACGAGAACTTGCATTTTTCGTCCTTGTAACATAAATAACTATTTTTAGATTTGTCCAACGATTTTTTGGATTCGAGTTACGCTCACTTGAATGGAAACAGAGCACAAAAATTTCGATTCGCTGTCACGAGCTTGCTGTGTGTTCTATTGACACGGGATAGAGGTTTGAAATTGTCCATGCAGGTTACTGTACTGTAGGTTGATCTGTACCTTCTTTAAAAAAAAAAAATTTTTTTGTGGTTTTTTGGGATTTGTTATTTGTTATTTCTTTTTTTTAAATCTTTTATGTATTCATTTGTGGCACAACTCCTTTGGCACAGGCTTGAAATTCTCTGTCCAGGGTCACCTCCGATTCTACCGAAAAACCGGCCTTGACTGGTTTGATTCTCACAGCAAGGTCGTGACAGCGAATCGAAATTTTTATGCTCTGTTTCCATTCAAGTGAGCGTAACTCGAATTCAAAAAATCGTTGGAAAAATCTAAAAAAAGCATTTTGAAGCTGACAAAATTTCCTAACTTTTTCTTCATTTCAATTTTCTGGCAAAAATTCTCTGCACGCCATCTATCGTATAAAGTACGAAATGGTATATAATATATGGCATCATAAAATAGACAGTTGTACGAACATTTTGACGTCACGGTGGTTCAAAACGGCCAAATTTCGCCCAAGATATAGTCATTTGAAAAATAGACTTTTTTTAGAAAATTTTAGGTGTCTCTTTAATTGTTTTGCGGAGTGTATGTAGATTAACAAATTCAATGTTCGAAGACGCAATCTTTCCTACGGCATTAAAAGAGAGTAATATAGTTCCCGTACATAAAAATGGAAGTAAAGAAAACCCGACGAACTATCGTTCAATCTCGCTTATCAGTATTTTCTCAAAAATAGTGGAGAAGCTAATTATAGAAAACACAATTTCATTTGATGAATACCAATACGGCTATCAGCAAAAATCGAGTACACAAGCAGCAGTAGCAGATTTCACAACATATGTGCTAAATGAAATGGATATTGGAAATAATGTGGCCGCGGTATTTATTGACTTTTCTAAAGCGTTTGACACTGTTGATAAGGACAATATGATAAACAAATTAGAAGGACTAGGAATTCGAGGCAAACCTCTACAGTTAATTAAAAGTTATATGAGTGACAGAAAACAGTGTACTTGTGTTAATGGTGTAAACAGCAACTTCAATGATGTTAACTATGGTCAGGGCCGGCGCTAAAGATATTGGCGCCCTAGGCCAATTTTAAATTGCGCCCTTCCTGGTTAAAAATGAAACAAAAAATATGTTTGCGAAAATTAAATACATAATTTAATAGATAAGTGAGATATATGAATGTTTATTCAAAAGAAGAAAGTTGAGCCCCCGAGCCCGAAGGGCGAGTGGGATAATTTCTTCGAGTGAATAAACATTCGTATCTCACGTGGTTTATACAATATTTTATTCAATTTTGACGAAATTATTTCAAATATATGAATTATAAATTTATTTTGACATAACAAAAAAAAACTAATCAAAGTAGTCGTTAGTGGCAAGGTGTCATTTTTTTATGCATTTTTGACGTAATAATAACAGTTTAAAACGTCAGAGTGATTTAAAAAATGTGTTGAGTGATATAAAAAAATTTAATTCACTTGTGAATAAACATTTATTTAAAGTTGTTGCTATGGAGTTAATAATAGTTTAGTTTAATAATAGTTTAAAACGTCAAAATTGAATAATAGTTATTTAACAAACTAGTGTGTTAATGAGGGCGATTAATAATTGAGACATTTTAACGCGTGAGAGAAGCGAACGCGTTAATTGTTGAGATTATTAATCGCCTATTAACACATGAGTTAGTTACAATATTTTTCCGTTGGTCATACCTTTTTAATTTGAAAAAAAATTAATTTTATTCTATAACAAATTAGGTTAGTACCGCTTTAAATGTTCACCACAATTGTATCGACAACAATGGACAACTCAATAATAACAATCAACTGTTTTCAGGGAGAAGCGGGTGCAGTCAGTTCACTTAATATTGATTAGCAGTACTAAATCCCAAGGTTTTTTCGTTTTTAGAATGATGTTATTATTTTTATATTCATTTTAAAGCAATTCTACGTAAATATTATTTACCTAGAAGTGTGAAAATCATTTCTTTTAATTTAGTTTTGCATTTTAGTAAAACTTAGAGCTGGTCAATATAATACAATATTACGTGTTTTGAACGCATCCAATAAATCGTTGATTAATAAAAAATCATGCATTTATAGGGGTCATTAATGTATGATTTTTTTACATTAATGATACTCATCAACGAAAAAAAAAAATTATTCACTTGCGAATAAACAGTTGTTTAAAGTTGTTGCTATGGAGTTAATAATAGCAGTTTAAAACGTCAAAATTTAGTAGAAATATTAATATTTTGCTATATTATTTCTTCATTATCAGTATTACTGTAATTTGTTGTAATACCTACTAATAATAAAATAATGAAATATAATTTATTATATTATATCTAAATATCTTAGAGATTTTGCGCCCCCTAAAATTTGGCGCCCTAGGCAGTACGCCTAGTCCGCCTAATGGACAAACCGGCCCTGACTATGGTGTGCCTCAAGGATCGGTACTTGGACCTCTGCTGTTTTCGCTTTATGTGTGGGACATACGAAAAATAAGTTTGAGTGGTCGTTATTTCGCGTTTGCGGACGATACGGCTATAGTGTACTGTGCTAAAAGAGATTCAAATATTAGTGAAATAATTAACCAAGACTTAAAAACTTTCAAGGCATGGACTGACAAAAATTAAATTATTTATTTATTAAAAGTGATAAGACGGTATATATGACATTCACATTCAAAGGTAAACAAAAACTGTTGGACATATACTTAGAAAATATTAAACTAAAAATTGTTACAAAATATAAATATCTAGGTTTATGGATAGACTTTAGATTCCAGTGGGAGGACATGATTAAAAACATCTGTGATAAAATAGTACCTATAACTGGAGCGCTATACCAATGTAACAAATTGTTAACGAGCAAAGCAAAGAATCATATTTATTATTCTTTTGTGTATTGTCATCTTAGTTACTTAATATCAACGTGGGGTTGTTGTAGTATATATATATATATATATATATATATATATATATATATATATATATATATATATATATATATATATATATATATATATATGTTAGATAAAGTACAAAGATTGCAGAATAAGGCAGTAAAATCAATTTATAATCTTCCTAGATTAACTCCAACTGAACAGGTATATGCTCAAACAAATTTAATTAAAGTCAAACAGATTAAAATAATTCAGCAATGCACGTACACTATGTTCCAAATGTTCTGCCCCAGAGATTGGAAAACCCCCGTTGATCCGCAACCATTGTAGCACCATTCGTCAAAGTATTAGAAATACGGCCTTCTTAGGTTGTAGAAAAAGACAGCTTGCGAAAGATAGAAGCAGTTCTCGGTGAATCATTGCGAATTACGCCAGGTAGAGCAAAAGTGTAGAACAATAATTGCTTTGAGCTCTGTTTCAGTTTAGAAATACAATTTCCATAGTTTTATTTTGTTCACTTCATTACATTTCTAAACAAAAATTGCATTTTTATTAAATGAAAAAATTATTTTAAATACACAATTTTATAAAACTTTGTATCCTAAAAATGCCACAATGCCTTAAAATGATAAAATTAACTTATTGCCAAATTTAATATTAAATACATAAGATAATTATTGGCACTGACTAAAGGTAAAATTTAAAAATGAAGGAGATCCTAGACTGACCAAATAAATTGAAAGTAAAAAATCTTAAGTTAATTATTTTTATGATTAGTAATTTTATTTTCAATATTTTAATTTAGTTTATATTAAATACATAATAACAATAAGTATGATACAAAAGTTACATAGAACAAAATCGAAGTATCAGTTTTAGCAATAATTTCCGGGCAAAATTACAAGATTATAAAAAATGATCACCACACGATTTTTTATTTCATAACTCGATACACAGTAAATCTTTGAATGTTTAATCAGTACCTACATTAATTAACACACAATTTGACTTGTGCAGCGTTGAGGTTGATAGTGGCGGCGGCGAATTGTTAAAAATAAACCGGCGGCGGCGACGCGCCGGCATGAACGCTTAATTTTAAGTGGCTTTTCTTTAGGCACCGTGCCGGTGTACGCCGGCGTATTTACATCAAAAACTTCGAATATCGACATGTGTAGCAAAGTTAGTGGAAAATATCTTATTAGATGCCATCCACATAATGATACAATTTTATTTTAATTTTAATTGAACAATTACTTTTTTATTTTGTTGTCTAGAGATAGAGATTGGACAAAAGTTGAACATAATAATAACGCAACATGCAACTTACGAAGTTATTATCATAACTTGATTGCCAACTTACATGATACTGATACAACACATTTTAAATTAATGAATAAATAACAATATAAACAAACAACATAAAAAATAGGTAATAAAATTTAGAAACTGGAAAGAAATTATTATAACAGACCATGAATCTCAATAAAGTTATTGTTAAAAAATACATGATACAACACATTTATATTCTTGCAACATGTATTAAAATTTTCATATGTTTGATACTCAGGTGACCAAATATTAAGAAATAAAATTATGGAGAATGTGTTCTTCTCTAACAGTGAACTGAATCCTAGCCTACACTATTTACCCTATACTTGGGTTAGTCCGCTGCTGTTTCTATCTTTCACTTGTTGTCTTTTTCTACGATCAAAGAAGGCCGTATTTCTAATACTTTGACGAATGGTGCTACAATGGTTGCGGATCAACGGGGGTTTTCCAATCTCTGGGGCAGAACATTTGGAACATAGTGTACATCTTTACATAATATAGCTACGAGACAATCAAACAATTTACGAATGCACAAATGCAACACATTAAGGGCATATCAATCAACATACAACAGCTGTATCTTATAATATAATAGATTAAATGTTAAATTAAAAAGTATTATTCCTGTACAAAGTTTTAAAAAGGCATTAAGAAAAGATATAATACGAACTGATAACCTGTGATAATATCAAACATAAAATAGTGTATTGATAAGCTCCATCAAGGTAGCAAAACTATGATAGCAAAACAAAAAAAAATTAGGCCTATATTTTATTACTATTTTATTGCTATTTAATTACCACATTTAAAAATTTATTACCACAGTAGTTATAAGCATATAAGTGTTTTGCCAGCTTGATATCAAGCTGGCAAAACCATATCGTAAAAACACATAAATAATATTGAAAATTACTTTAATATTACAGAAAAAAAATTTATTACTAATTAATTACCACAATAAAAAAAATTATTAACAATATAAAATGGATTTATATTAAAAAAACCAAAAGGACTAAATATCCGAGTTTTGGCCAGCTTAAAATCTGCTTTGCTGGAGTTGCATAAAAGTAGTTGAATGTTAAGCAAATCTAAATTATTTTGCTTTTTTATTGCTTTTTATTGCTTATCTATGCTAACAAAACCCTTCTTGAGTCCAACAGAACTCCGTTTTCTTGACATAAACTAATCTATGCTAACAAAATCCTACTTTTGAGTCCAACAGAAATCCGTTTTCTTGACATAAACTAATCTATGCTAACAAAACCCTACTTGAGTCCAACAAAAAGCCGTTTTTTTGACATAAACTAATCTATGCTAACAAAACCCTTCTTGAGTCCAGCAGAAATCGTTCACGCTAGATTCACGCTAAGGTTCACGCTAGGTTCACGCTGTGTGGCGTTAGACACTCCCAATCTTTAATCCGGCAATTAATTAGCAATAAAAAAGCAAAATAATTTAGATTTGCTTAACATTCAACTACTTTTATGCAACTCCAGCAAAGCAGATTTTAAGCTGGCCAAAACTCGGATATTTAGTCCTTTTGGTTTTTTTTAATATAAATCAATTGTTAATAATTTTTTTTATTGTGGTAATTAATTAGTAACTAATTTTTCTGTAATATTAAAGTAATTTTCAATATTATTTATGTGTTTTTACGATATGGTTTTGCCAGCTTGATATCAAGCTTATATGATTATAACTACTGTGGTAATAAATTTTTAAATGTGGTAATTAAATAGCAATAAAATAGTAATAAAATATAGGCCTAGTTTTGTTTTGTTTTGCTATCACAGTTTTGCTACCTTGATGGAGTTGTATTGATAGTGTAACATGATGTACCAATTAATTATAAGTAACTATAATTATAAGTAACTTGTGATATTTAAATTATCTGTATACTTGTTAATTTTTGTATTATTTTTTACGGACCTGGGTATCAGTGCTTGCACTGCTTACAGGATCCGAAAATGAGTTAATAAATAAATAAATAAATTAAATAAATAAATAACTTATTTATTTTTATTAAAATACTATCGTGTGTGGTATCAAATTAAAGCACTCGGAAAAATAATTCTAGTAGAAAAATAAAATATCATTCAACCGGTCGTCAATTTTTTTATTATACATTGTTCAAATTATACCGAGTTTGGTATCAATTTAAAGCTTTCGGGGAGATAAGTTTAGTAAAAATTGTAAAAAATGACATTTCAATTGTTTCTCAAAAAATTATTCAAATTTTTTCAAGTGTATTTTTTTGTTCCTATATAAATTTAAATTGATTATGATACTGACAGTCGTTTATATCACACTTCGTTTATATCTTCTTCTACAGTTTACATAAAATTAAAAAAATATATTTGTGAGTACTCATAGTAATATTAAAAACTAAAAAGAGTGGGTAGAGTATGGCGGGAGGTCTTGTGTTGTCCACACCAGATTTTTTCAAAAAATGTTACTTAAATTATGTCGAAGTTGGTATCAACTTAAATAGTTTCGGAAAAAAAGATAAATTTATTTAAATTTTGCTGAATAAAGCATAAAATTAAAGGCGTTGCGAAAATAAGTTATTAAAACTTATAGTCGGGGGAGTGCTGTGGTGGACATAGCAGATTTTTTTATTAACAAAAGTTATAGATAAAAGTATAAGCTACAAAAATGCTATCTACAAATTTTTTGTCAGCCTCACGGTTAAAATTACACAATTTTAAGATGGCGGCCGAATGACAACACCTCCCGTCCCGAAAACTCGGTTTTACAATCACGGCTGACCCCCCCTACGATACAAAAAAATAAAATCGCTGCCTACCCAAAATGCACGGTTACTCCCTTTTTTAGCACGCTTTGCTTGGACTAATGCCCTTGTTGTCAAAAATCTTATTTGTTTCAACTTTCAGTAAGATGAGCAGTAAAAAATAATCATACATTGCAAGAATATAGTATCAAATGCTGATCTGCATTCCTCCAAGCAGAAAAAATATAGGCAGGTCCCTTGTCGATTCCCTTTATTCGCTCCGTTGGTCTAATAAATATGTAAATATCGATGATGACAATACCAGCGATAATGGTTAAAATATACGGTAATGTTGATGTTCGACCTGGAATTATTGAATTATCAAAGTCCGAAAAGCTTATCTTTATTTGGTACAACTTCTAACATCTCTAAAAATATCTATCGGGTTTACTTAGCCGGCTTGAAAATAACAACTTTCTCGTGTAGCATTTCTTTATGTTCGCTTTGTTTAAATCAGCTATGAAACTAAATTCAGGATTCGTAGATACTGATTTTATTCGATTCTTAGTCGTTGTTTATTTATGTCCCCTTCAGCCATATCCTACAGATGATACAATGATAAAGAAAACTGGGCTTTAATAATTGGCAACAAAACTAACATACCTCAAAATAAATTCTGCAACAATTTGGTACTGCTTCAGCTCTGTGATTGTGTGTGTGTTCGATAGGTTAATCGTTACTCGACCATAAACGTTGAAAATAACAATAACTCCTTAACATGTTACTAATTCGCACCGAAGGAGGAAACATTTTATCAAAATGGTATCATACTTCAGACATCTACGATCTCTACTCTATTATGTACAGTACAGAGTACAGTACAACAATCATCAACATAGTAAAACTCAATCAGAGTACAATACGCATGCGTAGCCTATAATCTCAGTCTGAACTACTGCGCACTGCATATAGACATGTGCGCTGATAAACTTGTCGGAATATTTGAAAAATCACGCCTTGAAGCTCGCGTCAGAATTAACCTAAGCCAAAATAGGTTAGGTATGTGATTAATTTTATAAATGTCAAATTTGTTGATTCACCATAGTAACAATTACTTTCGCTGCCTAGGCTTTTTTATTATTTTTGCTGCCTAGGCAGCAAAAGTGACACTTTGCTGACTGTCAGCTGTAAAAAAACAGCACTTTTAATGTCAATCGCCGAAAAAGGAACTTTTTCACCGGAAAGTATCACAAATTCATGGAGATTGATGCTAAAGTAAAGGGTTACAGGAACACTAGGTACTTTATAAAACTGTTAAAATTGAAGGTCGACAACCTGCATTATAAAAATTATGTATAGAACAATATCGAGTTTGATATTAAATTAAACTACCAAGTGAGCACTAACTTTATAAAATTGTTGAAAATGGCGACCAACAATAATTGTCATTTGTTTTTATTAAAATATCGCGTTTGATATCAAATTTAAGAGCTGGATAAGGCCTACCTAATTAATAAAATTATTTAAAATGGTGGCCGACGATAGTCATTTATTTTTATCAAAAACAATATAGAATTATATCAGTTTGATATCAAATTAAAGGGCTGGACATGGGCTACCTAATTAATAAAATAATTTAAATCGGTCAGGTGAACACTACTTTATAAAATTGTTGAAAATGGCGACCAACGATTGTCATTTGTTTTTATCAAAAAATTATTAAATCAAATCGAATTTGATATCAAATTAAAGGGTTAAATAAAGGCTACCTTATTAATAAAATTATTTAAAATGGTGGCTGACGATTGGCATTTGTTTTTATTTAAAAAAAAAACAATATCAAGTTTGATGTCAAATAATAAAATTATTTAAAATGGTGGCCGACGATTGTCTTTTGTTTTTATAAAAATATGCTAAGGCCTGGTTTCGCTGGGGCTGCTGGCAGCCGCGGCTGACGGCTACTGCCCGATGCGCGGTACTGCTCTTATGACTTTACCTGTACGTGTTTTCACTGACGCGGCTACGACTAGGAACGCCACCGCCAACGGCGCGCGTCTATTTCTTGACTGCTCAAGAAGCAGTCTAGAGGCGCGGCTGGCGAGACGTTCTGTAAAAAGATGGCTCTTAAATTTACCTACAGAGATTCAGGACGATATATTAATTACGCACATTCAAAAATATAGAGCGTTATGAGATATGGAATGTAGAGATTACAAAAATATAAACATTCGCGAAAATATATGGAAAGAAATTTCCCAAGCAGTAAACAGAAATGGTAAGTAAATAAATCAAAAAATTATAAATAATAATTATTTGTTCATTCCAACAACATAAAGACTATTATCCCTATTTAAATAAAAAATAACAACAGTTTTTTTTAAAATTTGCAATCTTTTAATATTGTATTTTACAAAAATAATAATAATTAATTAAAAGTTATAATAATAATATCTGTGGCCATTTTAACTGTTGTACTAAGTACGACTGTCAACTAAACACTGATTTTTCTGTTAGACGCGCTCGCGTTCAGCAGCTTCAAATAAAACACCCAAACGCGGCTTCTAGCAGTAGCGTTCAACGGCTACCGTCAGTCGCGACCGCTGGACGCCTCAGTGAAACCAGACCTTTAGAATCATACCTATTGACTATTGAGTATGTCTTGATAAGAGCTGATACAAGATTGTTCAAAATGGAGACCGATGATCGTCATTTGTTTATATCTTAAAATTGTTAAAATCATATTGATTTTAATATCAAAGTAAAGGTCTTGATGATGATGAGTGATATACACAATAAGTGATAAATATGATAGTGGGTGATTAGCTTCTGTTTTTTCTTTCAAAATAATAGAATCATTTCAAGTTTGATATAAGTATCAAATTAAAGGTTTTGATAAGATACCTACAATATTGTTCAAGATGGCGTTCGACAATCGACTTTTGTTTTTAGTTGGATAACCAAGATATTTATTTTATTACACATATTATGTTGTTTCATTCTAAAATTTTAATGGCTTAAATAAAATTTATATTGAAGAAGGAAGATGAACAACTTGAAGTTGTAATTAATAGCTATTAACATACCTAGGAATGTTATGAGTATCATTACAGCCGCAGATGTCAGTTTGAATTCCGAGCTCGTAGAGCGAGGATTTTAAGACATCTAAGGCCTGTTATGACTCATAACATCCGTGGTTTGTTCAATAGTTTATCGGTTTCAGAATAATAACACGTTAAAGTCATTAATAAATATTAGTTTTTGAAATTCTTTAATGCGTAACGTCATTGTCATCATTTTAGAAGGTGATCAAGTAAGTCTGTTGTCTGTAAGTTTTTATTTAACGTCATGGTTACAATTGTTTTGTATCATATTTATAAATAATTTTTTCAGACGACCACTACGGAAACTTGCCATAACAATGTTATAAACTACAATGGAAACAAACAAATAACACAAACTAACATGTTAGTCTAACGCACACTTATAACGTAACGCTTCGAGTTACACTATATGACAACAGATGGCGTTACGAGTAAAAATCAATTCAAATAAATGGAAAAAAAGTATATTAATGCAATAAATTGACATTTTGACACAGTCTGTAATATTATATAGACACAAATTTTCATTTTTCAATTTAATAATAATTATTTATTGGCTAATTGTGTATTCTTTAGTATTTTTGACAATTCAGATTATAGTTGCACAGTTGGTATCGAGGCATAACCTAACTTTTAAACGTCAGTGCTTCAACTTCAACAGTTGTATATAATTTAGTTCATTGAACATTTTTTTAAATATTTTGTGGTCGTCTGAAAAATAGTGTACATAACTCGCTCAAAAGTGAGATAACAGTGCTCGTGAAATTGAACCACTCGGCGCTATGCGCCTCATTCCTCAATTTCACTCGCTTGTTATCTTACACTTTCGATGATCGTTATGTAATATACTATTACCTCTCGCCTCATATTCTATAAGAGAGGTATTGTAATGGGTCAAAATTTTCGAGTATGAGTTTTTGGTGGATAAGCACGTTTTAGGGTCTCTAGAATACGAATTTAATATTTTCCCGATGATGTCTGTGTGTGTGTATGTGTGTGTGTTTGTATGAATGTATGGACTGACGATTTTTCGTCCACGATAACTGAAAAAGTATCAAACCTTTAATAACCAAATTTCATATTTAAGATTTTAATAAGGATCTTAACACCGGATAAGATTTTGGTAGAAATCCGTAAACCGGAAGTAGTAGTTTTTGGAACTTGATATAGTTTTTCTTAAATAAATTGGTACATTATTTATTTATGACAATTTTTGCAAATAAAAATAAAAGATAATATAATTATCTATGGGTACAGTGAATTTTAAATACAATTTGCTGAATCTGGTAGTATTTAGCAATAAAATAAAGTGCAACTAAGTACCAGTATCTTGTTGTCCATGATATGAAATTTGTTTTTACTCAAAATTTGAATTATAATGACAGTGACAGTACAGTTGACATCTTTTGCTTGCATCTTGGTTTACGTAATACATGAACATGAAACTATTAAAATGTAAGTAAAACTATTTATTAGATTAGTAGAATAAGCAGAATTAGGCGAGAGGTCGTGTACTGGCCACAGCAGATTTTTTTATTTAATATAATAAATAATACAATTTATGTCTTCCTAGTATGTAATTGTTTAATTATGTCATGGATACGAGGTATGTTATATACTACATTATACCCTAGGGCATTAAGAAATTGCCATGGTAATATTGAGAAATCACTAATGTTTTTCTTCTGAAATTAATATATTTTCTGTCTGTTACTAGGATACCAAAAATATTAACAAAATTCGAAACGTCAAAGCGAAATGTCACGCGCGCAATATTTTAAATAAAATAGTAAGACATAAAATATTGTATGCACCACGGGCATCATTGATGTTTATAGCCCTCGGGCGATTTACAGACCCTCGGGCCAGAGGCCCTTGGGCTTGTAAACATGTCGCCCTCGGATGAGCATAAACATCATCATGATGCCCTTGATACATAAATAACTATAATTATATATTATGATAAGCAGGAGAAGTAATTTTTGTATTATTGTTGTTTTGAGTTCCGTTTGTATTAATAAATAGTGTTATTATCATTGTTTTATTTTCATTTTCTTGATTGTTTTGACATGTCAGTATGGTAATATTACCTTACAGAATACAGTTATTACTTACTTACCAGCCTACTTTTGTGCATGTAAATATAGGTTTAATATCCTGAAACCGGTAAATAATTATAATTTCATCATACATTTTTTTCGGTAGAGTCTAAATGTTAAAATCGTTATAATTGAGGCACGAAGTGCCGAATCGTCTCACATTCAGGGTCCGCGACGCGGGCGAATCACCCATGTCTAGCCGAAGGCCCGCGTAGCGGGGCCTGACGCTAGTATTTTACTATTTTCACTGTCAACTGTCATGTCATAATCATTTAAATTTTACGTAATAACAAATGTTAATCGATCATGGACTACAAGATACCGAAATACTAAATTATAAATATATACTTTAATTAATTATTCTTAAATGATACCAGATACAAAAATATTTATAAAATACCGATTGTAGCTAATAATCACATAATCTTCCATTTAAAATAAAAAAATTGTCTTAAATTAAATATTTATCGAAATATTTGAAAAAAGTACTACTTCCGGTTTAAAGATTGAAACCAAAAATAGGAGGTGCACAACTAGATGCTATAACAGTCCTAAATACAAAATTTTAACTTTCTACGTCTAACCGTATTTGAGTTATGCGACATACATACGTCCGTCCGTACGTACTGACGTCACGACGAAACTAATCATAATGGATTCAGAAAAGGTCAAAACGGATATTTCCATCAAAATCTGAAAACCGAAATTTTTCGCGATTACAATACTTCCTTTTTACTCTGTACAAGGAAGTAAAAACTCTCTGTATCTGTGATAACTATGACATCTAAGATAATTTTTAAACAGTCATCTTGAAAAAAAAATGGCGGCCAACTAGCTCAGAAACTATTTAACGAATTGGTACAAAATTTAGGTAATTATATAATTCTTTACTATATATGATAGACGAACTTATTTTATACTTCTAACTTGAAAATTTGGCCACTATTAGATCAACTTAAGGCGCTACATGTGTGTAAATCCAAAAGATTAACAATTTGAATGATTCTGGCTGTATTATAAATTGAAAGTTAACATGAAGAATCATGACTCATTAGTGAATCAATAAATGCAAATTATTAATTGCTGTGACATCAATTAGCAAAACTGGGAGCTAATTTTTATTATTTAATAATCCATATTATATATTGATTCATGCACAAAAATAAAAATTTTCTTTTGAAATCGACAATAACATCAGCCATCTTGAATAAAATGGCAGACAGCTAACTCGGAAGTTACTTTAACAATTGGCACAATTTTTTTTTCATAAATATGAAAAATTTAGTAAGTGGTATAATAAATTTTAATATGCCATTTAAATAGGAATAATAACTTAAAAAAATGTCCAAAAAGATCACTAAAGAGAGTGAAATAAAAAATTTTCTAAAAAAAATAGAACCGACTTTTAAATTCCTACCTCTGAAAAGTATGAAATAATATTTTGTCACCTATTTTTGTAAGGCAATAATTAAATATACCTTAGATATCAATTTGAAGTCAGTGCGGAAATTTACCAATACTACATTTGGCGCCGATTTCAAATTTATATCTAAGGTAGGTTTAAAGTAGTTCGGTCGTCGTTGACGCTAGTCAAATTCAGTCCGTTTTTTGTTGTCAATTTATGAAGTGAAATTCGACTGTAACGGTTTTTAATATTTTATTATGAATTTTTATGCATCTGGTTCTCAAACAAATAGTCGTATTTTACAAATCTTGTAATTTCATTCGCAACTTGACTAGTCAATCACCCGGTGTCATAACTCGGGCCAGGTTATGGCGTCGACACAGTTGGCAGCATTGTCCGAGGCATTCAAATATAAACACAGGAATGATAAATGATAAATACGATAGTGTGTTTATAAAAACGAGTTCTTGATAAATGACTTAAAATAACGAAAATCATTGATTTTTCAATCCAATCTGTTTCAAGAAATAAAAGGTTAACATTCAAATCTGCGTTTAAATTTCCCACGCTCCGCAGTTGGCAACCCTGCAGAACGTGACGCCCGATCGGCTTCCGCTTGGTCGTGATTTTGTCACCCATTTTTTGGGCTATTTTCATCGGCAACGTAGGGTTTTGACTATGCATAATGAAGCCTAAATATATTACCTTTCCAAATATCAATTTGCCACTATTTATTCAACGAAATTTTACGGCGCAATTTCAATTTTTCTTAACCAAAAGTGTCGTTTTCCATAAGAGCCCATGTAAAAACAGTGAACTTCAAACTCATTTTTCTCAAAAACGAGTACCGCAAGGGCATGTTTTCTTGGCACTTTTGAAAATAATATTAAATTTTCTATTCAACCAGACCATTTTCAATACAAAATCAATGACTTCAATTGACGACCGAACTACTTTAATTATTTCCTTACAAAAATAGGTTACAAAATATTATTTCATACTTTTCAGAGGTAGGAATTTAAAAGTCGGTTCTATTTTTTTTATTAAATTTTTTGCATTGCCGTCTTAGTTTGCACGCTATAAATAACATTTTTTCAGTGTCCCAGAAGATTATAAACTGAATCCAGGTGCAGTAGAAGTCATTTGCGAACAACCTAGTAAAACAAACAACATCCTTATCGGTTACAACCGCGGTCTTATTGTTTTGTGGAACCGCGAGGAAAGTACTGCAATTCAGACTTTTATTAGTAGCCAACAACTTGAAAGCGTTTGTTGGCATGAAGATAGCCAACAGTTTACTAGCTCACACAATGATGGCAGCTATGCTACTTGGCATATTGAAAATGGAGAAAAACCATTGAATGAACCAACTACAACGTATGGACCATTCCCATGCAAAGCTATTGGAAAAATAATGACGATGCAGATGAGTGATGAATCGTTGATCGTATTTTCGGGAGGAATGCCTCGAGCAAGTTATAGTGATAAATATACCGTTTCAGTTATTCATGGAGAGAAGCATGTAGCTTTTGAGTTTACCAGTAAGGTAATAGTAGATTGTTTTACAAGTTAAGAAAAGTGGCAGTTTTCTAGTGAGTGGAAAAATTTGGATTTCCACGAGCTAGAAAACCACTTTTCTTACGTGTAGAACATGCAATTTTTTTGTGTACTTAATGGAAAATAAGAATTAAATTGATATTTCTTAAAATGTTTTTCATTAAATTCATCTGTCACAGAGTTATCTATGAAAACAAAAAAACAAAATGTCAGATCTCAGAGCATCAGCATCTACAGCAGTCATCATCAATTTCGACCTTTGATGTTTCAGTTAATGACATTCATTTTACAGCCACTTCACGGTGAATAACTTTTCAAAATTTAACAAATTGTACAATTAATATTTTGGAAAATAAACAAACTAAGTAAGTAATTATTGTATTAATTTGATCAAAGTTGTTTAATTGGTTGCTAATGAGTAAAGTGTTGCCAATTAGTAAAGTAGCAGATTACTTTACTGTTTTCTACGCATTAAAATTACTATTTTCCATTAAGTACATAAAAAAGTATTGAAATATCTGTGAGTTATAAAATGTATTATTTTGTGAGGAATAGTGATAAAATTTAGTTCGATTATTATTAAATAATGATTAAAATGATTCTTTCATAAATATAAACATTATAAATATTAATTTACAGACAGAAAAATTAGAAGTAATACTTTGTTCACTAATGGGAGATTTTTTAAATTTTTAGTATGTAATTATATTTAGTTGCAATGTTTATTATACATTCTTTTCTGAAAATATTGTTGCATTAAATGGAAGAAAAGAGAGTATTAACTTCTAAAATTATCTACAATTTTCTAAAAATCGTACTGTTGTCTAGGTCATCGATTTTTTTATCGTGTGTAAAAAACAAATAGAAACTGGAGATAACCAAGAATCTTTATCATTCATTGAACCTGAAGCACTTATTGTATTAGCTGAAGAAGAGCTGGTAGCTTTGGATCTTCAATCTGATGACTGGCGTATGATGAACTTACCCTACATGGTATCTCTTCACGCCTCAGCCGTAACTTGCAGCCAACACGTTACTGGTGTATCCGAAGAACTATGGGCTAAAATCAAAACAGCAGGTCAAGCACAAATTAATAATATTTACTCACAATCTATTTGGCCTATAAATGGAGGAAATTTGCTATGTACTAAAGGAGCACAAACAAGAAGAGAGTTATTGTTAACAGGACATGAAGATGGAACAGTTAGATTTTGGGATGCAGGTGGTGTAGCTTTAACTCCATTGTATAAATACAGTACTGCTCCGTTGTTTACTGGTAAGTAATAATTATTTTTATACAACACGATAAAATTATATTTTAAAGAAGAAATAAAATTGTGAATTCATAAGCGACGAAGGAGCGAAAGAATTATTTTTCTTGAGTCAATAATATAATTTTATCGTCGTGTATAAAATTATATTTTTCTATGGCTGATGTCAAAGAAACATATTAGAACCAATTTTAATTTAATAGTGGAATTCTGAGACTATCTGTAAGACCTATAAGAAAATCTATAAGACTTTACAGTCCTTACAGGAAAAATGCAATTCTGCGCACATCTGTAGCTTACAGTTTTTCATAAATTATTACAGATAACCTATAATATTTACAGTGACTGAACAGTTGACCGTAAGCTTATAGTTTTTGTATGTTTTGTGGTTTTTGTGTTTCTTAATATGGATAATCAACAAAATATATTTTTTATTTGTGCTATTTTAGAAGCAGCGCATAACAGATACTTAAGTAATATTTATAAACATTATATTAATAGAGATATCTGTTATATATTCCTCAAAATTCACTTTTTGTGTTATTAGAAATTTTTTGAGAATCATGAGAAAGCGGTTAAGGGACCATATATGAACCCTTTTGAAGTACCCGAAAATCAATTTCAACAAATGTACCGGCTAGACAAAGTCAGTGTACAAAATTTAATAAATGAATTGGAATTGTTGAATTGTTTCCATATATTGTAAATACAACTCATATTGATCATTGTTTGTGTTTTTCGACCGTTTACGTTTTTCTTTTTGGCAATTATAAGTATGTAAAAAATAAATAAATGTTTTGATATAATTACTATTAATATAATAATAAAAATGTTGTAACATACTTAATAGAAAAGAAATACATTACTTACCTCATAATATCAGTATCAATGATATTATTATTTCACAATAGTCAATATCTCAATCAACAAACAAAACAATAATTGTATTTGTCAACAATAGAAATGTTGCCAATAACTTAAAAAAAATACTAACGAAAAACGGTATATTTTTTGCTCTTTATCAATAAATATCACCAAAAAAATAAAAAAGGCGTTACATATAATTAAACTGTATCCTTTTCCTCTTAAAGTCGTTATTATTTATTGAAAATTGACCAAAAATATAGTTAAAAATCTGACATTGGTAACACTGACTCATATTTGTACTATAGGACCTGTAAACCTCTTTCTATAACATAATGATTTATAGATGTCAGTTCAGAATATCTATATTTATAAATCTGTAAGGAGACTACTTACAGGAAATATGTAAGCTACAGATCTATAAATTTACAGGTTTACAGGTAAATATTCAGAATCGCGCTATATATTATTAAAACACAATTTCGGAGTTTGTTTGTAAGGTTTTACATCCTACGTTTTTCACAAAATGTAAAAATTAAAGTACTTTATCTACGCTGCTGTTAAAGTTTTACTTAATCTACATCTACTCTAATAATTTTACTTTAACTATTCTTGAGGATAAGTGTTACTTTATCGACATAAAATGGTCGATAAAGTCGCACTTAATGGTGGGATTCTGGGCATTATCTTAAAATTCTATAAACTTATAGATCTATAAGTTATGGAAAATCCGTAACTGACAGTCTTATGGTGGGATTCTGTTCAAATCTGTAAGTTTTACAAATTTGTAAATCTTTAAATATTGAACAAAATCACATCAATATTTCTTGACAAATATAAAAATCTGCTATGGCCAGTACACGACCTCTCGCCTAATTCTGCTTATTTTACTAATCTAATAAATAGTTTAACTTACATTTTAATAGTTTCATGTGCATGTAATATTATGTAAACGATAATGTAAACCAAGATGCAAGCAAAATTGTCAACTGTACTGTCACTGTCATAATACCTAATTCAAACAAGAAACAAATTTCATATGTTCATGGACAACAAGATACTGGAATTTCAAAAAAATAGAATATTAATTGTAGTTTATTTTATTGTTAAATACTACCAGATTCAGAAAATTGTATTTATAATTGACTGTACCCATAGATAATTATATCTTATAGAATATGAGGCGAGAGGTAAAAATGTTCATATGCTTATAAATTTCAATGCGATTTTGTTTAATATTTACAGTTTTATAGATCTGTAGCAACTACAGATTTTCACAGAATCTCACCATTATAGATTTCGCTAAAATGGTATTCTGACTGCATGTCTATATCTTTTGACATCTGTAAATTTGTCTTATAGAATCTTATTTCTATTTTATTATTAATTTTGAAGAAGGCCATTGTCACATTGACGCGACAAATGATTATACAAATTTGACATAATGAAATACACATGACACGTGCTGATAAAATTCGAGAATATATTTCGAAAATATGAGGTAAAACATAATATGCTACATAATTAAAGATTTTTTTAGTGAAGAATTCAAAATAAAGCAAACACAATAATTAATTAATTAATTTTATTTATAGATAAAGTAAAATAAAAATTATTATTATAGTTTTCAAGCTGTACCTATAATACTTCAAACTCGAAGACAAATATATCTAGAGAATAAATTAAATGCAATAGGGGATAGTGCAAGAACCTTGTAAACTACTACTACCTACTGATAATATTTTATCAGAGATTTTAATTAATCAAACTATGTTTAAAATAATCATTGTCATTCATATTGAATGAATTCAGTTGAACTCCTAAATTTTACTGTATTATTTCCAAGCGATTTCCAATCATGATGATATTTTTATAAACTATGAAGCAAATTTTTAAAAATATATATCATTCTATACACATATATTTCTCAGCAATAATGTTCTTCTGATAATTGGTTTGAAATTGTAAAATTTGCTAGTTATGATTCATTTTTCAATATTTCAGACACATGTCAATATTTTCATAACGTACTTATGGTGAGGCAGTAGCTGTCTATAAATTTATAGAAATCTATAAGATATTTATAGAAATCTGTAAGCTATAGGTTTGCCCAGAATAGCATTTTTTAAGATCGGTCTATAAGTTACTATAGATACGCTTATAGAAGTTATAGAACTGCCTAGAATTCCAATATATGTTTAAAATAATCATTGTCATTCATATTGAATGAATTCAGTAGAACTCCTAAATTTGACTGTATTATTTCCAAGCGATTTGCAATCATGATGACATTTTTATAAACTATGAAGCAAATTTTAAATAAAATATAACACATTCTATACACATATACTTCTCAGCAATAATGTTCTTCTGATAATTGGTTTGAAATTGTAAAATTTGCTAGTTATGA
Organism: Agonum fuliginosum; assembly: GCA_947534325.1. Classification (NCBI taxonomy): domain Eukaryota; kingdom Metazoa; phylum Arthropoda; class Insecta; order Coleoptera; family Carabidae; genus Agonum; species Agonum fuliginosum. The sequence goes on along the minus strand of OX384031.1, from coordinate 24,934,160 downwards.
TTAATTTTTCAATATTTCAGACACATGCTAATATTTTCATAACGACTTATGGTGAGTCAGTAGCTGTCTATAAATTTATAGAAATCTATAAGACATTTATAGAAATCTGTAAGCTATAGGGATTTATTTTTAAGATAGCAGCGCCAGAACGGCATTCTATGAAACTAGGCTAAGAGACATTCCATTTACAAGTTCTTATGGTAGGATTTTGAAAATCAGTGAAAATTGCTTGTTGGTTGTCATAATATTGTTATTATGATTGTTATTATTAAAATATTGTATATTTTTGGTCGGTAGGTAATTGCAAGCCAAAGAAAGACATGCTATTTTTTTAATAATTCTCAATTGTAAGTACATTTTTACCTTCCGCTTACCTGTAAAGGAAGGTATTGGAATCATGCTAAAAATCGGGTTGTGAGTTTTAAGTGGATGAGCACGAATTAGGGTCCTTACAACTCATTTTTGATAGTTTCTCGATGATGTCTGTATGTATGTGTGTGTGTGTGTGTGTGTGTGTGTGTGTGTGTGTGTGTGTGTGTGTGTGTGTGTGTGTGTGTGTGTGTGTGTGTGTGTGTGTGTGTGTGTGTGTGTGTGTGTGTGTGTGTGTGTGTGTGTGTGTGTGTGTGTGTGTGTGTGTGTGTGTGTGTGTGTGTGTGTGTGTGTGTGTGTGTGTGTGTGTGTGTGTGTGTGTGTGTGTGTGTGTGTGTGTGTGTGTGTGTGTGTGTGTGTGTGTGTGTGTGTGTGTGTGTGTGTGTGTGTGTGTGTGTGTGTGTGTGTGCGTGCGTGTGTGTGTATGTGTGTGGTTCGGGCCGATGCCGGATGTCGCATAACTCAAATACGAAATACCCAAAAATTTTGATATTTGGTATTTTGCAATTGTATACGAATAGGAAGAGCTCATTAGATTTTGGTACAAATATCTTCACCGGAAGTGATATTTTTTGAATACTGAAAAAGAAAATTGTCAAAAATTTATATAAATTTTGATAAATATAGTATTTATTTGTAATAATAATAAGAAGCAAAGTTATTTGCAACTCACGTTATAAAAAAATTGTCTTTATCTGGTAGCATTAAAGAACTGCAGTAAAATTAAAAAAATAAATTTATCAGATAAAACGTTGAAATCTTGTAATCCATGTTCGGTTGACTTTTGTTTCTACGTAAAAAATATTGACAGGTGAGACGGGTGACAAGTTGACATACTAGCGCCATATAAGTCATAAGTGAGATATTAAATGTAGTAATTGAACGGAGGATGGCTTCAACACAGAAGAGTTTTCGTGTGAATGAATCTTTTGATTCAGGTGATACTAATTTCTGTGTTTGAATATTTTAGATTTTTATTTGTATATTTTAAATGGGCACCGGTTTGTACGTATACATTTCTGTTTAAAGTGTAGATATGGCGGAAGGTTGTGTGATGGCCACGTCAGATTTTTTAGGTTATGATTACATATGGAGACAGAGCCAATACATTTTTCATAATTGAAATCTTTTATAGCTATTAATACAACAAGAATATTATTATTAACAATTTTACCTGTCATAAAAACAATTACCTACTTAAAAATTTGCACATTATAGAAGGTTTTGATGTTATAATGCATGGTTGTATTTAACGTAATAATTTCGTATCTCATTATGTATTTTGCAAGTAATAACGAATTATAACATTATAAAGTAACTAATGTATTATTATAATTATCAATAAATATTTAATATTAAATGTTATAATAGTTGATACGATGAAATATATAAATGGAACTGAAAATTCCAGGAAGGCTAACAAGTATTCAATGCGGAACACGTTATTTTATCCGGAGTGACAGCTCAAGATACTGATAATTTGAAAATATATAGTTTATCTCCAAACAAAAATGCTCTACAATCCTCTCCTCATAAAATAAAAGGCGAATTAATAACATGTACTTACGCACATTTTAAATTTTGTACCCAGGCAATTTTCTGTTAAATTTTCATAAACTCCAATGTTATTTTTTACTCTAACTGCTTCCTTGCCAGTTGGAAACTTATGAAAACGTAAATATGGGTATTTTTTATGAATTGCACTGGGGTACACAACAAAATCATCTGTTTGCCATGAATATTTATTCAAGGTTATAAATGAATGTCTCTTAGACTAGTTCGCTATAAATCCGCCAGGCGGTGTATCACTGGGCTGCAAATCCCTATAGGTTTGCCCAGAATAGCATTTTTTAAGATCGGTCTATAAATTACTATAGATACGCTTATAGAAGTTATAGAACTGCATAGAATCCAAGAGTTAACATCAGCTATTTATCCAACTAGAGAGAAAAGCGCTTCTTTTTCCCACTCGAGGTCGAAGTTCGTATCACGAGCGAAACGAGTGAGACAATCGAGCGAGAGTGGAAATAGAGCTTTCCTCTCGTGCTAGACACACGATATATTTAAAAACATTGTAAATGTAGAAGAAACACATAACTAGAAGTTAGGTTATAACTGCCATCTGTCAGAATGATGTTTAAAAACAATTAAATGTTTCACTGCAGCCAATGTGCCAAATTAAATTTAAGTTATAAAATCGTGAAATTGTAGAAAAAGAAAGTAAATTGTAAAATAATAATTTACAGTACATCACTACAATATCAGAATTTTCTGTAAAATTATAAATTTACCTACAATATTTAAAATATTTCATTTTAAAATAATACTGGTGGTAACACTGCTTACTTTTCTGTCTAGAGAGGGAAAACATACTTCCCTCGCTATTTTGCGAGAAGAAAATTGTATTTTCTCCGCATGTCGTGAAAAAAATATTTTTGTTTACTTAAGTAATGTTTACATTTAACGTATAAAACTAACGTTTATTTTATATATATATATATATATATATATATATATATATATATATATATATATATATATATATATATATATATATATATATATATATATATATATATATATATATATATATACACAGGGTGAGTCTATCGAAATGCCCGTCGATACAGAGAATCAAATTTACTCAATTTCAAATGGCTATAACTCGTCATTTTCAAATGGAACACCCTATATTTTATTATTCTGTTGTGTGTATTTTTGCATCTTCTTATGTTATAAAGAGTGTCCTATGCCTAAAAACATTAATTTAATTAATTTCGAAATTAATGTTTTTAGGCATACGACACAATTTTTTTAAATGCTCTATTTTAAGAAAAATTACCTAAATTTCAAATCTTCAAAAATTTATAACTTTTTTCTACATAGATGAAAAAACTTGATTTTTACGGGAAAAATCCGCAATTAATTCGTTCTAAACAGCCTCAAAGTTTCATGTTTGGGAAATTTTTGACCCAAAAAAAGTTGTCGAAAAGTAATGAAAATGCTCATATATATATATATATATATATATATATATATATATATATATATATATATATATATATTTAATTTCATTCACATTTGAATTAGGTGAGAATATCGACGACCATTCTCCTTCAACAGAAGATGAAGAAGAATGGCCACCTTTCCGTAAAACTGGTGTATTTGATCCATATTCTGATGATCCTCGCCTTGCGGTGAAAAAAGTCGTTATATGCCCTCTGTCCGGTACGTTAGTGGTCGCAGGTACTGCCGGTCACGTTGTCGTAACCAAGTTTAACTCTGATGTAAACGATGTTAATCTGAAACCTACAATAATGAATATTGTCAGTGACAGAGATGGTTTTGTGTGGAAAGGTCATGACCAATTGACAGTTAGGCCGGAACCAATTGCTCAGCAGATAGGATTCCAAGCCACTGCTGTATTACAGCTGCATCCGCCGGCAACAATTACGTGCTGTGTTCTGCAAGCTGAATGGGGATTAGTAGCAGCGGGAACGGCGCATGGTTTAGCACTATTTGATTATTTGAAACATAAACCTGTGCTTGTTAAATGCACACTTAATCCTAATGGTAATTATTAAACTTTTATTATTTCTTTTGTATAAATCTATATCTAATATCTCCATAGATCTCTCGGGAGCAGGCGATACGCCTATTTCTCGTCGCAAATCTTTCAAGAAATCCCTCCGTGAATCATTCCGTCGCTTACGCAAGGGTCGCTCGACACGCCGTGCTACATCACCTGCCTCTTCACCAACTGGAGCTGCCGTAACAATGTCACCGGCATCGCCGAATAATCGTAAATTACCGACGTCGGACTCTGACAGTTCTGCACCGTTCTCACCACTCGATGCCAAACCAGTTGAACGTCAAATAGAAGCACGTCCTATTGACGACGGTCTTGGATCCATGGTGCGCTGCTTGTACTTCGCACGTAGTTTTCTTGTCAGTGGTATGTTTTTGTTACAATTTTTTGTTTCTTATCAAATTAATTGAATGTAATTTAGCGTTTAAATAGACGGCCTATATGAAGTTTATGGGAATTGCGTATTTTTGTATTTTTTTTGAAAGGGTTTAAATATACCTTGATACCACTATTTACTAATTTAAAAAAAAATTAGATAAAGGAAATAAATGTGTTACATGGATTTGTTTTAAGTTGTTTAGTAGAAACTGTGATAAAAATATTCCTTTAATGGCCTCTCTAAAACAGAATAATAACTTGAGACCCACGTTCCTATTTGTTTTACATATAATTCGATTTTTAAGAATATACACAACTCTTTTTTAAGGAAGCTTCTCGGGATGGCCAAAATCAACCAAATTTCCTTCTTGAGTCCTACATACTTGGTTTTAGTAGGAACTGTCTCCTGATTACATTTTAATTATTATTATTGCATTTAATATGCATTTTCGCTTAAAAATTATTATTATAGAACACCATGTAAACTCTCTCAAAAAAATACAAAATTCGCACTTAAGCGGCTCGTCTACGTTTTTACCGAATTCCTAGAATACTCTCGATTTTACTTTTTTTTCCATTCCACTTTTTCCCCACTACTAAGGCTGCCTGAATCCATCCAGAAACTCGTACTTTGCCGCATTCTAGCAATGCAATGTCATTTTGAAGTTGAAAAATACTGTTTAAGTGTTTTCGTTGCGAGTAAACTGTCAGATTATTATTGAATTCAGGATAATGTTTTTACAAACATTTAATAGAGAAAGAATGGATCTACAGATGTGCCTTTTTAAAATTTATAAAATTAATTTGTATCATGAGATACAACCGTGTAAAGTTTGCATAAAATAGGAATTTTTATATTCATGTATAATTTTTTTATCAAAATTTTAAAAAGGCACATCTGTAGATCCATTCTTTCTCTAATAAATCCTGGGTGAAATAAAATTTTACCATTCTTGTACTGGCCACAAAACACTCGCTACGTTAGTACATTTTATGCTGGATTTTAGGTAGTAGACTGGCTTCTTCACATTACTCCATATGGCTGTTTATAATACATTTAGATAATTAGTTAATTTTTTTGCACTATCTTGGCACTCAAGCATATCAGTCATAATCTCTACATTTTTTCAATATAAGTAAGTCATCAATATCAAAAATATTATTTTCGCATAAGCTTAGAAATAGAAAAAAACCAATCTTTTAAAACTTAGTATTTAAGGGAAGTCCCAGTTTATCTACCATAACGAAAATGTTGAGAATTTTTGCCACCTGAGCACCTCACAATCACCGTGCACATTTCCTTTAATGCCGGTCAGACGATGCGTTATTTGCCGAATGTTTGACGAAGGACACATCGTGTTAGTCCAGGGAATTTACTATAAAAATGCCTCAAACTTCGGACAAACTGCAACAAAAGCTTTCTCGACGGAATCCAATACAGAAAAATGTACTTTTTAACATATCAAAAGCACCGGAAGCCATTGAAATTTTGAAAAAATGACCGCTATTTCTGTTTTTTTAAGTTTAACTCATCTTTAGCTTATCATTACGAGAAAAACATTTATATGGCGTTATAGAGCACAAAATTCTCTATAAAAATGATGCATGCGATTTTTATGTCAGTTAACCTGTTTTCGAAAAAATAATAAAAATGCGTTTAGGAAATTTTGCAGTAAATCTTGAAATGTTGATCCAAAAATAAGGTTTAGAAGTAGGAAAGGTTGGCTCATGGATCCCAAAATAAATTTATTTAAATTGACGACTTCAAAGAGTCATGTCGTATTTATTATTGTGGACGTTTCGGGCCCAGAATGTTGACCTTCTTCAGCAATACATAAAATTTTTAAAAAAATAGTCAACAAGACGTAATCGAATACATTTCTTTTTAATACAAAGTTTTATTATAAGATAATATACATATAATTATGTTACTCAGTTACTGAGTAACCTTTTCTACTGCGAAATTTTCAGTAATTTAAATCAAGTGGTAATATTTTCTCTTGACACAATAATGACTGCCATATTTTAACGGACAAAAATATCGCCATCCGGTTTTCAGCATATGATTTCTATAACAATTTTCTATAATACCCATTATTTTTATAATTTTTGAGGCTCTCAATTAGTCACAAATTGGAAATTTTCTTAAAGTAAAATTACATAAAATTTAGTAATTTTTGTGTTTATTCAGCTGTTATTTCGGGATGGATTCAGATATAAACTTCCAGTTTTCTGTATTCAATTTTTCGAACATTCTTCTATTACATGCTTTTTTTTGAAATTCACTCTTAGTTTAGTCTAGGCTTAAACATTTTCTTCAAGAATATTTCAATATTTTGAAAATTATTGTTTTTAATTAGCTGTTAATTCTTAACTAATTCAGATATTGACTTCCGGTTTTCGGCGTTAGATTTCTCAAACATTCTTCTATAAGGAGCATTATTTATAAAAAAATTTGAGGTCCTTAGTTAAGCGGAATTTTGAGAACTTTTACCAAAGGAAAACAAAGACATTTTTGTAAGTTTTTATTGGTTGATTTTAATCAACTTGCGTTTGGGTACGGAATACAATAAAGACTTCCGGTTTTCAGTATAGGATATGTAAAAGCTTTTTCTTTTATATGTTTAAGACTGGAAGTCGATATCTTAATTTGTTAAGAATTGACAGCTAATTAAAAATAATAATTTTCAAAATATTGAAATATTTAGATTATCTTTTGAAGAAAATGTTTAAGCCTAGACTAAACCAAGAGTAAACTTCAAAAAAAATATAAAGCTTGTAATAGAAGAATGTTCGAAAAATTGAATACAGAAAACCGGAAGTTAATATCTGAATCCATCTCGAAATAACAGCTGAATAAACACAAAAATTATTAAATTTTATCTAATTTTACTTTAAGAAAATTTCCAATTTGTGACTAATTGAGAGCCTTAAAAATTATAAAAATAATGGGTATTATATAAAATTGTTATAGAAATCATATGCTGAAAACCGGATGGCGATATCTTTGTTCGTTAAAATATGGCAGTCATTATTGTGTCGAGAAAAAATATTACCATTTGATTTAAATTACTGAAAATTTCCTAAACGCATTTTTATTATTTTCTTTGAAAACAGGTTAACTGACATAAAAATCCCTTGCATCATTTTTATAGAGAATTTTGTGCTCTATAACGCCATATAAATGTTTTTCTCGTAATGATAAGCAAAAGTTGAGTTAAACTTTAAAAACCAGAAAAGCGGTCATTTTTTCAAAATTACAATGGCTTGCGGTGCGGTGATTTCCGGAAACTTTTGATATGTTAAAAAGCACATTTTTCTGTATTGAATTCTGTCGAGAAAGCTTTTGTTGCAGTTTGTCCGAAGTGAAATTATAAATTCCCTGGACTATGTGTATGTAAAATGCGTGACTTTTCACGAACTACAAATATTTGTCGAGTGACTACGAGTTTCGCATCGTCTGGGTGCTGTATGCAAACCACGCCTGTGCATCTCCATATACTTGGCATGTAACAGTTGTGGCCGGAGAATCTACTATCTGAATTAGCAAAAAAAATGGTGGGGGTACAGGGCCTACGGTTTGTCTGTTTACATGGATTCCAAGTGAGAAAGTGCTTGATTTCTGAGTGTTTTTGGTTATTTTATCGCATAAAAATAGGTAAAAAGAGTTTTATGTATCTGCGATGCCTTATATAATTATAAAAAAGAATTGTTAATCATTTTTATTTTAAATTTATTATATGAATTATAATAATTGTTTTCTGAAAAAGTTATACCTCAAGGATTCATAAATTTCAGAAATTTTTTTATTAAAATTCAAGTAACAATTTTTAAATAAAAATTATAAACAAATCTTTTTTATAATTATATAAGGCATCGCTAACCTGAATTTGAATCTTATAAGATTACCAATAACAAAGATATTACATGTTCACTTATTTTATTATTATAAACAAAATATAAATATTTAAAAATAATTACAGCAGCAAATAACTTAACTAAGCTTATAACTATACTATACCAAAATTTGAATTTTTTTGCATGATGTATATTGACAGTATAGTCCAGTCAAATTAGAGTTTCACCTCGGAATAAGAGATAATAAGCTGGAAACTCGTATACACCTTCATTTTGGCGTTCTAAAAGTTGTCTCAAAAGTCTCATAAAATCTCGTGTCTGCGTCATAAGTTATTCGAGGTCAAAGGTCACAAAACTCGGTTTTTCGAGATTATCTAGGTTTCTATAGCTCCAATGAAGTTAACCTATTATAAAAATTGTAGAGAATAAAATTTCCTACAACTTTGATATTAAAAAAAAATTTATCCGATCAATAGTTCAAAAGTTACGGCCGAAAGAAAAAGGAACGCTTTTTAAAAATTTAATTATGGCATTATTTTATGTCATAATCTACAAAAACGACTGTAACTTTTCAACACATTAAAATATTGATTTCCGGTCTAAAGCATTCAATTCTAAAGACTATTTTCTATCTACAATACAATTTTTAAAATTTTGGAGATTACAAGTTTAGCCAAAATTTAAACAAAAAAAATTATTATTTTTTTGTATTTTCTTAAATTATTGTGTTTAATCAGCTCTAATTTCTGAATGAATCGAGATATCAACTTTCGGTTTTCAGCATTGAATTCCTGAGACTTTTTTCTATAAGGTACATTATTTCAAAAATGGTTTAAAGTACTTTGTTGACCTGAAATTTTAAGTTTTTCTCCGAGAGAATATAGTGAAATTTTAATTTTGTTATAGATTATTGTATTTAATCAGCTCTAATTTCTGAACTAATTAAGATATCAACTTCCGGATTCCAGCATTGGATTTCTGGGACGTTTTTCTATAAGAAACAATATTTTTTATTTCTTTTAAAGGTATGTGATGACCTAAAATTTAAAGTAATTTATAACAAACTTAAAATTTCACTATATTCTCTCAAAGAAAAACTTAAAATTTCAGGTTACCAAAGTCTTTTTAACCATTTTTGAAATAATATACCTTATAGCAAAAAGTCTCAGGAATTCAATGCTGAAAACCGAAAGTTGATATCTTGATTCATTCAGAAATTAGAGCTGATTAAACACAATAATTTAAGAAAATACAAAAAAATAATTATTTTTTTGTTTAAATTTTGGCTAAACTAGGACCTCAAAAATTTTAAAAATTGTATTGTAGATTGAAAATAGTCTTAAGAATTGAATGCTTCAGACCGGAAGTCAATATTTTAATGTGTTGAAAAGTTACAGTCGTTTTTGTACATTATGACATAAAGTAGTGCCATAATTAAATTTTTTAAAGCGTTCCTTTTTCTTTCGGCCGTAACTTTTGAACTATTGATCGGAGAATTTTTTTTAATACCAAAGTTGTAGGAAATTTTATTTTCTACAATTTTTATAATAGATTAACATCATTGGAGCCATAGAAACCTAGATAATCTCGAAAAACCGAGTTTTGTGACCTTTGACCTCGAATAACTTACGACGCAGACACGAGATTTTATGAGACTTTTGAGACAACTTTTAGAACGCAAAAATGAAGGTGTATACGAGTTTCCAGCTTATTATCTCTCATTCCGAGGTTGAGCCCATTTTATTGCAAAAATGACTGGACTAGTAGACGTCATTAAAGTTAACAGTTTTTAAAAATGTGTCAAATCATAGCTCATTTTTGCTATAAATTTTTGTTATTTCTACACAAATATAAATTTAAAAATTTGAAATTCTATATAATAACGTAGAAATGTGCATACTTTAGTATAAAGTTTTATTTAAATTTTTTGGATTATTTTTAAACAAGTTAATCAACTTTACATCTGAGTGACTATACTTATTACTCCGATAGTAGTACAAAATTTGGATGTGATTCGAGACAAAAAAATCTGACGTGGACACCACATGACTTCCTTGTACGCCTTGTGTGTTCATACTTTTCTTAATAACTAAAATGTAAAATAATATTAAAAATTCTTTTAACTTATTATACTAGTATACTCACAAATATATTTTAGTCATTTGATTTAAACTGCAGAAGAAGATATAAAGCATATTTTACTATTGTCACTGTCATGTCATAATCATTTAAATTTTACGTAGTAACAAATGTTAATCGATCATGGACTACAAGATACCGAAATACTATAAATTATAAATATATACTTTAATTATTTTTAAATGATAGCAGATACAAAAATATTTATAAAATACCGATTGTAGGTAATAATCACATAATCTTTCATTTAAAATAAAAAAAATTGTCTAAAATTAAATATTTATCGAAATATTTTTAAAAAGTACTACTTCCGGTTTGTAGACTGAAACCAAAAATAGGAGGTGCACAACTAGATGCTATAACAGTCCTAAATACAAAATTTCAACTTTCTACGTCTAACCGTATTTGAGTTATGCGACACACATACGTCCGTACGTACAGACGTCACGTCGAAACTAGTCATAATGGATTCAGAAAAGGTCAAAACGGATATTTCCGTCAAAATCTGAGAACCGAAATTTTTCGCGATTACAATACTTCCTTACTTCGCACAAGGAAGTAAAAAATCTGACGTGGCCGTTACAATACCTCTCGCCTTGACATTGAAGTATTATTATTTAACCTCGTATTTAACCAAATATTAAGCTTTAATTTAAATAAAATACAACAACACCGTATAACATTTGATATAATAATATAAAATAATCATACATTATATTATTTCTGTTTATCTGTCACATTGACAATTTTATTTTTGTTTTAAATTTTATTTCTATTTCGGGATTCACAAATCGTGGTAGGTAAAATTATATATTTAAAAAAATTATATTTCTTTATTGGTTAAAGATATAGAAACAAGTAAGATTAAATATTGTACAATGTAATTTCTTCTTTCATGTGTGGTATGTCAAATTGTAACAATCGCATTATTTTATACAATTTTTGCAAAAAATGTTATAGTGCTACAAGAAAAGTACCATTTCCGGTTGGTAGATTTTTACCAAAATCTTTTCAGCTCTTCATTAACATATATAAATGTATAATGCAAAATATAAGAATTTTATGTTCAGTAGAATTTGAGATAATGAACCGGGACGAAAGACTATAGTAGGCGTACATACAGACTTTCATACACACACACAGACACACACACAGACACACACACAGACATCATCGCGAAAATAGTCAAAATAGGTTCTAAAGGTGCTAAAACGTGCTTATTGACAAAAATCTCGACATCGAATTTTTTCACGATCCCTATACCTCTCTAGGCGAGAGGTAAAAAGTAAAAAAAATAATTCATAAATCTATACTTCATTTCAGCTAAGAAAATAGCAGATGGCACTGCAATTGCCAGTAAGTTTTACACTCACACATTTTATTAGTTCAAAATTGGACGCGATCTTAAATAAGTTATATTTTGTGAATAAAGCTGTCATCTATAGAATAATGTAGTACTTTGATGTAACTATGAAATTCAAAATAAGAAGGTATAAGTAATGTTAACGGAAATGAAAATGTTTGCTAGTGTAAATCTACCTCTCATTTCAACCAATCATTTTCAAGAATATCGCCCTATCTAACCCAACGCTATTTTCTTAGCTGAAATGAAGTATAGTTCTAGTTACTAGCCGAAGAAAGTATAATGTATTTAACGTACCTAATAATTTCGTAAGTAACTCATATTTATTTTGCAAGTAATAACGTATTATGTTGTTTATAATTATCAATAAATATTTGATATTAAAAGATTATAATAACCTAAATGGAACCTAAAATTCCAGGAAGGAGAACAATATTTTATGCGGAACACGTTATTTTATTCGGAGTGACAGCTCAAGATACTGATAATTTGAAAATATATAGTTTATCTCCAAACAAAAATACTCTACAATCCTGTCCTCATAAAATAAAAGGTGAATTAATAACATGTACTTACACACATAATTTTCCCCCCATATTTATCTCTCGCCACTCGTACATTAAGAGAGGTAGGTATTGTAATCATGCTAAAACTTCGATAGTTTCGCGATGATGTGTGTGTTTGTGGATGGATGTTGAAGGTACGATAACTCAAATACCACTGAATAAAAAAATTGAAAATTTGTACATAATATTCTGACACTCTAGATTAGATCCGATTAGATTTTGGTGTTGATCGTGTAACCAGAAGTGGTAGTTTCTTAAAGATCTGAAGAGTTTTTCTGGAATATCCTCAAAATTTATGGATTAATAGGATTGTTTTTAATAACAATGTATACTAAATGTTACTATCCACAATTTGTATTCAAAACGTTGTTTCTATCTAGCATCATATTCCAATTAGAAGAAGTTAAAAATTCTTCAAATATGTTACAATTTTGTTTTATCTGCCTACCAATGAAAACAAAATAGTTATTTGTGTATCAAGGCTGTAAAAGTGATCTTTTTGGCCGAATCTGAAGTTTGTTGGCCTCAGGTGAGGCTAAAAACACTTTTAAGCCGAGCATTTTTTAGGTGGCTATCATAAAAATATATAATTTTATGTCAAAAAAAGTTTCTTAGTATCAAATAATAATTTAGGCTAACTAAGTTGTAGGTAATTACTTCTAAATATATTTACCAATTAAAATTAAATAAATTTGTTATTTAGCGGCCGTAAAGTAAATGCGGCCGTGAAGTAAATGCGGCCGTAAAGTAGTTATTTTGACAGATGTCAAAAAATCTGACGTGGACACCACATGACTTCCTTGTACACCTTGTGTGTTCATACTTTTCTTAATAACTAAAATGTAAAATAATATTAAAAATTCTTTTAACTTATTATACTAGTATACTCACAAATATATTTTAGTCATTTTATTTAAACTGCAGAAGAAGATATAAAGCATATTTTACTATTGTCACTGTCATGTCATAATCATTTAAATTTTACGTAGTAACAAATGTTAATCGATCATGGACTACAAGATATCGAAATACTATAAATTATAAATATATACTTTAATTATTTTTAAATGATAGCAGATACAAAAATATTTATAAAATACCGATTGTAGGTAATAATCACATAATCTTTCATTTAAAATAAAAAAAATTGTCTAAAATTAAATATTTATCGAAATATTTTTAAAAAGTACTACTTCCGGTTTGTAGACTGAAACCAAAAATAGGAGGTGCACAACTAGATGCTATAACAGTCCTAAATACAAAATTTCAACTTTCTACGTCTAACCGTATTTGAGTTATGCGACACACATACGTCCGTACGTACGTACAGACGTCACGTCGAAACTAGTCATAATGGATTCAGAAAAGGTCAAAACGGATATTTCCGTCAAAATCTGAGAACCGAAATTTTTCGCGATTACAATACTTCCTTACTTCGTACAAGGAAGTAAAAATGTGACACTTTACGGCTGTCAAAGGATACGTAACTATTAACTATACAACTATTTATGCAATAGCCATAGCCACCTAAAAAATAACATTTGAGTCTACAAGGTGCAGGTGCACGACGACAATGCCACCTAGCGTTTACAATTTTATAGGCTCTGTCAATGCTGTGCATAGCTGTGTCAAAGGAACACAGGATAGTCTTGGGGGAAATGTAGAAAAAAATCCAATAATTGTACCTTACTTTGCTATTATCAAATTTTTTTTGAAGATAGTGAACAGAAGCAATTTTTTCTCGTTGGAATACAGAAAAATTAATATATTTTACTAAATAAGTATTTATGAGAGAAGTAAGGAAACGAAGGTAGAGTTTAAATATAAAATTTGCTGGACGAGGTACAGTAGAGTTCTGTAAATACATAATGAAGGTATCTACTGAGATTCCTTATGCTGGGTCCACACTTGAACATTTTAGTCCGAACGAGCAGTACGCGCAAGCCGAATTCGCCAAGTGTGGACGTCTCTCCGAGCCGAACTGAACGAGCCAAATGTTTTCCGTTGCTTGTCGGTAAATCGAACTTGCTCAAAGAAAATAATTGTTCGCCGAATCATTCAGTTGACGGGAATTCGCACCGTTCGTGCTGATCGCCTTGATTGCAGCATTCGTTGTATAAACAGACAGCTGCGTATCGTGTGTATTTGAAGGTTATTATAAATGATTGTGTGTTGAAAATGGAGTAGGACAAGGAAAAGTGTTTGTAATTAATAGACATTTATAAGCAACACCAAGTCTTATGGAACCCTAAGATTGGGTTTTATTACAATAAGTTAAAAGAAACATGACATTTGGATGAGAATAGGTGAAATAATGATTTGTCCTATTATCCATTTCTGGGTATAAACATAAAATGCTGACCCAAAAAAAAATGCTGAACTTGTGTATTCTTAGTTAAATTTGTAGTCAGTGTAGGTCAGCTTAAATTTTTAGCGATCAACTAAATTGAATTACTTGGTTTATATTATGCTGGGTCCACACTTGAACATTTTAGTCCGAACGAACCGAACAAGCAGTACGCGCAAGCCGAATTCGCCAAGTGTGGACGTCTCTCCGAGCCGAACCGAACGAGCCGAATGTTTTCCGTTGCTTGTCGGTAAATCGGACTTGCTCAAAGAAAACAATTGTTCGCCGAATCATTCAGTTGACGGGAATTCGCACCGTTCGTGCTGATCGCCTTGATCGCAGCATTCGTTGTATAAACCCTCCTTGGTATAAACATAGACAGCTGTATTGTGTGTATTTGAAGGTTATTATAAATTATTGTGTGTTGAAAATGGAATGGGACAGGGAAAAGTATAATTAATAGACATTTATGAGTAACACCATGTCTGATGGAACCCTAAGCATGGGTTTTATTAAGTTAAAAGAAACATGACGCTTGGATGAGAATAGGTGAAATAATAAAGTGTCCTATTACCCATTTCTGGATATATAAATAAAATGCTGACCCAAAAAAATGCTGAACTTAAAGTTAAATTTGTGGTCAGTGTAGGTCAGCTTAAATTTTTAGCGGTCAGCTAAATTGAATTACTTGGTTTATATATAAAACACTTTAAATTTTTATAATTATGCCAAATATCAGAATATTGATAGAAAATAAACATGTTCTGCAATGGTCAGCATGTCATTTAAAGTTTTTAGCAGTCAGCAAAATTGAATTACCTGACATACATATAAAACGCCTTATATTTACGCCAGAAGCCACAAATTTAACTAAGAATACACAAGGTCAGCAATGGTGACCATTTTATTCTTACCCCATATTTCTTCGCCTTTTCTTATTTTTTTTTTCTAGCTTACAAATAATTAAAAAAACACCAAATGCAACCGTCAAATTGGAATCCATTATTGACATTCACTGCGAATGCTTCAAGCATGTTGGAAAACCAATAATTCGGCGAATCTGCCGAACGCAACGAGGTTTTGTTCAGACTATTCTGCTCTGCGCGTTCAGTTCGTTCGGACTAAAATGTTCAAGTGTGGACCCAGCATTATATAAAACACTTTAAAGCCTCATTCACATAAGCATTTAGTTTTAAGGTTTAGATTTATGTTTACGTTTAAGAAAGTTTGAATACATCTAACTAAATATGAGCATTCACAGTGCTTGAAAGTGAGAAGTGTGAATACTTGTATTTAGATATATGAATTTAAACTTTCTTAAACGTAAACATAAATGTAAACCTTAAAACGAAATGCTTATGTGAATGAGGCTTAAATTTTCATAATTATGTCAAATATCACAGCGGTCAGTTAAATTGAATTACTTGGCATACATATAAAACGCCTTATATTTACGCCAGAAGCCACAAATTTAACTAAGAATACACAAGGTCAGCAATGGTGAGAATTTTATTCGTACCCCATATTTATCGTCTTTTCTTATTTTTATCTGACTTACAAATAATAATAAAACAGATAGCCCAATTATCCAGAAGATATTTCTAGGTTTTCTTATTAAAGATATTTGTAAGATAATTTCAAAAGATATCTTATTGATAACAATTTGAAGATATCTCATCATGTACCTACTGTGAACTTAAAGTAATCCCTATGAAGATATCCCTTTGATATCTCCTAAAATTGATCTTATAGTTATTTATTATTCAAAAGATATCATCTTAACAACGATCCCTAGGATGTCATAGTGAAGATATCTTAAATACTGTGAACATAAAGTAATGCATTTGAAGTAATCCATTTGATAATCTTCTAAAATTAATTTTACAGATTTTACAGTTCTTCGTACGATAAGTAACGATCCGTAGTGAATATATCTTATACAGGTGTTCCACAACTTAGGACAAAAATATATAGGTATACTGTACGACGTGCTGATCATGAAACAACAACAAAAATATTTTAAATTCGCAAAATATTGCATCGTATTTCAACATTTTTTTGCCACTGGTCGGTAGTTATTTTTAATATTTTTTGTAAAATTCAGTATGGAATTGTTTTACTTTTCCAAACTCATTTGAGTTTGGAAAAGTACAATTTTACCTAACTTGAATGGAAAAATAAAACAAAATACAAACAATGTACAATAGCTATTTTTACCTCTCGCCTCATATTCTATAAGAGAGGTATTGTAATGGGTCAAAATTTTCGAGTATGAGTTTTTGGTGGTTAAGCACGTTTCAGGGTCTCTATAATACGAATTTACTATTTTCACGATGATGTCTGTGTGTGTGTATGTGTGTGCGTGTGTGTGTTTGTATGAATGTATGGACTGACGATTTTTCGTCCACGATAACTGAAAAAGTATCAAACCTTTAATAACCAAATTTCATATTTAAGGTTTTAATAAGGATCTTAACACCGGATAACATTTTGGTAGAAATCCGAAAACCGGAAGTAGTACTTTTTGAAGCTTGATAAACTTTTCTTTTAATATATTGTTACATTATTTATTTATGACAATTTTTGCAATTAAAAATAAAAGAAAATATAATTATCTATGGGTACAGTTAATTATAAATACAATTTGCTGAATCTGGTAGTATTTAACAATAAAATAAAGTACAATTAATATTCTATCTTGTTGTCCATGATATGAAATTTGTTTCTATATAAAATTTAAATGATTATGACAGTGACAGTACAGTTGACATCTTTTGCTTGCATCTCTTTGGTTTACATTATCGTTTACATCTTACATGAACATGAAACTATTAAAATGTAAGTAAAACTATTTATTAGATGTCTCGAGGTTAATAAATAAGCAGAATTAGGCGAGAGGTCGTGTACTGGCCACAGCAGATTTTTTATATATATATTCACAACAATATTTGTACAATTTTCAAATAAGCAATCAGACACATTTGAATCAGAACTCTTTACATTAACAATATTTTGTTTTTGTATTATATCTGATACATTTTGCAATGAATCAGTAGTTTTGTCACAACACTGTTGATTTTCTCTTAATATTTTTGAGGATATTTGTAATTTATTTTCGCACGATCATGTTTTTTAACACACTTACAGCCGTTGTTGACAGATTATGTAAATATAATATACTGCACTATGACAAGTTTCCTCGGAAACCAGCAAAATCACAATGCTGTTACAAGTCATAACCTAATACGTGCGGTAAGTAAAATTGCGAGAGATTAATACTAGAATTGAAACCTAAAATGCTAAAAATGCAAACAAATAGCTAAAATTCTAAGGGAAAAAAATCAGATTTATTAATTAATATGAAAATTAAACGAACAGTTTGTACAGTTTTTAAAAGTCATGGAATAAGTTTTCTCCTTATTTTGTAAATTAACAGATTTATTACATGAAGAAGAAATTTGAAAATTATTAGAATTATTTGTTACGTCTTCGGAATCTGCCAACTCTGGAAAAGCAGTGGCACTGGCACTAGCACTGGAAGATGAAGTAGAAGGAACATTGCTTGTGTTTCTGTCATGCAAAATCATGTTAGCAAATTTTATTTTATTTTCCAAAGAATCTTCCACATATCCTTCTGCAACAGATGAAGACTTCCAGCCCCCATGTCTTTTTAATCCCATGACGTCTACACCTTTATCGGCCAATAAGGTTGCCGATGTTCTTCTAAAGGCATGCCCAGTATACAATCGTGGATTTTCTAACTTTAAATATTCGGCAATTTTAAAAGGTACTTGCCCTATGCTGTTTATACCAACAACTTGGTTAACACATTTACCTTTACGCATTGCATAAAAAAATCGACGAGAATTGGCGTTTTCAGGTCTCAACTGTACATATTTTCTAAAAAAATTTAAAAAATCGACTTCATTTCCAGATTTATCAATAATTGTAAATACACGACGAATGTTTGTTTTAGTATTGGGTATATTGACAATTATGACTGAACCCTTATCTTCGATATCATCAATTGTCATATTTGTAAGTTCATCTCGCCGACATGCGCCAGCAATTCCCATGATCATAACAACCTATAAATTATTTTAAATATTTATGTTTGACTTTAAAAAAGTAATGAATTAATATATTACTTTCATCATAAGATAATCTTCATCAGGAGCCTCAATTAAAAAAGTGTTTAATTCTTCCCTGCTAAAAACTTTAGATTTCTTGGGATGATGTCCAGCATTTTTCTTTTTTTAAAAAGCTATAAGCTTTCTGAACTGCGAAATATCAATGCTGTCATGAAAATTTAGAGTTGTTTTCAGCATAGAATATTCTGCCCATAAAAACTTCCTGCCGACTTTAATACTTCATTTCTGCGGACGAAATATGCTAACAAGGTTTTTTCATCCACAGTTATTAGTTTCTTCTCATTTAGCCACTTTTTAAAACTAGTATAAGCTTTTTCATATCTTAGCTTAGATTTTGCAGGTATTACCGACTCACAACCAATCCTCCAAGCTTCTTCTATTTCGGAATCATATGCAGATACAGAATCCATAATAATAATATTTTTTCAGCAATATTAATTACGAAAATTTGCACTGTGACACTTCATAAACAAAGAAGTTGTTTATTTGCGATTATTGTTTTCCTAGCAACAACATGTACCTTCGATCTTATTGGGATTAATTAATTATATTATTTTGACATTTACAGAGAATACAATTATGATTACTTATCTTAATTGATCATGCGAAAAATAGTATACGATATACGGTTGTTAAGTGCTATTAACAGAATCTCGGAAAGTGAAATAGCTCGATTTCATCTCGCTTTTTCAAAACTTTCCTCGATTCTGTTATATTGCACTTACCAACCTTACATCGTAATATACTATTTCATATATAATACCATTAGTGACTATGATTTTGCCGGCAATTTTTACCGTATTGATCACGACTGCTTCACGAGTGCGTAGCACGAGTGTTTATTTTCTAAAGCAACAAGCAGGAGTGATCGCTACGGCAAAAATTACCAAAAAATCATAGTCACGTATGGTATTCGGCTTGACAATTTCTCGAATTGGTATTTAGTACCTTTTCTTCCAGAAATATTAGTTTATAAATTATTACTGAAATGTCAAAATAAAGTCAACTGACATAATATCTATAGCAACGCTTCGTGGAGTGAAAATTGTCAGTGTAATTTTCACTAGTGAAAATTGTCAGTATAATTCGTCTGTGATTGGTTCAATTCAGCAAAATACTGTGTTTTGATTGACTGAAAAACTATGAGTGGAATTGTCAACGAAATTTTCATATATAATACCATTAGTGACTATGATTTTGCCGGCAATTTTTGCCGTCTGGTCACGACTGCTTGTTGCGTCGAAAATAAACACGAGTGCGTAGCACGAGTGATTATTTTCTAAAGTAACAAGCAGGAGTGACCAGACGGCAAAAATTACCAAAAAATCATAGTCACGTATGGTATTCGGCTTGACAATTTCTCGAATTATTTTATTTATTCCAAAAATAGTAATGTATTTTATTTTACTATGTCAGTTGATGATTGTTTTAATCATAAACTGACATAGTATCTAAGCAACGCTTCGCGGCAATTTTCACTAGTGAAAATTGTCAGTGTAATTTTCACTAGTGAAAATTGTCACTGTAGTTCGTCTGTGATTGGTACAATGCAGCAAAATACTGTGTTTTGATTGGATGAAAAACTATGAGTGGAATTGTCAATGTAAGATTCAGCAACACTAGAAGATATCCAATTTCCATGACGCTTAAGAACGGTAATATCAGCCCCAGCGTCTGCAAGTAATGTTGCAGACGTTCTCCGGAAGCAATGTCCAGTGTAGGTTGAAGAATTTCGTATTTTCAAAAATTCCGCAATTTTTTTTGGTATTCCAGCAATAGTATTGATACCCACCGCCTGTCTTGTACATTTTCCATTACGATAACCAATAAAAAACCTTGTGGTTTCAATTGGTGTGGGCCGAAGGGCGTAATACATCCTAAATAGTTTTAATAGATCCACACCGTCAAAATTTCCACTTGATATTGCAAATTCTCTTCTCACATTAGTTTTCGTGTTGGGAATTTCAATGAGAAAATATGATTGCATGTCTTTAATGTTTTTTGTATCA
This sequence comes from Agonum fuliginosum, assembly GCA_947534325.1. Classification (NCBI taxonomy): domain Eukaryota; kingdom Metazoa; phylum Arthropoda; class Insecta; order Coleoptera; family Carabidae; genus Agonum; species Agonum fuliginosum. Next base: position 24,913,391 of record OX384031.1, on the reverse strand, counting down.
AGAAATGTGAGTTCTTTACGTCTACAAGCACCACTAATTCCTACGATTAACACCACCTAAAAATGGAAGAAAAAATAACTGTATATATGAAATGTCAAATTTTATGCAAATCTAACCTTTGGCATCAAATAAATGTCATTATCCGCTTCCTTCAAAAATTTTTCTACCTCTTTTTTGTAAAAACGCTAGATTTCTTTGTAATCTGGCCAACTGACTTCCTTTTAATGAACGCTATCAAACTCGTAACATCGAATAAACACTCCATAATGTAGAACCTTTCAAAATTCTTGACTTCTGTTCAAAGTATGCTAATACTACTTCTTCATTAACATCTTGAACCCTTTTTTCCAAACACCAGTTCTCGAACTCTATATACGCCTTTTTGTATTTTTCTTTTGATTTCTCGGGTAACAATGAATTACGTGCCAATTCTGCACACTCATGAATATCAGAAGATACTGGTACATCATCTAATTCAAACATTTTTAGGAAATGGAACCAACGAAACACTTCACGCATTGACAAATTTTACTTTGTTTACTTTTGTTTTCCATAACAAACAAAAATATGTTACTGCATCAAAACTAACTTTGATTTGAGTATTTGACATAAAAATATGAAAACAAATATATTCAATTAAAATAATAAGGAACTATTACTAAATTTTACAAAATCTTGTGTACAACTCGTCAGGAAAAGTGTTTTTCCGCATTCACGACGTGTTTTTGAACTCGACTTCGTCTCGATCAAAAATCTCACGTCTAGAATGCGGAAAAATTTCACTTTTCGAAACTCGTTCTACAAATAGCTATTTTCAAATCTTCTACCATGAAAGTAATTGTTTACATAATATCTAATAGGTACTAATAAAAATGTCTAATATGGTTTCATGGTTTGAGTCCCGCCAAGTTGGCAGTTTATCCTCAAATTCAGCATTGTTAGATTGTTAAATCAACGCGTCGTACATAATTGCAATATAAATGCTATTTCTTTTTACCTCTCGCCTAGAGAGGTATAGGGATCGTGAAAAAATTCGATGTCGAGATTTTTTGTCAATAAACACGTTTTAGCACCTATTTGTGTGTGTGTGTGTGTGTGTGTGTGTGTGTGTGTGTGTGTGTGTGTGTGTGTGTGTGTGTGTGTGTGTGCGCGTGCGCGAGTGCGTGTGTGTGCGTGTGTGCACTTCACCCACGTGGTGCACTGCACATACTATTTTATCCGCGACTAGCATTTATATCCTATTATATGTAGTTGGTAGTTTATATTGGCAATAAATAAAAACATTTTGAGATTAATACTTACTTAGTTACCTATTTAACAATATCCATAAAACATTTGAAATTCTTTTGTTATCAACAAATTATTTTCTGACGTTAGAGCATGTTACATTTTACAGAGTATTTTTAACCTAACTGGATGGAGATTGTGAAGAGCTATTTGAATAAGTGGCCTTTTCCAGATATGCCGAAAGTTTTTATTGGATTTAGGAACGGTAAACTTACGAAACATATACCGTGTGTCCCTGTCCCAGCGAAAGTGTGGCATAGGCGTTTAACATGTGAAAACAGTTTTTTGTAAATAAAAACTGTCCGGCTGACAACTATGATACCATATTGCACAGGACAATACTAAGGTCAACTCGGGGAAGTGCATACCCTAAATTGCAAAGTTTACTTTAAATCAAGATAGAAATTTAAGATTAGTGCGTGAAGTAGTTTTTTAAGCATAAAAATATTCTTTACACATTTAAGTAATAATAATCCGAAAATTTTTTTATCTCTAACTTCAGATTAATAAAAAAAAAATTAAATTAGCTCGTAGTGTCATAGAAATGCACTTACCCCAGGCTATGGGGTAAGTGCATTTTAGAGCTCTACCTTTCTATTTTGGCGTTTATATTAAAACCCGAGGCAAGTGCACACAATATATAAAATTCTGAATCAGCCAGTTTTTACAGGGCTTAAATATCTCTTATATTAAGAAAAAAATTAGTAAAATATATATTTTTGTTTATAGCTTCAACTCTTTATTAGCAAAATCATATAAAAATAAAACAAACTTGTAATAAACTCTTAAATATAATATAAGTAACTTTGTCATAGGAACTTCGGTACATACTTTGTATGAAAACCCCACAATGTAAAAACGCACTTGCCCCTTAACCTATTTTGGAGGGGAAAGAGCATATTTGCTATTTTCATGCGAAAAACTATGGAACATTGTAAAAATAATATAAAAAATCTGACGTGGACACCACATGACTTCCTTGTACGCCTTGTGTGTTCATACTTTTCTTAATAACTAAAATGTAAAATAATATTAAAAATTCTTTTAACTTATTATACTAGTATACTCACAAATATATTTTAGTCATTTTATTTAAACTGCAGAAGAAGATATAAAGCATATTTTACTATTGTCACTGTCATGTCATAATCATTTAAATTTTACGTAGTAACAAATGTTAATCGATCATGGACTACAAGATACCGAAATACTATAAATTATAAATATATACTTTAATTATTTTTAAATGATAGCAGATACAAAAATATTTATAAAATACCGATTGTAGGTAATAATCACATAATCTTTCATTTAAAATAAAAAAAATTGTCTAAAATTAAATATTTATCGAAATATTTTTAAAAAGTACTACTTCCGGTTTGTAGACTGAAACCAAAAATAGGAGGTGCACAACTAGATGCTATAACAGTCCTAAATACAAAATTTCAACTTTCTACGTCTAACCGTATTTGAGTTATGCGACACACATACGTCCGTCCGTACGTACAGACGTCACGTCGAAACTAGTCATAATGGATTCAGAAAAGGTCAAAACGGATATTTCCGTCAAAATCTGAGAACCGAAATTTTTCGCGATTACAATACTTCCTTACTTCGTACAAGGAAGTAAAAATCAAACATTCGATTAAAAAATAAGCCACTTGCCATATTTTGAAAAACAAAAAGTCACTTGAAAGTTGAAAAAAACTACTATAAACGGAGCACTACGTGAACAAAATGACACCAGAATTAACACTGTTTTGACAGATGCACAAGACTTGTCTACGTGGGATGCAGTATGGCCAAACTAAAAATCAAACTAAAAAATAAGTATCCCGGAACACGGTAGAATGCCAGCTGTTGCATAAAATTAATTGTTATTATTATCAGAGTAAGAAAATGCACTTCCCCGAGTTTGACCTTACATCTATTCCTACATCTTATTTAATACACATTACTTCAATTTCATAATGTAATTTCAAGAAATTAATGAAAATAATTTGAAAATCATAACCTTTTGTTTTTGTTGCTACTTTCGTACAATGACAGCTGTCAATTCGTGGCCGTCTGGTTATGTGAGCCGATGTGAGCGGCCTACGGAACCGTACGGAACCAAAGGTCGTACGTTCGACTCCGACCTGGGGAAGATGTATTTTTTGTAAATATTTTTTCTGCTTGTTTTGTTTGTTAAGGTAAAATCTTATTTGCAGTTGATTATAACATTGTAATATTGATTGCAATAAACTGTGGGAGAATTGAATATTTTACCTTGTTGTAATACCTACTTCTTCATTCAATTATCCCACAGTACCTATAGTTTTAAGGTGTGAGTTCAAACAAGAACTGAGTAAAGTCATGTCTGGAAGACATGTTTTTATAGTATATTACATTACAAGTCATGAAAATGTTTCATTGCAGACGAGGAGGCGTTTGAAGAATGCGAGGATGCGCAGCGTCCGAGCATTTCTTCAAAGCCTCCGAGTCAAGCAAAGACATTTTTATGACGCGTGATGTATTCTATTTTTTTTAAATCGGCAATTAAGCTTAAAATTATAAAAAAATTAGGTTTGCATAAATCATCAGAGCTGTGACAAATCATCAGAGCTGTCACAAATTTTAGAAAAAGTTGTCATGACAAGTAAACAAAGTTGAAAGTAAAAATGACTAGGCATGAAAATAAAATTTTCATGCCTAGTCATGAAAATCTTACTTTCATGCCGCAAATTAGTCTGGAAATGACGATTTTCATGCCGATTTTGAAAAAAAATAGTTTTTTTTATTTATTTGATGTTTATAACGATGTCAAATTGCATTGTTGTTTATTCAAATTTGGTATGGTAAGAGCTTAGGATCTAACTTATAACATGAGCAGACTAAAATGTCAGTCCGCTATCTTGAAACAAAATGGTGGCTAGCTAACTCAAAATGTACTGCACTGATTGGGTTCAAATTTGTAATGGTTATAACTTGTGATCTAACTTATGACATGAACATACTAAAATATCAGTCCGCCATCTTTAAACAAAATGGCGGTAACCGATTGGGTTCAAATTTGGTATGGTATCAAGGGCATAGTTAGAATTATTGCCAGCATGTATGGTATGGTCATAATTTAGAATTCTTATAATGAGATTTCTTTAAATTCGAGTTGGAGGCGTAGCAACGCGCGCCGGGTCCACTAGTCGTGTATAAACGAAATTAACGAACGGTCTCTGAACTTGTGTGCAGTATTTTGACATTATCTACTGTTTCATTTTGATTTTCATTATTCATTGACTCACAATTTGGATAATACTCATGTCACACCTTATGATTGTGTGCGATGCTGATGATATAAAAGTTATTTATTAAGAACTTCGATATTTACTGAAATTAATTTGCGGTAATAATAAATAATCATCATTTTTATTTCCGTAGAATTTACAAATTATGGAATCGTTATTAAATCTAGTTTTGACTAAAAAAAAATTAAATTTAAAACTTTGTAATGTACTTGATAATTTGATTTCGGATGGCAGATAATTAAAAAATTGTACGCCTTTGTGATGAGGAGAATTTCGGGCAATCATTAGTCAATTGGTGCTAAATTGTTCTCTATTCTTGACCATAATGTAGATGCACAAATGATAAATATAAATACAGGGCAATATAAGAATATTATATTTAAAAAAAAGATCTCTGCATGAAGTGCGAGATGAAACTTTAGCGATACATCTGTAGATTCTCTTCTGTGCAACAATCACATCTTTAAATGAGGAAGATGAACCCCAGAAACATAATTCCGTATGATAATCAGTGTTGTGACAGATCATTTTAAAAAGGATCTAGATCGAGATCAAGATCTTCACATTTATTATGATCGAGACCAGATCATAGATAAATTTTTATGATTGGATCTTTTTTTTAGATCAGATCAAGAATTACGGATCTTTTTGTTAGATCATAAATAAGATCAATATCAGACAAAATATTTTACTCTTGAATAACATTACATTAAAAAGAGAGAGAAAAACTAGTACACAATCTACAGTTTAAAATTAAAAATTAATTAGGTGTATACCTTACTTAATTTTAACTTGCATAACGTAGAAAAAAAATTAATAATTCTGATCTTATTTTAAGATCATAGATCATATTTATTTGATCCAGATCAAGCTATTTTCTTTATTGTTTTGAATATTGTTCAAAACATTCAGAGGAGCATCTCTAAAGAATTTATTAATAACGTTGGAAATGGCTGATGGACCATTTATTATGCTATCGTTTTCTTTCACAAAAGAAATAGTGCTTGAGTTGCTTTCTTAGTATTTGTATCATTAATGACTTGCCACACAGCACACAGCATGACATAATTATGTTGTCTGAAGACATAGGTAATTTTGTTTTGGTAAAACTTTTTTTTTTGTGTTTGCGACAAGAACAAAATGATCAGAATGCTCGTTTACAAAGCACTGTAAATTCGCTGCATTCCCGTATTGTATTAATAATACATAAGGACTAGGATTGAAAGTTATAATATACCACTAGAAAAAGTTATATAATAACCAATAATTATAATATTTATAATAAAATAAATAATTTATTTATTTATTTTTTTTTGCACTTCCCGGACTAAAACTCTTCATTAGCCTTTATTTTTAGGTACTAAGGTTCTTAATTTGCTCCCAAGGGATTATTTTTCATATTTAATCCCGTTGTCAAGTAAATACGTGTTATTTGTTACAGAGTATCTATGGTAACAATATAAATATTTGTCATAAAGTTTACTGTCAAAATTGCAAAATATGTATTCTTTTAAACTATTTTGTATTCGTTTGAGGATGAAGTGCAAAAAATAGCGTATAATACCACAGGATTAAAGTGCTTTTAATCCCTCAGGTGATTATTTCCCTCACCTTCGGGTCGTGAAATAAACTTCACCCTCAGGATTAAATAATAATGCACTTTAGTCCTTTAAAATATAATATACTCGTACTATTTTGATATTATTTTATTTATGCATGCTTTATATTATTATTTTTTTTGCTTCGAATATGCATGTAAACTGTAATCAATATAAGATTTTTAATAAATAAATAACTATTTAGTTCAGAATACAACGCCAACGTTATGGGCTGGAACAAATAACGGAACAGTGTACGTCTTCACAATAACCATTCCTGGTGGTGCAAAACGCCAAGATGACGACGTCACCTGTCAGTTAGGCAAAGAAATTCAACTCAAACATCGAGCCCCAGTCATCGCCATTGCCGTACTCGATGGTTCCAGCAAACCGCTGCCTGATCCCTTAGAAGTCGAACACGGAGTTGCTCAACTTCCTGATACAACACAAGCTCATAGAGTTGTTATTGCTTCCGAAGAGCAGTTTAAGGTTTTCACATTACCCTCTCTCAAACCGTATTGTAAATATAAACTTACGGCTCATGAAGGTGCCCGAGTTCGACGTATGTCCTTCGCTACTTTCACTGGAAATCACCCCGAAACTGAACAGCCATATACGGAAATTTGTTTATTATGTTTGACTAATCTTGGAGATTGTTTAATTTTAAGTGTGCCCGAATTGAAACGGCAGCTTAACGCGGCCGCTATTAGGCGAGAAGATATTAAGTGAGTTTTTTTTGTTATTTACATTTTTATTGTTGTTTCTACATATTTTGTTTCTTTTAAGTGGCATATCAAGCTTGACATTTACAAGAGACGGGGAAGCGCTTTATCTGCATTCGTCTTCCGAAATTCAGCGTTTATCGCTAGCTGTTCATAAAGTAACAAGCACACATTGTTACTTGCAGTTACCGTTAGGTGCCAGAGATGGAGACAGTGCAGCTGGTGGTAATACTGCAACTGTTGGAAAAATTGAGGGTAAAGTGCAAGCCATAGATTCTCAACAAGAGTCTCAAAGTGCTGCTGTTATGGTTAACGGTAGTGCTGACAGCAAAGAGAGCTCCATAGTTGATAAGGTAACGTTTTATTTGTGTGTTACATAGACTCTTCCACTGTATTTTTACCTTCCGCCTCATATTCTATAAGGAGGTATTGTGATGGGTTCAAATTTTCGAGTGTGAGTTTTTAGTAGAAAATCACGCTTTAACATCCATAGAATACGAATAAAGTATTTCCGAGATGATGTGTCTGTCTGTCTGTGTGTGTACGTTAGGTTGTATGGTATGTAACATTTTTCCGGCTTCTATAACTCAAAAATCCGATGTGGCCAACACATGACCTCTCGCCATATACCTACTTTACTATTTTACTAAGTGTGTATGAAGGTACTTACTCACAAATATACCATTGTACTAGAAGGGAATTCGGGAATTGTAGTTTTTATAATATTATTTAAGTTTATTATGACCTTATAAATACTAAATGACATTTCATATTTTCCATTTCAATTTGCCAAAAAGTCAAAAATTCATATGACATTAACACTCAAATATTTTATTTTTTGTTACCATAGGTAGGCAGATAAATCAAAATTGTAACAAATTTGTAGAATTTTTAACTTCTTGTAATTGGAAAATGGTGCTAGATAGAAACAACGTTTTGAATACATATTGTAGACAGTAACATTTAGTATACAATGTTATTAAAAAAATTCCTATGAATTCATAAATTTTGAGAATATTCCAGAAAAACTCTTCAGATCTTCAAGAAACTACCACTTCCGGTTGCACGATCAACACCAAAATCTAATCTAGGGTGTCAGAATATTGTATACAAAATTTCAAATTTTTTTATTCAGTGGTATTTGAGTTATCGTCCCTCCAACATCCATCCTGACACACAGACACACACACAGACATCATCGCGAAATTATCAAAATCGTGTTCTAGGGACCTCAAAACGTGCTTATCCATTGAAAACTCACTATCGAAATTTTAGCATGATTACAATACCTCTCTTACAGATATGAGTGGCGAGAGGTAAAAAGTTACAAACATTTAGCAACCAAATTTTGTATATAACGTCGTAATACAAATCTAAAGAACCCAGTTATTTTTTGAAGCAATCCCTAAATCGAAAGTAGTACTTTTCTTAAATATTTTAATAAATAATTAATTTATCGCAATATTTTTTATTTCAAATGAAAGATTATAATATATTATTATCTACGACTTTTAGCATTTTGTAAATTGTTCTGTCATAGTACTTTAGGAATTAAGGAGATTGTTATTGTTGAATTATTTAATATAAGATAGATTTCTCAAAAATATATAACAGGGTGTTTCAAAAAAAGCGGTACATAGGCATTTAACATGGGAAAACTGTTTATTGCCCGCCATTGCCTCCCAAATTATTTTCAGACCGTGAAATTTTACACAATTGTAAAGAATGAGTTTCTTCATCAATAAATGTTGAATTGCCTTGAATTGTTGTTAATTAGGCACATTTAGGAAAAACATACTGATAACTAAAAAAAATTTGGATATTATGTTTATATTACTTGTCCCATTCCCCCACCAGCCACCACTACAGTAATGTGAATTCGTCTGACAAAAAGAGTAATGAATAACAGAAAAAATAATAAAATCTAAAAGTGCATGTTGAATGTTCGCATACATACAGGTTGGTGGAGGTGAAATGCGAACATAGGGAAATATATGACAATGGAGTTATCATGCTAGGCATCTTGATATACGTGGAATAAGTACTGTCAATGTCAAAGTAGCTGTCATAAAATTGAAATTTTTATTTTCATTAAAATATTTTCTTTGCATAATAATGTATGTGTACGAGCAGATCGAGAAAGTTTACATGCACTTTTAGATTTTATTATTATTTCTGTTATTGATTACTCTTTTTGCCACACAAATTCACATTACTTCGTTTTGTGACTCTACTACAAAATATATCAAGATACCTGGCATGAAAGTTCGATTGTCATGTATGTTCCCTATGTTCGCATTTCACCTCCACCAACCTGTATATATATATATATATATATATATATATATATATATATATATATATATATATATATACAGGGTGAGTCATCGAAATGCCCGTCGTCGATATCTCCCTTGTCGTTAAAAATACAGCATAAATTTATTAACAGAATTTTTCGTCTACTCAAGGAGCATAACTTAAAATTATTTTCACATATACAGGGTGTTGCATAACGACTTGGCAATAATTGTTCGTCTTTTTTTAAATGAAACACCCTATATATTTTTATATATTTTGAATTGTATTTTATTTACCTATACGAAAATATAAGTTTCATTTTAGTTTGCCGCGGCGTTGCCAAGTTATTCAATTTTTTCTCTAAAAAAAGCCGAATACACGTATTGTTTTATAAAGGCGTACTGAAGTTATTTTAATAGTAAAAATTATGAATTTTTTTTTCTGTACAGCTGTAACTATACTCTTTGTTCTGACATAACTTTTTTTAAATGTTATTATACAGGGTGTTCAATACAGAGAATCAAATTTACTCAATTTCAAATGGCTATAACTCGTATTTTTCAAATGGAACACCCTATATTTTATTATTCTGTTGTGTGTATTTTTGCATCTTCTTATGTTATAAAGGATGTCCTATGCCTTAAAACATTAATTTAATTAATTTCGAAATTAATGTTTCACATTAAAATGCTATGTGATCAAGTTTTTCGGTATTAGGGAGGCCTCTAGTGTCTAAAAACGAATTTTACTATGGACGTCAAAATGATAACCGAGTGAAAAAGTGTATATTTTTGTAGTTCAGCTTTTTTTGGTACTCTTGGCGCTGGCGTCGCTCAGTGTATATTGAAAGCGTATACCTACAGTTCATGTCGGCGTTAAAGTGAACTCCGAAGTATTGCAACGCTGTAACTTAGATAGTATTTGTTTTCATAGTTCTGTGCGTTTCATTTAGTGTTAGTGTAGCAAGTAGCACGCAGCACGGAAGATGCATAATTCCAGGAAATAGTATATTACATTACAAGTCATGAAAATGTTTCATTGCAGACGAGGAGGCGTTTGAAGAATGCGAGGATGCGCAGCGTCCGAGCATTTCTTCAAAGCCTCCGAGTCAAGCAAAGACATTTTTATGACGCGTGATGTATTCTATTTTTTTTAAATCGGCAATTAAGCTTCAAATTATAAAAAAATTAGGTTTGCATAAATCATCAGAGCTGTGACAAATCATCAGAGCTGTCACAAATTTTAGAAAAAGTTGTCATGACAAGTAAACAAAGTTGAAAGTAAAAATGACTAGGCATGAAAATTTTATTTTCATGCCTAGTTATGAAAATCTTACTTTCTTGCCGCAAATTAGTCTGGAAATGACGATTTTCATGCCGATTTTGAAAAAAATTTATTTACTGTATACTTTATTTTCACTACATTTATATAACCTATCGTTTTAAAATTATCCATGGTTATTTTTCTTGTTTTATTCCTGATCACAATAATTTTATTAATACGATATGTACTGGTATTTATTTTTGTTAACTCATAAGATAGATACCGCAGGTATCTAAAAATTATATAATATTTTGTAGGGGCAAAATTAAATATTACGTCCCAAAAATTTATCAGTGAAACCCGAGAAACACACCCAAAACGTAAATTTTTAATTAATTTAAAAGAAGTTGTCTGAATCTCTTAGTCATTTATTTGATTTTAGTTCTGTAGGTTATTGTTAGATATTAATAAATATTCGTTAATATTAAAAAGAAATCTGAAATAATTTTCTTATTTAAAATAAATAATTATCTTATTTGTTATCAACTACTATTGTTTAAAATGATTACAGTAGGTACAGTATTGGGCCGGTATTTACAATATCAAATAAACTGCGGAATAATTTTACCAGTCGAATAAAAATAGTTTGAATTAGATTAAAAAATTCGTTTAGGTAATAACTTAAAGGGTAACCGGATAAGAGGCTGAAAAGCAAATATCTTTCAAAATCCCGTCTATTTTTAAAATTTTAGGTTCATAAACTAATTTTTATGGGATTTTTTTCGTTTTATTTTTTTTCTCCAATTCTACCGCATAAATCGAGCTGAAAAGATTCTATCAAAAAGAAAAACTAATTTTATACCTAAAATAACTTTTTTAATTAATTTTGGCGCCAAATTCAAATAGAAAAAGATATTTTAATTTTTTTAAATCAATTTTCGTATTGTAGGCATTCGATTATTATTTCAATTTATTTCGTGTAATTTATCTGAGAGAAATCTACAACATAATTATATTTTTTCAAATATTTAAAAAGTGTTAGAAAAAATAAAAACTAATTTTATCACTTTACATATTTGAATTTCGCACTTAGATTAAGAAATAAATTGAAATAGTAATCGAGTTCCTTCAATACGAGAATTGATTTTGAAACTTAAAAATAAATTTTATATACCTATGAATTGGGTATCAAAATTAATTGAAAAAAATATTTGTAGGTGTAAAATTGTTTTTTCTGGTTGATCGAATTTTTCTGCTTGATTTATCCGCATAAATCAGAGAAAAAAACGTAATAAACACGTTTTCGTCATAACTCCCGTAAAAATGAAGTTAGAAAGCTGAAATTTTGGGAATAGACGGCCTTTCAAAGACCTTTATATGCCTCCGGTCGGCATCGCTAGTTTTCCATATCTCAAAATCCGCCAGAAACTCTTTGTTGCCAGCCTAGGCCGGCAAACAACCTGAAGTTATAGGTTGGCATCTTGACATTACTACAGTTGTCAAGCAGATGTCAATTTTATGTGTTGAATATTTTTTATACAAGAATTAACAAGATTTTGACAAATTTTAGACGTAAATCGTTAATAGAAACTGAAATAAATATATTTTAATCTCAAATGCAAGTATTCAGTGCACAATTTTTTAGGTTATGTATAATAAAATACAGAAAAATGTAATCGACAACAACAATATTTGATATTAAACAAATTAATTAAATTCATTTTATATTTTTGTAATGAAATCGGCACATAAAATATTGTGTATTACACGTCCAGAAACTGTTATGCTAGTGCTCGTAATTTGCAAGCCTCGCCTGTGGCTCGGCGTGTCACAAATACTCGCTCTTGCAAAAGGTCAGTTTCTGGCCTTGTGATACAAATAACTATTTATCTAAAAATCGCAATTAATCTTTTGCTTTGGAGGCACCTTTCACCCTCTTATTCTGATATATCATTTGATATATTTGTATTTATTTCACTGTTAAATCAGGGGTTCAAACCGCACAAAATAACGGTTCAAGTTCGGTTCAAGGTCTTTTAAAATCCAGTCTATTTTCAAAAAATTTTGTTCCTAAACTCATGTTTATGGGAGTTTTTCCATTTTATTTTTTTCTCCGATTCTACCATATAAATCGAGCTGAAAATGTTCTATCAAAAAGAAAAACCTATTTTACACCCAAAATAATATTTTTATTTTATTTTGGCGCCAAATTCAAATAGAAAAAATATTTTAATTTTTTAAAATCGATTTTCGTATTGTAGGAACTCGATTAATATTTCAATTTATTTCGTGTAATTTATCTGAGAAAAATTTACAACATATATTTTTTTCAGATATTTAAAAAGTGTTAAAAAAAATAAAAACGAATCTTATGACTTTACATATTTGAATTTCGCGCTTAGATTAAGAAAGAAATTGAAATAGTAATAGAATTCCTTCAATACGAGTATTGATTTTGAAAATTAAAATTACATTTTCTATATTAATTTGGAACCAAAATGAATTGAAAAAAATATTTTTAGGTGTCAAATTGTATTTTCTGTTTGATAGAAATTTTCAGCTCGATTTACTTATACGGTAGAACCGGAGAAAAAAATAACTCTCGCAAAAATGAGGTTAGAAAGTTAAAATTTTGGGAATAGACGGGATTTTCGAAGACCTTTTATCTAAAATTCGCAATTAATCTTTTGCTTTGGAGGCATCTTTCACCCTCTTATTCTGCTATATCCTTTGATATATTTGTATTTATTTCACTGTTATACTATTAAATCAGGGGTTCAAACCGCACAAAATAACAGTTCAAATTCGGTTCTCGGGTCACTATGCTTTATAATAGGGTTCGGTTTTATTCCGGTTTTGATATTTCTTCTTGAAATTATTCGATTTCCGTTTTAATAATTCAATAATTTATTAAAACAATCAATTAATTAAAAGAATTCGTGCCAGTTTTGGAATCAAATACGTATAATAAATTTCTTTTCAAAAAATTTTAATAAAAAATTTAATGATATTTTGACGAAAAAACGTTAAATGTCATTAATTCTTTCAACCATTTTGAACCGGTTCACAACCATCGCTTCGGCTCCTTTTATGGGTTTGCTAAATTATTTTTTACAGATTCGGTTTGGTTCGCGGGTCGTTAGAATAGCTGCGGTTCGTTCCGGTTTTCGTTTCTGTTCCAGTTCGGTTCGAGTCCCTGTATTTAATTTATAATGTAAGTACCTAGTTAATCAAAGTTTTGAAAAATCAGCCTATACTAAAACAAATTTTTAAATAAATAATATTATAAAGCAACATTTAATTTAGTATATGAGAGATTGAATTAATGTTATCCATCTTCCAAATACTCATCTCTACTTAATCTAAACTACTTCTACTGGATATAATTCTCAACCGCAGTCTTACTACTAATATTTGGCAACAGTGCTGGACGTCACTTAAACGCTAATGTGTAAAAATATATACGAAAAGGACGCCAGAAGAGCGGTATAATGTAATATGTATATAAGAGGACTCCACAATGTATTGACCATGAAAGGACGTCACAATACAGCAGTGAATGTATACTTTATTTTTTATTTTTTCGAAAATTGAAACCGATAATCACAACAAGCAATCAAAATTATGCAATATACTTTAAATAATAACGTTCTAACTATATTGCTTTCGGTGGACGCCACAATGTACTAACCATGTGGGGACGCCCGAATGATAGTCGGATGTAAATATATATATATATATATATATATATATATATATATATATATATATATATATATATATATATATATATATATATATATATATATATATATATATATATATATATATATATATATATATATATATATATATATATATACAGGTGAGTCATCGAAATGCCCGTCATCGATATCTCCCTTGTCGTTAAAAATACAGCATAAATTTATTAACAGAATTTTTCGTCTACTCAAGGAGCATAACTTAAAATTATTTTCACATATACAGGCTGTTGCATAACGACTTGGCAATAATTGTTTGTCTTTTTTTTAAATGAAACACCCTATATATTTTTATATATTTTGAATTGTATTTTATTTACCTATACGAAAATATAAGTTTCATTTTAGTTTTCCGCGGCGTTGCCAAGTTATTCAATTTTATCTCTAAAAAAAGCCGAATACACGTATTGTTTTATAAAGGCGTACTGAAGTTATTTTAATAGTAAAAATTTTAAAAACAAATTTCTGTATAGCTGTAACTATACTCTTTGTTCTGACATAACTTTTTTTAAATGTTATTATACAGGGTGTTCAATACAGAGAATCAAATTTATTCAATTTCAAATGGCTGTAACTCGTCATTTTCAAATGGAACACCTTATGTTTTATTATTCTGTTGTGTGTAATTTTGCATCTTCTTATGTTATAAAGGTCTTATGCCTAAAAACATTAATTTCGAAATTAATTAAATTAATGTTTATAGGCATAGGACACCCTTTATAACATAAGAAGATGCAAAAATACACTCAACAGAATAATAAAATATAGGGTGTTCCATTTGAAAATGACGAGTTATAGCCATTTGAAATTGATTAAATTTGATTCTCTGTATTGAACACCCTGTATAATAACATTTAAAAAAAGTTATGTCAGAACAAAGAGTATAGTTACAGCTGTACAGAAAAAAAAATTCTTAATTTTTACTATTAAAATAACTTCAGTACGCCTTTATAAAACAATACGTGTATTGGGCTTTTTTTAGAGACAAAATTGAATAACTTGGCAACGCCGTGGAAAACTAAAATGAAACTTATATTTTCGTATAGGTAAATAAAATACAATTCAAAATATATAAAAATATATAGGGTGTTTCATTTAAAAAAGACGAACAATTATTGCCAAGTCGTTATGCAACACCCTGTATATGTGAAAATAATTTTAAGTTATGCTCCTTGAGTAGACGAAAAATTCTGTTAATAAATTTATGCTGTATTTTTAACGACAAGGGAGATATCGACGACGGGCATTTCGATGACTCACCCTGTATATATATATATATATATATACAGGTGTATATATATATATATATATATATATATATATATATATATATATATATATATATATATATACAGGGTGTTTTAGACCACCCGTACCACCCAAATATCTCGCGTAAAACGGAACGAATCAAAAAAAGAAAAAATACGTCCAAAAAGATTTCAAAAATTCTATTAATTGACACCAAATGCAAATTTTTCCCCCACCCCCTGGGGGGTGGAGGGGGGGGGGGTAGCTTTGTAAATTTAAATGGGGACCCCCATTTTTTATTGCAGATTCGGATTCTTAGATTTAAATAAAGAAGGTTTTGTCCGAAAAAAAATTTTTGATTCTTGAAAGGTGGCGCTCAAATCGCAAAAAACGCTTTTTTTATTTTGACGATTTTTAATATTAGATGTGAGCCATAATGTAAAAGGGTGTTGTGATTTTAAGACATTTACTGCTTTCAGTTAAACTTATTAATGCCCCCCGCCTCCCACCCCCTTTTCACCACCCTCAAATGAAGTTAAAAGGCAAATTAAATTTTGGTTTTAAACAGAAATTGATTCATTCAAATTTGACAAAAAGAAAAAAGCGCAGTAACTGAAACAAGAAATAAAAATCATTTAAAAAATTATAACTGTGTAAGGTACTTACCGTAATGTCAGTCCTATCCCACCCTTGCGTAGACGATAAATTACGTTGTTTTCGAAAAATCTTAATTTCGCCCTCAATTGCCTTACATACTTCGAAATTCGAGATTATTTAAGAAGAATGGTTGAATTTTATTGCCCTATTTGCCAATTTAGTCAACACTTGTTTTGGCACTGTGTACGAGCTGTCAAAGTTGGACATTATTAATTTATCGTCTACGCAAGGGTGGGATAGGACTGACATTACGGTAAGTACCGTACCTTTATTTCTTGTTTCAGTTACTGCGCTTTTTTCTTTTTGTCAAATTTGAATGAATCAATTCCTGTTTAAAACCAAAATTTATTTTGCCTTTTAACTTCATTTGAGGGTGGTGAAGAGGGGGTGGGAGGCGGGGGGCATCAATAAGTTTAACTGAAAGCAGTAAATGTCTTAAAATCACAACACCCTTTTACATTATGGCTCACATCTAATATTAAAAATCATCAAAATAAAAAAAAGCGTTTTTTGCGATTTGAGCGCCATCTTTCAAGAATCAAAAACAATTTTTCGGACAAAACCTTCTTTATTTAAATCTAGGAATCCGAATCTGCAATAAAAAATGGGGGTCCCCATTTAAATTTACAAAGCTCCCCTTCCCCTCCACTCCCCAGGGGGTGGGGGGAAATTTTGCATTTGGTGTCATTTAATAGAATTTTTGAAATCTTTTTGGACGTATTTTTTCTTTTTTTGATTCGTTCCGTTTTACGCGAGATATTTGGGTGGTACGGGTGGTCTAAAACACCCTGTATATATACACACACACAGGGTGTTTGTTTATAAATGAACCAGCATTTATCTCGCTTATTTGTTGATTTAGCGTTTTTTGTCAAATACATGATTTATACAGTATCATGTATAGTAAATGATAGCGAATGTGAATCTTTGGTATCACTCCCGGTTTTTGAGGAAGTGATAGCAACTTTCAAATTTCAAATGGAACATTGTATTTTTTATTAAGAATTTGAAAAGTACATTAAATTTGCTTTACGGTGGTATAAAAAAGTCATATGTTGTATTATTAAAATATTAAATTACGGGCACTTAAATTATGCACCTATATGAACGCTGAAATAAGTAAGTCTTGCCGCGAAACAAAAACTATATATATATATATATATATATATATATATATATATATATATATATATATATATACATATCGATTCATTCCAAGTTAGCTATGAAATAAATGATACGATACAGATTTTATGACAGTAAAAATGTCAGTTTATTAAAAAAAATAACTAATTTATGGTGGAATTCTGGGCATTATCTGAAAATTCTATAAACTTATAGATCTATAAGTTATGGAAGATCCGTAACTAACAGTCTTATAGGTTTCGCTAAAATGGTATTCTGACTGCATGTCTATAACTTTTGACATCTGTAAATATTTCTTATAGAATCTTAAAAACAGTATTACCAATAGTTCCATACTATTATTTTTGTAACATGTAAAAATAATGAATTAATTATTGTACCATGCTTTTCTTGAAAAGAAATAATATTTTAGTATAAAAATAAAGACATACTTAACAAAATTTGCAGCAAAACATGCAAAATCTTATGAAATATTTTCTTGTTATTTCTATTTTATTATTAATTTTGAAGAAGGCCATTGTCACATTGACGCGACAAATGATTATACAAATTTGACACAATGAAATACACATGACCGTGCTGATAAAATTCGAGAATATACTTCGAAAATATGAGGTAAAACATAATATGCTACATAATTAAAGATTTTTTTAGTGAAGAATTTAAAATACAGCAAACATAATAATTAATTAATTAATTTTATTTATAGATAAAGTAAAATAAAAATTATTATTATAGTTTTCAAGCTAATACTACACACTCGAAGACAAATATACCTAGAGAATAAATTAAATGCAATAGGGGATGGTGCAAGAACCTTGTAAACTACTACTACTGATAATATTTTATCAGAGATTTTAATTAATCAAACTATGTTTAAAATAATCATTGTCATTCATATTGAATGAATTCAGTTGAACTCCTAAATTTTACTGTATTATTTCCAAGCGATTTCCAATCATGATGATATTTTTATAAACTATGAAGCAAATTTTTAAAAATATATAACATTCTATACACATATATTTCTCAGCAATAATGTTCTTCTGATAATTGGTTTGAAATTGTAAAATTTGCTAGTTTTGATTCATTTTTCAATATTTCAGACACATGTCAATATTTTCATAACGTACTTATGGTGAACCAGTAGCTGTCTATAAATTTATAGAAATCTATAAGATATTTATAGAAATCTGTAAGCTATAGGTTTGCCCAGAATAGCATTTTTTAAGATCGGTCTATAAGTTACTATAGATACGCTTATAGAAGTTATAGAACTGCCTAGAATTCCAATATTATATTGGGATTCTATTCCAATATTATATTGGGATTCTATGCAGTTCTATAACTTCTATAAGCGTATCTATAGTAACTTATAGACCGATCTTAAAAAATGCTATTCTGGGCAAACCTATAGCTTACAGATTTCTATAAATGTCTTATAGATTTCTATAAATTTATAGACAGCTACTGACTCACCATAAGTCGTTATGAAAATATTGGCATGTGTCTGAAATATTGAAAAATGAATCAAAAATAGCAAATTTTACAATTTCAAAGCAATTATTAGAAGAACATTATTGCTGAGAAGTATATGTGTATAGAATGTGTTATATTTTATTTAAAATTTGCTTCATAGTTTATAAAAATGTCATCATGATTGGAAATCGCTTGGAAATAATACAGTCAAATTTAGGAGTTCTACTGAACTCATTCAATATGAATGACAATGATTATTTTAAACATAGTTTGATTAATTAAAATCTCTGAAAAAATATTATCAGTAGTAGTACTTTACGAGGTTCTTGCACCATCCCCTATTGCATTTAATTTATTCTCTAGGTATATTTGTCTTCGAGTGTGTAGTATTAGTTTGAAAACTATAATTATAATTTTTATTTTCCTTTAACTGTAAATAAAATGAATTAATTTATTATTGTGTTTTGCTATATTTTTAATTTTTCGCTAAAAAAATCTTTAATTATATGCTACTATTGTTTTACCTTCGAAATATATTCTCAAATTTTATCAGCACGTGTCATGTGTATTCCATTGTGTCAAATTTGTATAATCATTTGTCGCGTCAATGTGACAATGGCCTTCTTCAAAATTAATAATAAAAATGAAATTGCAAGAAAATATTTCATAAGATTTTGCATGTTTTGCTGCAAATTTTGTTAAGAATGTCTTTATTTTTATACTAAAATATTATTTCTCTTCAAGAAAAGCAATATACAACAATTAATTCATTATTTTTACATGTTACAAAAATAATAGTATGGAACTATTGGTAATACTGTTTTTAAGATTCTATAAGAAAAATTTACAGATGTCAAAAGTTATAGACATGCAGTCAGAATACCATTTTAGCGAAACCTATAAGACTGTTAGTTACGGATTTTCCATAACTTATAGATCTATAAGTTTATAGAATTTTAAGATAATGCCCAGAATTCCACCATTAATATTGAATTGCAATTCAATTATATTATTTATAGTAAATTTTCAAAATGGCCTGCATTTGCTTGAATACATAGTAGTCCGGCGGTTATAGGACAAAACTATGCATTTTGTGATTAAAGTGTGAAAATTGGCACACATGTCAATTAAACTATTCTCTTTCATATAAGAAGTGGTGCCAAAGTGTTAAGTACCACAGACGGCCGCCATTTTGAAAAAATGTCCGCCATTTTTAGTTTTCTTGATTTATCTCGTATGGTTAATATTACAAAAAAAAATTGTTAAACAGGAAATTGTAGAGCATAAAATTTACTATAAAATGGTATATCCATTTTTTCTGTAGGTAGTACAGTTCTCGAGAAAATCGTGAAAATATATTTGAGCAATTTCTAGTTATTTTCAACAATAGCGTATTTTTGTCTTTTCAAATAAAAACAGCTTTTATTGTCGAATGAATCAAGATATCAACTTCCGGTCTTCAGCATTCGATTTCTTAGATAATTTTTTGACTTACATAATTTTCAACATTTCGGGAGCTCTAGTTCGACCACAATTCAACATAACCTCTTAGAGACAATAGTGAAATTTTAGTATTTTTTATGTTTATTGAGCTGTCACTTCTGAACGAATTAAAATATTGACTTGCGGTTTCTTTCATTAAATTCTTCAAAAAATTATCTATAAGATACACTATATTGAAAAAGTTTTAATGCTTTAGTTAAACCGATACTTAATGAGTTTTTTCTGGGCTAAAATATTCAAATTTTAGTATTAATTTGATTTTTTGTGTTTGATCATCTGTAGTTTCTGAACGGATCAAAATATCGACCTGAAATTTTCAGCATTTAATAGAAAAACTTTCAAGCTACCGAATACTGAAAGTTTCAACTCAATATTTTGATCCGTTCAGAAACTACAGCTGATCAAACTCAAAATATGAAATGAATACACAAATTTTCATATTTTTTCCAGAAAAAACTCATTAAGTATCGGTTTAACTAAGACATAAAAACGTTTTCAATATAATGTATCTTATAGGAAATTTATTGAAGAATTTAATGCAGGAAACCGCAAGTCTATATTTTAATTCGTTCAGAAATGACAGCTCACAAACACAAAAATTACTAAATTTTACTATTGTCGCTAAGGGGTTAGGTATGTTTAAATTGTGCCCGAACTAGTACTCCCGAAATGTTGAAAATTATGTATATAACAAAAAATTATCTAACAAATCGAATGCTGAAGACCGGAAGCTGTTTTATTTGAAAAGACAAAAATACGCTATTGTTGAAAATGACTAGAAATTGCTCAAATATATTTTCACGATTTTCTCGAGAACTGTACTACTTACAGAAAAAATATACCATTTTATAGAAAATTTTATGTTCTACAATTTTTTATGTATCAATTTTTCTCGTAATATTAACCATACGAGATAAATCAAGAAAACTAAAAATGGCGGACATTTTTTCAAAATGGCGGCCGTCTGTGGTACTTAACACTTTGGCACCACTTCTTATATGAAAGAGAATAGTTTAATTGACATGTGTGCCAATTTTCACACTTTAATCACAAAATGCATAGTTGATATGAAATTTGTCCTATAACCGCCGGACTATAGTAAAACTCTTCGTATAATTTCTGTTTTTATCATTTATTTCATAGCTCATATAGTTGGCAATAGTGAGTGAATAGTTAAACATCTCTCGAATTTACCTACATAAAAAATTTAAAATCTTCAAATAATAGTGTAGTGTAAATTGATAAAACCATAAAATAAGTTTTATAAGTGTGTAACTATAAATCTACATTAGTACCCAGTGATAATAATAAAACAAATACGAAAAAACAGTTAAAGTTAGTGAAAGTGAACTCAAGGTTAAGTGCGCCAAACGTCTAAGCGCCCAGTGCCGTGCTCCGCGCACGCGCTACGAAATCAGTGTTGCCAAACATAGCAGAAATTAACTTTAACTCTTAATATTTCTACACAATACCCGTCTAACATGCAACAAACAAGCGGTGGAAACACTTTAACAACAAATACAACCACAATAACGACAATTACGACAACTACACAATCGTACTTTGGTTCGATACCAACAATACTTCAAATAACACCTAATAGCACTCAGAACCTCCTTACTAATAACGGATCAATACAAACAAATATAGGAAATCAAAATGACTATGACAGTACAACTCAGAATTGGCAAGTTATACGTCCAAAAAGACCCAGAGATACACAAAACACAAAAGAAGAATCAAACAATAAAAATATAGCTAAACTTAGAAAGACTCAGGAAACAATAATATTTAGAAGTGAAAACAGGTACAACACACTACTGAATTACGATAACGAAAACGAAACTAACGAAAATGAAAGTCAAACAAACACTATAGTTGAACCAAAACCGCCTCCAGTCTTCATCCCGGATGTTACAAACTACAGCTTAATGCTCGAAAGTCTAAAAACAATCTTAAAATCAGAAGAATACTACTGTAAATCAACATCAAATAAAGAAGTAAAAATTAACACAAAAACACCAGACGCATATCGAACACTCATACGTATGCTCAACGCTAATAAAATAGCATATCATACGTACCATCTAAAACAAGAAAGATCCTATCGAGTGGTCATTAAAAACTTACACCCCACAACACCGACGGAAGAAATAAAGGAAGTGCTGACAGAAAAAGGCTTCTCTATTAGAAACGTCTCCAACATCAAAAGTTGGCAAACCAAAGAACCTCTGCCGATGTTCTTCGTGGACCAAAATCCAAATGCAAATAACAAAAAAATTTACGAAATAAGACATATGCTGGGCACCAAAATCAGTGTAGAACCTCCGAAAAAAAGAATAGACATTCCACAATGTACGCGCTGTCAAAACTATGGCCACACCAAGACTTATTGCAATAAACCCTACTATTGCGTAAAGTGTGGAGCAAATCACCCTACAAATGAATGCAATAAAAGTAAAGACACTCCGCCGACCTGTGCCCTCTGCTCAGGTGCCCACCCCGCTAATTACAAAGGTTGCGAAATATACAAAAAATTACAAAAATCAAGAACTGCACCAAGTCTGAACAAACCACAAAAAACAAACGATCACCCAAACAACAATTATTACTCACAAAGAGTAAAGAACAATGTAAGTTTCGCCAAAATAACAGGCACCGCTCAACAAACAAACACATCAGAAGACATAACACTAATACAATTCATGACGAAATTTGAATCTATGTTCAGCCAACTCATGCAACAAAACGCTTCAATAATCAACTTGCTCACGACATTTATTAATAAGCATAATGCCTAACGAAATGAGAATCGCTTTATGGAACGCCAACGGACTGGCCCAGCATCGCCAGGAACTAGAAATATTTATTAACCAACAAAAAATAGATATTGTCCTAATATCTGAAACCCATTTTACAGAAAGAAGTTACTTTAAAATCCCTAAACATAAAGTATATTACACAAATCACCCTGACGGGACTGCTCACGCAGGCACAGCAATCATAATAAACGAAAAAATTAAACACCATGAACTAGAAAAGTTTGAAAAAAATCATCTACAAGCAACAACCATAAAAATCAATGAATCATCCGGCAGTCTTACCCTATCTGCTGTATATTGCCCACCGAGACATACAATCAAACATGACCAATTTGAAGAGCACTTCGTCAAACTAGGAGGAAGATTCATAGCAGGAGGAGACTTCAATTCAAAACACCCGCAGTGGGGCTCTAGAATAGTAAACCCAAAAGGAAGTGAACTATTAAAAACAATCAACACGCACGGATACAATCACATCAGTACTAGCAAACCAACGTACTGGCCCACAGACCCAAACAAACTCCCAGATCTGTTAGATTTCTTCATAACAAAGGGCGTAAACTTAAATCGTGTTAATGTTGAAACAAGTTACGATCTATCGTCGGACCATTCCCCGATAATAATAACCGTAAACACCATAGCATGCAAAAAAGGAAAATACCCAAAGCTACACAACAAAAACACCAACTGGGACGCGTACAAACTATACTTAGAACAAAATACAAACCTTCTAATACCTCTAAAGACTCCAGAAGATATCGACAATGCTGTAGAAAACACCACAAAGCTCATCCAAGAAGCAGGCTGGTCCTCAACTCCACCAGAAGGAAACAAACAAGAATATAGTACTAACTATCCTAAAGAAGTCAGAGACAAAATTGAAGAGAAAAGAAAAATGAGACGTAAATGGCAATACACAAGAGACCCAACTGACAAAAACAAGCTAAACCACTTGTGCAAAGAAACAAAAAAACTCATCCTCAAAATGAAAAACAACCAAATACAAGATTACCTATGCAACTTGTCTCCACAACCAAATAATGATTACTCACTGTGGAAAGCCACAAAAAAGCTAAAAAGGCCAACACAACACATACCACCAATTAAAAAAAGTGACGGAACATGGGCAAGAGAAGAAAAAGAGAAAGCAGAAATGTTCGCAGAACATTTTACAAAAGTCTTCGAAGCCAATCCATCAACAACATCCCCCGAAGAAGAAAAACGCATTGAAGACTCCCTAAAGAGCCCATCCCGGCCATCTCAACCAATCAAACATTTCACACCCGCGGAAGTAGAGAATGAAATTAAGTACCTTAACAGCAAAAAATCTCCAGGATACGATTTAATAACCGCCAAGATACTAAAGGAACTGCCCAGAAAAACACTAGTCTTAATAACCAACATCTTCAACGCAATGATCAGAATAACATATTTCCCAATACAATGGAAATTTGCGAATATAATACTCATCCATAAAGCAGGAAAACCAGCGCACGAAATAAACTCATATAGACCAATATCCCTCCTACCCCTACTGTCTAAGCTATTTGAAAAACTGCTATTAAAAAGACTAAAAATAATATTGGAAGACGATAACTTAATCCCGGCCCATCAATTCGGCTTTAGACAACAACACTCGACCATCCAACAAATACACCGAGTGGTAGAAGAAATTGAGAATAGTCTAGAAGACAAAAAAGTATGTTCGGCAGCCTTCCTAGACATCAGTCAAGCCTTCGACAAGGTGTGGCATACCGGACTGCTATACAAAATTAAATCAAAACTACCCGAAAAATACTTCCTACTAATGAAATCATACCTGAGCGAAAGATTTTTCCAAATACATCACGAAGGAACAACTTCAAAAATGCACCCAATAAGAGCCGGAGTACCACAAGGGAGTGTACTTGGCCCTGTCCTCTACCAGCTTTATACAGCAGACATGCCATGCCCAGAAAATGTATTAACCGCTACATACGCAGACGACACAGCATATATCGCCTCACATACCGACCCAATAGAAGCATCAGCCGTACTCCAAAAAACCCTTGACGATATGCAAGCTTGGGCAACGAAATGGAGAATCAAAATCAACGAAGAAAAATCTACACATATAGTCTTCACCACAAGAAAAATCACCTGCCCGCAAGTAAATATAAACAACAAAACATTGGAAACCAAAGAAGACGTCAAATACCTGGGCATGCACCTGGATAAAAGACTAACCTGGAGAAAGCATCTACAAACAAAGAAAAAACAAATCAACTTGAAGATCAGAAAGATGTACTGGTTACTGGGACCCAAATCCCAAATGTCAATCGAGAACAAACTATTAATTTATAAAACTGTAATCATACCAATCTGGACCTACGGAATACAACTCTGGGGTTGCACAAAGAAGTCCAATTCAAAAATAATACAAACAACCCAAAACAAAGCATTGCGTATGATAACAAACGCACAATGGTTTATTTCCAATAACACCCTGCACAAGGATCTCAGCATTAAGTATGTGCAAGATTATGTTCGAGAACTGTCATCATCATATGGAAGAAGACTCACATACCATCCAAATGAATTAGCCACCGGCCTATATAACAACGAAAATGCCCTCAGACGTTTGAAAAGAACTAAACCATCGGAACTAAAGGAACTCTAGAACTGAACATGTAACAAATAAAGATTACTGTCATAAACTACACAAAATGTATTAATCGTATGTATTAATGTATATAATATAAAGAGGTAGTACCAATGGGCACTAGCCTCACGCACGCTATGCAAAACAGATCAAATCTGCTTGTTGGCTCTGTAGGCCAGTTGTAGATAAAAAAAAAAAAAATAATAAAAAAAAATTTCATAGCTAACTAGGAACGATTCGATTTGTTTCTGTAATATTTTAGTTATTATTTTACTTAGAAATCTACAACGAAAAACTAGCTTATTATACATTATTGTATTCAGCATTTTATGTAGAATCAAAATCTTAAAAAATATACGGGTGTTCCATTTAAAATAAGGAAGTTGGTGTCACTTCCGGCTAAACAGGAAGTAATAAAAATTCATTATTTATGTAGTTTAATGCGCCTTTGAATTTAGTTTATAAACCTATAATATAAATGTAATTGACAAAAAATGCAATTTTTTTTCGGGGTGCGCCTGTTTCAGGAAACGCCCGGTATATATATATATATATATATATATATATATATATATATATATATATATATATATATATATATATATATATATATATATATATATATATATATATATATATATATATATATATATATATATATATATATACCGGGAGTTTTTTTTATTAGTAAACATAGGGCATGTCATTACCATAGTTACAGTGTTACAGAATGACAGCAATGTATTGGAGCGTCTTTTTACTTCCTTGTACGGAGTAAGGAAGTATTGTAATCGCGAAAAATTTCGGTTCTCAGATTTTGACGGAAATATCCGTTTTGACCTTTTCTGAATCCATTATGACTAGTTTCGTCGTGACGTCTGTACGTACGTACGGACGTATGTGTGTCGCATAACTCAAATACGGTTAGACGTAGAAAGCTGAAATTTTGTATTTAGGACTGTTATAGCATCTAGTTGTGCACCTCCTATTTTTGGTTTCAATCTACAAACCGGAAGTAGTAAATTTAAAAAAAAATTTGATAAATAATTAATTTTAGGCAATTTTTTTTATTTTAAATGAAAGATTATGTGATTATTATCTACAATCGGTATTTTATAAATTTTTCTGTATCTTCTATCATTTAAGAATAATTAAAGTATATACTTATAATTTAATATTTCGGTATCTTGTAGTCCATGATCGATTAACATTTGTTACTACGTAAAATTTAAATGATTATGACATGACAGTGACAGTAGCAGTTACAATAGTAAAATATCGTTTATATCTTCTTCTGCAGTTTAAATAAAATGACTAAAATATATTTGTGAGTATACTAGTATAATAAGTTAAAAGAATTTTTTATATTATTCTACATTTTAGTTATTAAGAAAAGTATGAACAAACAAGGCGTACAAGGAAGTCATGTGGTGTCCACGTCAGATTTTTTATCAGTAAACATAGGGATAATTACATACTAAAATAAATATGAAATATAAATTAAAGAAATGATAAATTATTTATTTATATTTTCTACACTTAAGACCTAGGTAGATACCTACATTAAACTAATGAGAATTTTTTTAATCGAATTAAATGCTCAAAATTGGAACCATGAAATTCTAAACAATATCCTAAACGATTATAAAAATAATTTATATATTTTTTGGGGAGTAATATTTTGGGAAGCAGCACTAATTAGATTTTTTAATTGTTCAACATTCATTCTGTCACCATTGTACACATAATTTTTAAGTGTCTACATAGTTCTTAAATTCTCATTAGTTTAATGTATCTACCTAGTTCTTAAGTGTAGAAAACAAATAAATAATTTATCATTTCTTTAATTTATATTTCATATTTATTTTCATATGTTAATTATCCCTATGTTTACTGATAAAAATACGCTCTAATGCATTGCTGTCATCCTGTAACACTGTAACTATGGTAATGACATGCCCTATGTTTACTTATAAAAAAACTCTCTGTACTATTATATAATATACAGAGAGTTTTTTTTATAAGTAAACATAGGGCATGTCATTACCATAGTTACAGTGTTACAGAATGACAGCAATGCATTAGAGCGTTTTTTTTATCAGTAAACATAGGGATAATTAACATACGAAAATAAATATGAAATATACATTAAAGAAATGATAAATTATTTATTTATGTTTTCTACACTTAAGAACTAGGTAGATACATTAAACTTATGAGAATTTAAGAACTAGGTAGACACTTAAAAAATAATGTGTACAATGGTGACAGAATGAATGTTGAACAATTAAAAAATCGAATTAGTGCTGTTTTCAAAAATATTACTCCCCAGCAAATGCTATAAATTATTTTTATAATCGTTTAGGATATTGTTTAGAAGTTAATAGTTCCAATTTTGAGCATTTAATTCGTTTAAAAAAATTCTCAATAGTTTAATGTAGGTATCTACCTATTATAGTTCTTAAGTGTAGAAAATATAAATAAATAATTTATCATTTCTTTAATTTATATTTCATATTTATTTTAGTATGTATCCCTATGTTTACTGATAAAAAAGACGCTCCAATACATTGCTGTCATTCTGTAACACTGTAACTATGGTAATGACATGCCCTATGTTTACTAATAAAAAAAACTCCCGGTATAATATATAAATATATATATATATATATATAAATATATATATATATATATATATATATATATATATATATATATATATATATATATATATATATATATAATATGTATACCGTGAATTTATTTTAACATGAAACATAGGACTTTTCATATCCATGGTTACGAATTTGACAACAATGTATTAGAGCGTTCTTTTTAAAATCGAACATAGGGAATCAATTTAACTGTATTATTCTTGACTAATATAACATATTTGGGCAGCTGTAATAGTTCCGACAGAAGCTTTCAACATAAACTTTTAATTGTTTAAACTATACCTACATCGTATTTCCAGATAGCAACATTTGAATTTGTTAATTGGAGTCAAACTGATGCTACCTGGAAATACGATGTAGGTATAGTTTAAACAATTAAAAGTTTATTTTGAAAGCGTCTTGGAACTATTACAGCTATATATATATATATATATATATATATATATATATATATATATATATATATATATATATATATATACAGGCTGAGACATCGAAATTTATTAACAGGATTTTTCGTCTACTCAAGGAGCATAACTTAAAATTATTTTCACATATACAGGGTGTTGCATAATGACTTGGCAATAATTGTTCGTCGTTTTTTAAATGAAACACCGTATATATTTTGAATTGTATTTTATTTACCTATACGAACATTTAAATTTCATTTTAGTTTTCCGCGGCGTTACCAAGTTATTCAATTTTTTCTCTAAAAAAAGCCCGAATACACGTATTGTTTTATAAAGGCGTACTGAAGTTATTTTAATAGTAAAAATTATGAATTTTTTTTCTGTACAACTGTAACTACACTCTTTGTTCTGACATAACTTTTTTTTAATGTTATTATACAGGGTGTTCAGTACAGAGAATCAAATTTACTCAATTTCAAATGGCTATAACTCGTCATTTTCAAATGGAACATCCTATATTTTATTATTCTGTTGTGTGTATTTTTGCATCTTCTTATGTTCTAAAAAGTGTCCTATGCCTAAAAACATTAATTGAATTAATTTAGAAATTAATGTATATTAATAATAATAATATATATACAGGGTGTAACACGAAATGCGGGCCATAGGCGTTTAACATGGTAAATCAGTTTTTCCGTTCGCATTGCTTCCCTAATTATTTTAGACAAAAATGTTTCAAATAAATGTTGTTGAGCTTAAAATTCTACATCCGGATCAGTAAACAAAATTTATTTTGGTTGCTTTATAACTGCAGAAATCAAATTTGAAAATACACGGAATAGCGAATTAATAGTAACAGCCATGGAATTAAAAACAGGAGATGAACAAAAATGCGTAACGCTTTAAACTTTTTATTTTATTTTCAAGAATAACTAAAGAATACATTGTCTTACTCTTTCTATCTTATGACAGTCATATACCGTGAGTTTATTTTAACGTGAAACATGGGTATATCATAACCATGGTTACGAATTTGACAGCAATGTATTAGAGCGTTCTTTTTAAAATGAAACATAGAGAATAAATTTGAATTTGTTAATTGGTGTCACAATACTGCTACCTGAAAATACGATTTATTCTTTGAACAATTAAAAGTTTATGTTGAAAGCGTTCCTTGGAACTATTGCAGCTGCCCAAATATCTTATATTGTTCAAGAATAATACAGTTAAATTGATTCCCTATGTTTCATTTTAAAAAGGACACTCTAATACATTGCTGTCAAATTCGTATCCATGGATATAAAAACTGTATGTTACATGTTAAAATAAACTCACGGTATTTAGTTGAAACACGTATGTCATTCGAAATTTGCGAAGTATTGATACTGTTACGTGAAGTTTTGTTCTTTGTTTTTATTATGAAGTAAAAAAAGAAAGAAATAGAAAACGTATAATAATTATATTGTTGATATTCCAGCAATTATAACTTGTTATTTGAGTTGGCTGTTTTTCATGTTGTTTTATGAAATACATTGTATTGTAAATTTTGAAACTGTCAAACAAATAAAAACTATTTTCACTGTTATTAAATAATTTAACATAGGTATATTGTTGTTTTATGCATACATTAGCTGTTTACATATAGATATTTATAAATATGCCCGGCAAACGCAATAATAAACAAACAATTCAGATTGTCTTGAATTTGTACCAACATTTTACTGCTGAAAAAGAAAAAGGAGAATTACTTATTCCCGTGTCAGCTGTTCTAGAGGTATTTATTTATTATTAAATTTATATAGTTATTCCAAATATTCAAATAATATAGTTTAAAAATATTTGATATCAAAATATAACTTTCCCGCCATAATTTCAAATTGATTCATACGAACTACAGGTATGACGTAACGGCAAAGAAGTTTGAGACGGACTATACACATATTATTCAAATTAATTGCCCCTCGCTATTATTTTTTGTCTTTTTTGCTCGTAGATGAAATAAAATGTCAATCATTTTATATAATTTTACACTATATCTTTATAACTTTTTTTTCTCTGAAGTAATGAGCTATAACATCTGAACGGATAAAATTATCGACTTCCGGTTTCTTTTATTAAATTTTACGAACATGTCTCTATATAATACGTTTTCATTTCAAATCTTCAAATATTCATAACTTTTTTCTACATAGATGAAAAAAATTGGTTTTTACGGGAAAAATCCGCAATTAATTCGTTCTAAAAATCCTCGAAGTTTCATGCTTGGGAAATTTTTGACCCAAAAAAAGTTGTCGAAAAGTAATGAAAATGCTCATATATATATATATATATATATATATATATATATATATATATATATATATATATATATATATATATATTTTTTTTTTTTTTTAAGATGGAAGACGTTCGAGAAAACGGTGATGATACTCCTCATGATGTTACTGTAAGCAGTAGTATTGGTGATATTACAATTGATAGTGTGAAAGATCATTTAGCCGGTGCTAGTGAAGAATTAACAAATCGACTTAGTAATGTGCAATTAAATGCAAGTGGCCAGAGTGTCATTGTTAAAACCACAACAACTACGATATCTACTAGCACTGGTACAAGCGAAGTCACCAATTCTACGGTCAATACTACAAGGCATCAGTTGGAAACCCGTAAGTAATAATTTACTTATTTTATATTAATATTTACCTGTAACTGTAAATTATCTAATAGCCACTATAGATACTTGACTATAGACCATATTAATATTATTATAGCGCCTCTGCCGACTAATTTGTGAAATAACAAAAAGCGTGCCAGGGTGCTATCTGTTTCTCATTTTTCTAAATAAGTTGGCAATGATCAGTCGGTTCAGTGCGGAAAATTTTAATTTTTTAATTCTAAAACATGATTTGAAACACAATATTTGTAACTAAGCATATTGATTAAAATTACATGATACAACACACTTTTAAGTTATCTGTCACTCGAGCTGTCGGGAACCCGCTAAAACAATTCCAATTTTCATAATTATTTTTACATAATAAACTAAAGCTCATTTATATTAAACACTCGCAGAATTCGATACTTCGTTATTACATATAACTTATAATAAAAATGGCCATGTGATTCTGTCTGCATGAATTACTATTTTACTTTAAAAATTCACTTTTTCCCATAAGGAAACATTACCTCCATTTCGGTAGTACTCCCTTTGTGATTGGTGATTAAATAATTAATATGGTCTATGCTCATATACAAACCATACGAGGCATACAAAAGTGATTGAAAATTGAGGGTCTATATTTTAAAATACAAAGTTGTAGATTTAAATTTGAAGGTCACGTTTGAAATCAAACACAAAATTATTATTGCACTTGCGGGTTCACCGTATACAATATCGGTGTTAAATTTAAATTAATTTATCTAAGACTACTATGAAAAGTTTGTATTAATGCTCATCTTAAAATAAAAAAATCTGACGTGGCCATCACACAACCTTCCGCCATATCTAGACTTTAAACAGAAATGTATACCTACGTACAATCTGGTGCCCATTTAAAATATACAAATAAAAATCTAAAATATTCAAACACAGAAATTAGTATCACCTGAATCAAAAGATTCATTCACACGAAAACTCTTCTGTGTTGAAGCAATCCTCCGTTCAGTTACTACATTTAATATCTTACTTATGATTTATAGCGCTAGTATGCCAGCTTGTCACCCGTCTCATCTGTCAATATTTTTTATGCAGAAACAAAAATCAACCGAACATGGATTACAAGATTTCAATGTTTTATTTGATAAATTTATTTTTTTAATTTTACTGCAGTTCTTTAATGCTACCAGATAAAGACAATTTTTTATAACGTAGGTTGCAAATAACTTTTTCTCTTATTCTTATTACAAATAAATACTATATTTATCCAAATTTATAGAAATTTTTGACACTTAATCTTATCAATCTTAAAAAAATATCACTTCCGATGAAGATATTTGTACCAAAATCTAATGAGCTCTTCCTATTCGTATACAATTGTAAAATACCAAATATCAAAATTTTTGGGTAATTCGTATTTGAGTTATCCGACAGACGGCATCGGCCCGGACCACACACACACACACACACACACACACACACACACACACACACACACACACACACACACACACACACACACACACACACACACACACACACACACACACACACACACACACACACACACACACACACACACACACACACACACACACACACACACACACACACACACACACACACACACACACACACACACACACACACACACACACACACACACACACACACACACACACACACACACACACACACACACACACACACACACACACACACACACACACACACACACACACACACACACACACACACACACACACACACACACACACACACACACACACACACACACACACACACACACACACACACACACACACACACACACACACACACACACACACACACACACACACACACACACACACACACACACACACACACACACACACACACACACACACACACACACACACACACACACACACACACACACACACACACACACACACACACACACACACACACACACACACACACACACACACACACACACACACACACACACACACACACACACACACACACACACACACACACACACACACACACACACACACACACACACACACACACACACACACACACACACACACACACACACACACACACACACACACACACACACACACACACACACACACACACACACACACACACACACACACACACACACACACACACACACACACACACACACACACACACACACACACACACACACACACACACACACACACACACACACACACACACACACACACACACACACACACACACACACACACACACACACACACACACACACACACACACACACACACACACACACACACACACACACACACACACACACACACACACACACACACACACACACACACACACACACACACACACACACACACACACACACACACACACACACACACACACACACACACACACACACACACACACACACACACACACACACACACACACACACACACACACACACACACACACGCCATCTGTTAGGTTAGGTTAGGTTAGGCATTTTTGCTTGACATAAAGACTAGTAGCAAACCGAGTGTGCGATGATATAAAAGATAATAAGTTTCCGGTCCATTTGTTTGTTATTAACAATTTATTGCAAAATAACGCGATTTTTGTCTATTTTTGCTTGTAACTTTGAAACTAATGGAGCAATCGGAATGCCCCAATGAAATGATTTGTAGAGAATTAAAATATCTACAAAATGAGAGGTCGAACGTCTCAATCGGATAATTAGGTCCTGAAATTTTTAGGAAAAACCGGAAAATTAGGCGTTTTTCGAAAATTCATAGCTCCGTCATTTTTTGAGCTGGAGCGCTAAAATTTTGAGAGAAAGTAGGTATTATAATAATATAATAGGTGCTGTCGGATTATTAGTTTTCGCGAAATCGCTATTCAAAGTTTGCAGTGCGCTTTTTCCGGCAGGCCTGTATATCTACAAAATGAGAGGTAAAGTTCGCGAAAAACGCCGCGCGCGCGCTCGCAGTCGAGTGGTGGGGGAAGGAGTAGCGGCGTATCTCGGTCGTTTTTCGCGAACTTTACGAGTGTTTTTAGCATGCTTCCAGGCATCTGATCGAAAAACTGAAATATACGTTTTGTAGTGCACGATGTCAACTTTTCAAAACTTTTTTGAAAATTATTATCGGACTTACGGTAACGCATACAGGCCTGCCGGACAAAAAGCGCACTGCAAACTTTGAATAGCGATTTCGCGAAAACTAATAATCCGACAGCACCTACATTTGGCACATATAAAGAACATTATAATCCCTACTTTCTCTCAAAATTTTAGCGCTCCAGCTCAAAAGATGACGGAGCTATGAATTTTCGAAAAAACGCCTAATTTTTCCTAAATTTTTCAGGACCTAATTATCCGATTGAGACGTTCGACCTCTCATTTTGTAGATATTTTAATTCTCTACAAATCATTTCATTGGGGCATTCCGATTGCTCCATTAGTTTCAAAGTTACAAGCAAAAATAGACAAAAATCGTATTTTTTTGCAATAAATTGTTAATAACTAACAAATGGACCGGAAACTCGAGTGAAGAACACATACCTATACATCTGCTTATTATCTTTTATATCATCGCACACTCGGTTTGCTACTAGTCTTTATGTCAAGCAAAAATGCTATACAGCTTGGCCTAGAATAAGAGGAAAAGTTATTGCACCTTACGTTATAAAAAATTGTCTTTATCTGGTAGCATTCATGATAAGACATTTTTGAAAAAAATATATTTTGTAGAGCATCATTTCCCAATCCATTTCCCAAAATTTCAATCAAATCGACCCGCTAGTTCACAAGAAAATAAGTCACAAAGTTAACGAAATATGTATGGAGTTAAATGGAACGTAACTAAATTTAGCAGGTTAAAGTTATTTATAGAGATGTTCCCATGATAGGAATCTAATGAAAATTTAATATAATGTGGAGAAACATCTATTGATAAATGTCTCGAAATTTGAACAAGTTTTGCCCGCTATATTCATTACAATTGATTTTAATAAGTAAGAAAACCGTGAAATAAAGTTGTTCTTGAAATAAACGTGGCAACGCCGAAGCTACCGCTACCTAGATCGTGCTCTTGCACGATCAGTCACGATGACAAGGAGCAAAATTTAAAATACTAATTGGAAGAGATTTTTTATAATATATGCAAATATTAAAAGAATACTTTCTTGGAATATTTCAAGTGACCGAAAAATACTTTATCGGATGAAATTGCGCCACTCATATTTCCGCGGTTGTCAAAAAGGTTATGTTTGCTTTAACATTTCTACTTTCTTGCCACTAATCCAAGACTGCCAACTGTTTGCAACGTTGTCAAGTCGGTTCACCTTTTTTGGAAATTAAACAACATATTTAATAATGAAGCAATAATAATACCTGAATGTATATATGTGTGGTATTGCGATTTAGGAACGCCAAATCGAGCTATCCAACCAGAAACAAAAATTTTGGCTACAGTTTTTGCAGAGCAATCTTTCAAAGGTAGTACCTCAGGCCAGCGTGAAAAACGGTCACTACTGACAGAGGTAAACAATTTAATTCGGCATTGTTTAATAATTTGTTGACTTTACTTGGAACTCACCACATAAATACCACAGCCTATCATCCACAATCGAACGGCATTGTTGAAAGATTTCATCGACATCTAAAAGACTCCCTAAAAACTTTCCAAAATCCTTATCAATGGATGGATTTTCTTCCATTCGTATTACTTGCACTGAGATCTTCAATCAAAAGTGACAGTTCATACAGTCCTGCTGAATTGGTTTATGGTACCAACATTAAGTGGCCGGGCGAGTTCGTAACTATGCAATCTACAAGCTCTACTTGCAATTTCGATACTAAACAATATTACACAACACTTAAAACAGCAACTGATAAACTTAAACCTATGACTACACGTAACTCTTCTTCATTACACTCTTATATACCTAAAAATTTATTCCGAACCTCCTATGTTTTCGTTCGAAATGATTCAATTGGCCCTATACTTAAGCAAGCTTTTGATGGCCCCTTCAAAGTTATCGAACGGTACCCAAAATTTTTCAAATTATTAATTAACAATAAAATAGAGACTATCAGCATCAATAGATTAAAATCTGCTTATATTTGTGACAATAATAACCAATTTAAATCATAATTGGAATTTCTTTTCTTTGATAACACAACCCGATTACTTCTCCTATATTTATTTTTATTTATAATGTTTGTCTATGTTCATTATTTTATATACCTTTTTTGGGGGGAGTAGTGTGGTATTGCGATAATTTTTATTTTTATATAGCAATAATTGTTATAGGCACTAGGCGATAGATATTGATATTGATTTTAGTTGTTGTTCTGTTTTTCAAAGAAATAAACATTAATTTTTCATCTCTGTTTCTTATTTAAATATATTGTGTAAAATACTACATATGTAACAATTAAAATTTATTGCTAAAAAATTATCTTTATCTCTGTATTATGGCTATAAAAAAATATATTTTTAAAAAAAGTTGATAATTGATTTATTTCCCAATGCTTTAGCATAGGCATAGCCCCCTTGCCTTTCGTCCCGCAAACTCATGCCACAACCTCCTAAAGAACTGCAGTAAAATTTTAAAAATAAATTTATCAAATAAAAGGTGGAAATCTTGTAATCCATGTTCGGTTGATTTTTGTTTCTACCTAAAAAATATTGACAGATGAGACGGGTGACAAGTTGGCAGAGAGTTTTTTACCTTCCGCTTACCTGTAAAGGAAGGTATTGGAATCATGCAAAAAATCGGGTAGTGAGTTTTTAGTGGATGAGCAGCTCATTTTTGATAGTTTCACGATGATGTCTGTGTGTATGTGGTCAAGGGGTGTTAGTCGCATAACTCAAATATGAAATACCCAAAAATTTTGATATTTGGTATTTAACAGGTTGGTGGAGGTGAAATGCGAACATAGGGAACATACACGACAATCGAACTTTCATGCCAGGTATCTTGATATAATTTGTAGTAGTATCACAAAACGAAGTTATGTGAATTTGTGTGGCAAAAAGAGTAATCAATAACAGAAATAATAATAAAATCTAAAAGTGCATGTAAACTTTCTCGTTCTGCTCGTACACATACATTATTATACAAAGAAAATATTTTTTTCAAAATCGGCATGAAAATCTTCATTTCCTGACTAATTTGAGTCTTGAAAGTAAGATTTCCATGACTAGGCATGAAAATAAATAAGTAATAGTATATTACATTACAAGTCATGAAAATGTTTCATTGCAGACGAGGAGGCGTTTGAAGAATGCGAGGATGCGTAGCGTCCGAGCATTTCTTCAAAGCCTCCGAGTCAAGCAAAGACATTTTTATGACGCGTGATGTATTCTATTTTTTTTAAATCGGCAATTAAGCTTAAAATTATAAAAAAATTAGGTTTGCATAAATCATCAGAGCTGTGACAAATCATCAGAGCTGTCACAAATTTTAGAAAAAGTTGTCATGACAAGTAAACAAAGTTGAAAGTATAAATGACTAGGCATGAAAATTTTATTTTCATGCCTAGTCATGAAAATCTTACTTTCATGCCGCAAATTAGTCTGGAAATGACGATTTTCATGCCGATTTTGAAAAAACATTTTTACTTTCCACTGTCTGTAGGTACAAACACTTGTCATGACAACGTTTTCTAAAATTTGTCACAGCTGTGATGATTTATGCAAACCTAATTTTTTCTATAATTTTAAGCTTCTATAATTGCCGATTTAAAAAAAATAAAATACATCACGCGTCATAAAAATGTCTGTTAGACTCGGAGGCTTTGAAGAAACGCTCGGACGCTGCGCATCCTCGCATTCTTCAAACAAGCCTCCTCGTCTGCAATGAAACATTTTCATGACTTGTAATGTAATATACTATTAATGAAAATAAAAATTTCAATAATATGACAGCTACTTTGACATTGACAGTACTTATTCCACGTTTATCAAGATGCCTAGCATGATAACTCCATTGTCATACAGGTTGGTGGAGGTGAAATGCGAACATAGGGAAATATATGACAATGCGGAGTTACGTGGAATAAGTACTGTCAATGTCAAAGTAGCTGTCATATTACTGAAATTTTTATTTTCATATATAATACCATTAGTGACTATGATTTTGCCGGCAATTTTTGCCGTCTGGTCACGACTGCTTGTTGCGTCGAAAATAAAGACGAGTGCGTAGCACGAGTGTTTATTTTCTAAAGCAACAAGCAGGAGTGGCCAGACGGCAAAAATTACCAAAAAATCATAGTCACGTATGGTATTCGGCTTGACAATTTCTCGAATTATTTTATTTATTCCAAAAAAGTAATGTATTTTTAAAACAATCATCACAACTGACATAATATCTAAGCAACGCTTCGCGGCAATTTTCACTAGTGAAAATTGTCAGTGTAATTTTCACTAGTGAAAATTGTCACTGTAGTTCGTCTGTGATTGGTACAATTCAGCAAAATGCTGTGTTTTGATTGGATGAAAAACTATGAGTGGAATTGTCATTAAAATATTTTCTTTGCATAATAATGTATGTGTACGAGTAGAACGAGAAAGTTTACATGCACTTTTAGATTTTATTATTATTTCTGTTATTGATTACTCTTTTTGTCACATAAATTCACATTACTTCGTTTTGTGACACTACTACAAAATATATCAAGATACCTGGCATGAAAGTTCCTTTGTCATGTATGCAGAACTGGGCAAAATAGCAGAACTGGGCAAAATACTCCAAAAAAGTAGTTAAATATAAATACAGATACTTAAAGCAAAAATATATTTTAAATATAAATACTAAATATACTTCTATCTCGATTGAAACACTGGACGAGTTGTTACATAACAGGAACAGGATAATTACTATATAGATTTTAGGTTGCATCCATTCAAATAAT
Source organism: Agonum fuliginosum (assembly GCA_947534325.1). Classification (NCBI taxonomy): domain Eukaryota; kingdom Metazoa; phylum Arthropoda; class Insecta; order Coleoptera; family Carabidae; genus Agonum; species Agonum fuliginosum. The sequence continues at coordinate 24,873,984 of OX384031.1, read as the reverse complement.
TTTCCGTTATGGCCAATATAAAAAATCCCAAGCAACACAACATCGACGCGTCGAGTAAACGACGTCGAGGCAACGTCGATATGTCGACAATTAGGTCAATACGATGTCGATCATTCGACGTTGACATGGCGACGTCATGTAAACGTTGTAGCAACGTCATTATTTCGACGTCGATGTGGCGACGTCAAAGTAACGTTATACAAACGTCGATATTTCGACGCCGATTTAGCGACGTCCAATTAACGATGTACAAACGTCGATACATCGACTAAAATTTAAAGACCGATATTGAAAAGAAACTGACAATGAGATAATTCAATTTGACAAATAATGTTATATGGTAATGCTATAACTCTGACTCTAGCCATAGTTCCATTATTTAGTGTCACGCGTTGCGTTTACGGTGTATCAGTTGGCAGGTTGGCACGCTTGTTTGATCTGTGGTTGGTAGCGGTATCAGCAGTAGTCACGTTGTCAAAGTGTCAGACAGTTCCAGTATTGTTGTTGTTTGTGTTCTAAGTTTGCAGTTTCTATATAGGCGCAACTGAATCGTGATTCATAATAGTTTTGAAACAAGTAAGTGCATAGAGAAATCCAGACCGACATACATCATAGCCAGGAGGCAACCTAGTATTCCAACCTCACTTTTACCTCGACTTTTACATATTTATGATCAAAACAGTTAAGCCTGATTTATAGATTGACGCTCCGTTTACGCAACGCAAACGTTTCCGTTCTTTTCACGTTAGATATTTTTATATCAATTTATAAATTTACGTTAGGATCGCACGTTGACGTGCGTTTTAGAGGTTATGTTATATTATTTGACGTACAGGTTTGACATTTTTGGCGCGATTTGTTCTGTGTTACATTCGTTACATGTCTCATTTAAATTATCCAGCTAGGATATTATAATATTTATTCATTAATTTGCTTACTACGCGACATGGTTAAAATTATTGTCACTGTCACTTGCCTGTCACAATATTTTGTTTTGTGTTTTGCATTTGATTGGCTGCCGTTCAGCCCGCAAACGCAAAACATGAATCATGATCATCTTTTGCGTGAACGGGTGCGTTAAGCGGTACGCGAACGGAATACTATAAATGATGCCATCTGATATAATTAGCTCATGTTTTGCGTTAGCGGGAACGTTTGCGTTGCGTAAACGGAAATCAGGCTTTATTGTCTTAATTTAAATATGTTAATGATACCGAATATCTATAAAACTGCAAAGGTATATAAACTTGTATGTTGTTGGCAAGTAAATTTTAAGTTATTATGAAATATCAGTTTGACAGTTGCCTCCTGACCCTCCTGACTATAAATTCATTTGTTATGGATTCGTCCATTCAAGTAATTTATAATTCGCTTGATTTTACTTTTAGAAATTTTATGCCGTTCGTTGTCGTGCGATTTATTGAAACAGACGACATTGCTGTTGTGCCCTCATATTGGATGAGTAAAAATGGAAAATATGCAGGGCCAACAACAGCCAACAGATGGATATTAGGTACAACTATTCATTAGAAATCATAAAAACATTTTTTGGTAAGTAAATAAACTAACCTCAGTGAAACGTGGGATTAAACTGAGATTAAATTGACAAAAATCGAATTAAATATTTGACAGTTCGATATGTTTTTATTTATTTATTTCTAGATTTAAATTTAATAATGTTAATATTTTTAGGTGGAGTGAAAAACGCACATCTCAGCATTACAATGAAAGTATTTATGAACTGTGTCGTGGTGCTTGTGGGAATATATAATATAATAATTCATTATGTATAAGTAGGTACTGTGTACAAGAATTTTTTAAATTTTCATGTATAATGTAATAAATAAAATATAGTTAAATTAATTCGAATTATTTTTTTACCATAAATCTATATCGACTATATCAACGTCAAAGCAACGTCAATTTATCAACGTCACAGCAACAGCAACGTCAATTTATTGCCATCGAAACAACGTCAATTTATTGACGTCAAAGCAACGTTGATAAATCGACGTCGATTCGACCCACGTATAATCGTCAGTTAGACGTCGATAAATTGACGTTGCTACGACGTCAAAATCGCGTCATTTGGTTGCTTGGGATGTTTAAGTTATTAGGTTTGCAAGAATAGTTATTATACAAGTGGCACAAAAATCGGTTTAAAAAAAAAGTTATTTTGTTGAATACAAAATTTGGGGCTAACTTCATGGTATTTAAATACGTTTAAATACTGTTTTTTAGTACTTGAAATACTATGTTTAAAATACTTTTTAAAAAATATTTAAATATAGATACAAATAATGAAGAAAGTATTTTAAATAGTATTTAAATACTTAAGTATCTAAATACTGCCCAACTCTGCATGTATGTTCCCTATGTTCGCATTTCACCTCCACCAACCTGTATATTTCCCTATGTTCGCATTTCACCTCCACCAACCTGTATAAATTGGAAGAGCTCATTAGATTTTGGTACAAATATCTTCACCGGAAGTGATATTTTTTGAAGATTGAAAAGATTAATTGCCAAAAATTTATATAAATTTGGATAAATATAGTTTTTATTTGTAATAAAGAGGAAACGTTATTTGCAACTTACGTTATAAAAAAATTGTCTTTATCTGATAGAGACGATTTAAATCCATATAGGAGTGACGTTATAAAAAACAAGCAAATTATTCGTATGAATCAAGATTTGACTTTTTAGTACAGCATGAGTTTGGTAGATGGTGCTGGCAGTCTTTTTCTATACGCGAAATTTAAAAGCAATATTTTTTGTTTCTATTTTAAGAATTAATCATTATTTTACCATTTTAATACATCGCATGATTCTGTAGGAAATATCAAAGATTATTAAAATACAACAAAACAAAATAACAAAACACGTTAACCTCAAAATTTTATGTTGACACTTGACACAACAAGAATGAGAAAATTGACAAGTTGTCAGCAATAAACAATCAAAAGTATATAACGAACTTTTGTGAATCTAAAAGAAAACAATAATATGTAAGAAAATATAATTCATGTAAAATTATATGAATAATTGTTCTGCTACTGCCGTTAAGACACAAATTGATAAGCCCCGCCCCTTATGACATACGATATGCGTATAGACTTATACGAGTAAAATGTGTAAGAAAGAGATAGCTTATTTAGTGAACGTGGCGGATAGAATTTATCTGATATGACGTCACTCCTATATGGATTTAAATCGTCTCTAGCATTAAAGAACTGTAGTAAAATTTAAAAAAAATAATTTATTAGAAAAAACGTTGAAATCTTGTAATCCATGATCGGTTGATTTTTGTTTCTGCGTAAAAATATTGACAGCTGAGACGGTGACACTAATGTCATAAGCGTCATAAGTAAGATATTAAATGTAGTAATTGACCGGAGGATGACTTCAAAACATGCAGAAAAGTTTTCCTGTGAATTAATCTTTTGATTCAGGTGATGCAAATTTCTCTGTTTGAATATTTTAGATTTTTATTTGTATATTTTAAATGGGCACCGGATTGTAGGTAAACATTTATGTTTATAAGTCTAGATAATGGAGGAAGGTCGTGTGCTGGCCACATCAAATTTTTTAATCAGTAAACATAGGGATAATAATCTTATATACTAAAAGGCTTAATTAATATTTTCGTCTGCCTAACAACGGGTTTGTGTCGGGCCAACGTTATGGACGGATTATCCGATTTTAATGATTTTTTCACTAGACGATAGCGGTCATCGAGACGCACATTTTTATGTATCATTCAATTGTTTTTGATTTTCTTTTGTTTGAGAAAAATGCGAAAAACTGACTTTTTGTTTTTCGTTAATAACAAATGTATGGTTTAATATATCGATTTAAAAATTGGTATATATAGTAAGCAACTAATAAGGAGTTCATGTGACCAGGTTTCAATGTTCTACATAGTATAGTTTTTGACTTATTAATTAAAAACTATACTTCAACAGTGGATCAGAGACTGTATAAACAAAAGTTCAACAAATGACTATTGACGTTTGAATAACGCTACATCTGTCAAACTGACGTCTACAATTCGACATTTAAAATGCATTTATCTAAAGTAATATAATTAATAGAAGCAATTTGTTAATTATATTGAGTTATAATAGTGGGAGCGTACATATTTTTAATATTTTAATAATATTTTAAAGACAAATTATTTTACTTTGACTGTCATTACAAAGTACAGTCGCAGAAAAAGACGTCAGAAGTTTTAGTACATTCAGGGTAAAAATAATTGTTAACACATTTGAAAAAAAACAATGCTATGTTCTGTCAAATTGACGTTTACAGTTTTTAATTCGATATTTCTGATGCAAGTACCTTAAGTTATATTAGTAATAGAAGCAGTTTATAAATTATATTAAGTAATAATCGAAAGAACCATTTTTTGTATTTTTATCAATATCAGTATTTTTTTAAATTTTATTTTATTTTGACAAGTTAGTATAGTCCCAACAAAAGATGTCAGAAGTTTAGGTACATTCAAAGAAAAAATTATTTGAAAATAAAAAAGCAAAAAAGGAACTTTTTCACCGGAAAGTATCACAAATTCATGGAGTTTGATGCTAAAGTAAAGGGTTAGGAACACTAGGTACTTTATAAAACTGTTAAAATTGAAGGTCGACGTCCTGCATTTAAAAAATATTATATAGAACAATATCGAGTCTGATATTAAATTAAACTACCAAGTGAGCACTAACTTTATAAAATTGTTGAAAATGGCGACCAACAATAATTGTCATTTGTTTTTATTAAAAAATCATATCGAGTTTGATATCAAATTCAGGGGCTGGATCGGCTGGATAAGGGCTACCTAATTAATAAAATTATTTAAAATGGTTGGCGACGATTGTCATTTATTTTTTTAAAAACAATATAGAATAATTATATCAAGTTAGATATCAAATAAAGGGCTGACAATGGGCTACCTACCACCTAATTAATAAAATAATTTAAATCGGTCAGGTGAACACTACTTTATAAAATTGTTGAAAATGGCGACCAAGGATTGTCATTTGTTTTTATCAAAAAATCATATCGAGTTTGATATCAAATTCAAGGGCTGGATAAGGACTACCTAATTAATAAAATTATTTAAAATGGTGGCCGACGTTTGTCATTTTTTACCTCTCGCCTCATATTCTATAAGAGAGGTATTGTAATGGGTCAAAATTTTCGAGTATGAGTTTTTGGTGGATAAGCACGTTTCAGGGTCTCTAGAATACGAATTTAATATTTTCACGATGATGTCTGTGTGTGTGTGTGTGTGTGCGTATGTATGTATGGATGTATGGACGTATGTGACGATTTTTCGTCCACGATAACTTAAAATGTATCAAACCTTTAATAACCAAATTTCATATTTAAGATTTTAATAAGGATCTTAACACCGGATAAGAATTTGGTAGAAATCCGCAAACCGGAAGTAGTACTTTTTGGAACTTGATATAGTTTTTCTGAAATAAATTGGTACATTATTTATTTATGACAATTTTTGCAATTAAAAATAAAAGATAATATAATTATCTATGGGTACAGTTAATTTTAAATACAATTTGCTGAATCTGGTAGTAATTAGCAATAAAATAAAGTGCAACTAAGTACCAATATCTTGTTGTCCATGATATGAAATTTGTTTTTACTCAAAATTTGAATTATAATGACAGTGACATTACAGTTGACATCTTTTGCTTGCATCTTGGTTTACATTATCGTTTACATATTACATGAACATGAAACTATTAAAATGTAAGTAAAACTATTTATTAGATTAGTAGAATAAGCAGAATTAGGCGAGAGGTCTTGTACTGGCCACAGCAGATTTTTTTTTAACAATATAGAATTATATCAAGTTTGATATCAAATTAAATGGTTGAAAATGGGCTACCTAATTAATAAAATAATATAAATCGATCAGGTGAGTACCACTTTATAAAATTGTTGAAAATGGCGACCAACAATTGTCATTTGTTTCTATCAAAATATCATATCGAGTTTGATATCAAATTCAAGGGCTGGATATGGGCTACCTAATTAATAAAATTATTTTAAATGGTGGCCGACGATTGTCATTTATTTTTATCAAAAACAATATATAGAATTATATAAGTTTGATATCAAATTAAAGGGCTGGACATGGGCTACCTAATTAATAAAATAATTTAAAACGGTCAAGTGAGCACTACTTTATAAAATTGTTGAAAATGGCGACCGATTGTCATTTGTTTAAAACAAAAAATTATTAAATCAAATCGAGACAGACGATTGACATTTGTTTTTATTTAAAAAAAACAATATCAAGTTTGATGTCAAATTAAAGAGCTAGATGAGGGCTAATTAATCGTCATTTGTTTATATCTTAAAATTGTTAAAATCATATTGATTTTAATATCAAAGTAAAGGTCTTGATCTTGATGATGAGGAGTGATTATACAGGTTGGTGGAGGTGAAATGCGAACATAGGGAAATATATGACAATGGAGTTATCATGCTAGGCATCTTGATATACGTGGAATAAGTACTGTCAATGTAAAAGTACCTGTCATATTATTGAAATTTTTATTTTCATTAAAATATTTTCTTTGCATAATAATGTATGTGTACGAGCAGAACGAGAAAGTTTACATGCACTTTTAGATTTTATTATTATTTCTGTTATTGATTACTCTTTTTGCCACATAAATTCACATTACTTCGTTTTGTGACACTACTACAAAATATATCAAGATACCTGGCATGAAAGTTCGATTGTCATGTGTGTTCCCTAAGTTCGCATTTAACCTCCACCAACCTGTATACAATAAGTGAAAAATATGATAGTGGGTGATTAGCTTCGGGTTTTTTCCTTTCAAAATAATAAAATCATTTCAAGTTTGATATATCAAATTAAAGGTTTTGATAAGGTACCTACAATATTGTTCAAGATGACGTTAGATACAATTTTTTTCGGTAAAAATGTCTAAATGTTAAAATCGTTATAATTGAGGCACCGAGGCACGAAGTGCCGAATCCTTCTATATTCAGAGTTCGCGCAGCGGGCGAATCCCCCTTGTTGCGCGGCAGCGCGACCTAGCTGACGGCCCGCGTAGTACTATACTAAAATTTTTATGGCTTAACTAAAATTTATATTGAAGAAGGAAGAAGAATAATTTAAAATAATTATAATTTCATCATACAATTTATTTCGGTAGAGTCTAAATGTCAAAATTGTTATAATTGAGGCACGAAGTGCCGAATCGTCCCACATTCAGGGTCCGCGGAGCTTGAGCCCGCGAAGCGGGCGAATTTCCCTTGTCGCGCGGCAGCGCGACCTAGCCGAAGGCCCGCGTAGCGGGGCCTGACGCTAGTTAACATACTAAAATAAATATGAAATATAAATTAAAGAAATGATAAATTATTGAACTTAAAAAATAATGTGTACAATTAAACTATTAAACTGTTCATACTTTTCTTAATAACTAAAATGTAGAATAATATAAAAAATCTGACGTGGCCACCACAAGACCTCCTGCCATACGTACTTTATTCTTTTAACTTCTTATACAAATATATTAATATATAAGTACTACTACTACTGCTACTATACTCACAAATATATTCTAATCATTTTAATTAAACTGCAGAAGAAGATATAAAGCATATTTTACTTTTGTCACTGTCATGTCATAATCATTTAAATTTTACGTAGTAACAAATGTTAATTGATCATGGACTACAAGATACCGAAATACTAAATTATAAATATGTACTTTAATTATTCTTAAATGATACCAGATACAAAAATATTTATAAAATACCGATTGTAGGTAATAATCACATAATCTTTCATTTAAAATAAAAAAAATTGTCTTAAATTAAATATTTATCGAAATATTGTACTACTTCCGGTTTGTAGATTGAAACCAAAAATAGTAGGTGCACAACTATAGTTTTTTTTTTTAAGAATTCTGTGTGGAGAAGATTGGACTTATTTGACCTTGAACTCTGATTGGTTCAAATCGCGGGCAAGTTTACACTGACGAAATTTAGTTGTCCATCTGAACTTTTTCTATTTAGCTCTCTCTCGCTCAAACCGTACTGTCAAGTTATTTGATAATGCATGCTACATACAATTTTTAATTATATTAGGACGTACGTACAGACGTCACGACGAAACTAGTCATAATGGATTCAGAAAAGGTTAAAACGGATATTTCGATCAAAATCTGAAAACCGAAATTTTTCGCGATTACAATACTTCCTTTTTACTCCGTACAAGGAAGTAAAAAACGCTCTTATACATTGCTGTCATTCTGTAACACTGTAACTATGGTAATGACATGTCCTATGTTTACTAATAAAAAAAACTCCCGGTATAAGTCATAAGTAAGATATTAAGGTGACTATTTCCCTTATTATATTTAAACAAATTAAAATGCACTATTTTTCACAAAAACCATAGAAACTATCTATATAAACAACTATTCCAGTGCATATTTTTGAATATTGACATAGTATGCGTATATTCAACCGTAACCATGACACAACAATCAATAAATGTTTGTTTATTTTTCACCAAATGTCAAAATATTTAAAATGAAATTAAAAATTATGCTAATAAATAAAATTGTGTTATTTAAAATTGTTAAATTTTATTTATTCATGAAATAGTCAATGCGTATACCACTCGATCATCAAAAATAATAGAAAATACTTTTGCCTCCTGGTTCGACGTATTTCCGCAAAACACCTCTCGACCTCCGGTCTCGAGTTGTTTCTATGGAAATACGTCTCATCAGTCGGCAGTATTTTCAATTATTTTCGAAGCTCTTGTGGTATAATAACTGAATATCGACCGAATTTGAACGCAACCGAAAATTGAACGCAACCTAATTTGAAAATGAAATTTTTCGGTTTAAAAATAAACACACTGATTTATGAATTATGCAAATATAAATAGCAATAGAGTTCTATTATCTAAATAATTTAAAATGTTGAACATTTATTTATTATTTAAACACCAAAATTGTTAGTGAAAATTTTAATTAATATTTAATCGAAAACGGGATCAAACCCGGTAATGAAAAAATTAGGTGTTGTAAATTATTTGGTCATCTATACCCTCTTCCACGCTTATCAAAATTAAACTTGTAATTTTTCAGAAAAAAATTAAAATGTGTAACAAAATCGGTTTTCGTTGCTTTTCTTAAAAACTTATAACTGTTTCATGGTAAAAATTTATATTTACATAGTTTATGATATTTATAAATATAAAACGTTCAATTTTGTTTTCAAAACGAACAAATAATTATAAATTTTAACTTTATAGAATAATTTCTATCTCATAAATTCTGGTAATATAATGTAATAAAATAAAAAATAGTATTACATAGAACATTCATTAGACGAAAGTATAGAAAATTTTCAAAGCAAAATATCAAATAGTTTTTCAAATATAAATTATTAAGTACAATTTTTCCACATTTTATTTTTTCTTTTCGATATTACAAGTTCAATTTTGATAAGCGTTCAACATATTATAAGTAATTCTACTGCCACAATATAATATTTATTAGCGTACCTATCCTCGATATGGAGAAAAAAAATATTAAAATTTAGGGCAATAGGTTAAGGTTAAATATTACGTTTTTACTTCCTTGTACGAAGTAAGGAAGTATTGTAATCGCGAAAAATTTCGGTTCTCAGATTTTGACGGAAATATCCGTTTTGACCTTTTCTGAATCCATTATGACTAGTTTCGACGTGACGTCTGTACGTACGTACGTACGTACGGACGGACGTATGTGTGTCGCATAACTCAAATACGGTTAGACGTAGAAAGTTGAAATTTTGTATTTAGGACTGTTATAGCATCTAGTTGTGCACCTCCTATTTTTGGTCTCAGTCTACAAACCGGAAGTAGTACTTTTTTAAAATATTTCGTAAAATATTTAATTTAAGACAATTTTTTTATTTTAAATGAAAGATTATGTGATTATTACCTACAATCGGTATTTTATAAATATTTTTGTATCTGCTATCATTTAAAAATAATTAAAGTATATATGTATAATTTAATATTTCGGTATCTTGTAGTCCATGATCGATTAACATTTGTTACTACGTAAAATTTAAATGATTATGACATGACAGTGACAATAGTAAAATATGCTTTATATCTTCTTCTGCAGTTTAAATAAAATGACTAAAATATATTTGTGAGTATGCTAGTATAATAAGTTAAAAGAATTTTTTATATTATTCTACATTTTAGTTATTAAGAAAAGTATGAACAAACAAGGCGTACAAGGAAGTCATGTGGTGTCCACGTCAGATTTTTTATCTCAAGAACTAGTGCTTTTATTTTTTTCATTTTTACTTCCTTGTACGAAGTAAGGAAGTATTGTAATCGCGAAAAATTTCGGTTCTCAGATTTTGACGGAAATATCCGTTTTGACCTTTTCTGAATCCATTATGACTAGTTTCGACGTGACGTCTGTACGTACGTACGGACGGACGTATGTGTGTCGCATAACTCAAATACGGTTAGACGTAGAAAGTTGAAATTTTGTATTTAGGACTGTTATAGCATCTAGTTGTGCACCTCCTATTTTTGGTTTCAGTCTACAAACCGGAAGTAGTACTTTTTAAAAATATTTCGATAAATATTTAATTTTAGACAATTTTTTTTATTTTAAATGAAAGATTATGTGATTATTACCTACAACCGGTATTTTATAAATATTTTTGTATCTGCTATCATTTAAAAATAATTAAAGTATATATTTATAATTTATAGTATTTCGGTATCTTGTAGTACATGATCGATTAACATTTGTTACTTCGTAAAATTTAAATGATTATGACATGACAGTGACAATAGTAAAATATGCTTTATATCTTCTTCTGCAGTTTAAATCAAATGACTAAAATATATTTGTGAGTATACTAGTATAATAAGTTAAAATAATTTTTAATATTATTTTACATTTTAGTTATTAAGAAAAGTATGAACACACAAGGCGTACAAGGAAGTCATGTGGTGTCCACGTCAGATTTTTTAATATGATATTACTAGGTACATGTCTAGTGCCATGCCGAAGTTTCATTCCATATAAATACAATTTCGCGTTGTTATAGTAAAAAAACGAAAAATAGTAAAAGTTAATTAATACCTTATTTAAGCTAAAAATCATTGATAACTATGCACGAATTTATTTTAAATTTATTCCTTTTAACACTATTCAATGTATTTTTGCATTATAATGAATTGTTTATAACGTTATACGCAAAAATTTAAATAAACAGTAAAAATCATTATAAAATTATTATCACAAAAACTGTTGCTTTTATAAGACTGAATTTTATTATGTGGATATAATATAGTCATATTTATTTCCCAAAAAAATCGCGTTAAAAGTAAATGTTAAACAAAAGTGATATTAAATAAACAATCAATACCAATGCTTGGAATTATATAAAAGCATCATTATGAGCAAAGATAAAGGTCTTCTAGTTCAATACATAGCAGTTTATTATGGTTGAAAGTAAAATAAACGTTTTATTAACATTTTTTGCAAATATAATTTACCGGCCCGGCTCCTAGTAGAAATTTATTCTAGTAACTCGCGAGTTTTTCATATCACATTCGTAAGGCACTTGTTAGGAAAACTTGCGAGTAACTTATTCGGATTGTTAACGCTGTGCTGACAAGGCCCTCGTGATGTAAAACTTGTGAAATACTAACGTCATTTTATTATTAATTAAATTATTACAATAATTTTCCAAATTAAACAAAAATTTATAACTTTTTGTGTCTTTCTATAGTTATCTTCCGTTCGCTTCCGTTATCTTCCACAAAGTTTATACAAATGAGATTTTATACATTTATGTTAGCAGTAGGATTCGAACCCACGATCCCAGATCCTTTATCAGTTACAGCTTGTCGCAGCACGTTTAACCGCTCGGCTATCACGGCTTATGATTGTCTATAATAACTTTGTCCATCTCAAGTATAATAAAGGACGATATAACAATATTAAACATTTTTACAAATTATATTACAATTATTTAAATAAACATTTTTATAAAAAGCTAAAAAAGCGCTGATGGAGCAAAAGTTACACTTATAACCTTCGAGCATATACTGACTAGAGGCCGCCTTACGGCGTTTGTTGTGATCGGAAGATATGCGGGAGGGGAGATTAGCGGGGTCGGAAGCCGTGATGTATTGAGGGATGCGTAATTTCTTAGTATTATTCCACAAAGTAAAATAATACTCACACAACCTCATTAAACTTTTCACAAAGTAAACGCAGAACTTAGGGTTATAGTAAAATGACATGTGTGACAAGAAGTAACAAAGAATAACAGCAAAACGCTGCCCGCAATACACCATGACTTCCAGCCCCGCAAGTCCCCCCTACTGCATATCTTCCGATCACAACAAGCTATGCATTGGTATAGGGAATTACTTCTCTAGTCAGTATATGCTCGAAGCTTATAACCTAACCTACATAAACGTATATTAGGTATACATATAGCACTTTGAATAGTAATTAGTGTCATCCTTGGCGGGGGCGGTGCTTAATTTTAAAAAGTGTAATTAAAAGTTAAATTTAAATAGTAAGTATTCTATTTTTAGATTTTTGGTGAGGGGGGAAGTTAATTATCCTCATTACCCCCTTCCCTATGCAACCGCGCCTGTTTTATGACTCATTATTATTTAATAAACGAAATCATCTATAGTCTAGTTTTACCCTATGTAAAACTCACTAGTTACTCACTATTTTTCCCGATTATTTCCTAACGCCAGTTTAACTAGTCAGTGCCCTACAAGTAACTAGTAAGTTTTACTCAGTGTTTCCTTACACCAGTTCCGCTAGATAATGCCTCGTAAGTAACTAGTAAGTCGAACTTGACTAGTTTTATTATATCAAAATCCTACGAGTTTCTGGTTAATTCTTCCTCACAAGAAATGTCTTACGAAAAACTCACGAGTGCCTCATGAGTACTAGAGAATGCCTAGAGAAATTTCTACTAGGGAGTAGTAGTAGTGACATGAGTAGCGGTAGCGCGTGAGAGATAATGGTACTACACTCCCGTACTCTAACTGCACAACAATACAAAGGAAGCCAACAGCTAACACACAGGCAGCCACGGTATATTTTTAAATATTTCAGAATTCGTTTCGCCGCCGTCCGTTCAAGATATTTTGATATTATGCTTATAAAATACGTTTGCAACTATTCGAAAAAAAATACAATTTTTAGGATATTAAATCTTGCAATAACCGTAGTGATTATAAGATTCCATTTTAATTTTTTTAAATTATAGGAAAATTATTTGTTGATATTATGTTTATAGAATGCAATTGATTCAACTCGACATAAATAAGAACTGTGAGGATAAATCTTCAAAATATCGTAGCGGTAGTATAGTTTTATTTATAAAGTTGAAAATTACTAAAATAAGTACGAAGTGCAATTCTTACCACATGAAAGAAATAACAAAATAAAATTATTTAAAAAAAATAGTTTATATATTTATATGCTTCCTTTTATTTACTTGAAATTTACGGAAATTATTTGCTGATATTATGTACATAGACTGTAATTGTTTCCACTCGAAATAACAAAATATACCTGAGGATAATTTTTTTTAAATTTTGGTGTTTAAATTTTTCCATTTATTTAATTGAAATTTAGGAAGATGATTTTTTGTTGATGTTATGTTTATAGAAAGTAATTGTTTCTACTCGAAATAAATAACAAACCGAAAACGTCGTAGCGGTAATATGCTTCCATAATAAAAAAGTTGAAAATTAGTAAAATTATAATTCAGTTCTATATTTACAAAGTGCATTTTATAACGACTTGAAATAATAACGAAATACTATGATAAATAAAAAACTCTAGTGCTCATATGCTTCAATTTATTTATTTTAAATTTAGGGAAATTATTTGTTGATTATAATGTTTAGAATGAAATTGTGTTCACTCGAAATAAATAACAAACTGAGAGGATAAACAATTAAAAAACATAGCGATAAAACTTAAATTTATAAAGTTCAAAATTAGTCAAATTATAATTCATTTCTATATTTATATTTACAAAATGCATTTTCTCACGACTTGAAATAATAACGAAATATTAGAATAAATTGAAAACAATTGTAGTGTTTATATGCTTACATTTATTGATTTCAAATTTAGGGAAATTATTTGTTGATATTATGTTTATAGAATGAAATTGTTTTCACTCAAAATAAATAACAAACTGAAAGGATAAACAATTAAAAAATCGTAGCGGTAATAAACTTCTATTTATAAAGTTCAAAATTAGTGAAATTATACGTACTCGTAATTATTCAGTTCTATATTATTTACAAAGTGCATTTTCTAACGACTTGAAATGATAACGAAATATTAGGATAAAAAAAACATTGTATAGTGTTTATATGCTTACATTTATTTATTTATTTCAAATTTAGGAAAATTATTTGTCGATATTATGTTTATAGAATGAAATTGATTTCACTCGAAATAAATAACAAACAGAGAGAATAAACAATTTAAAAAACATAGCGGTAATAAACTTCCATTTGGTAAGTTCTAAAGTGAAATTATAATTCAGTTCTATATTTACAAAGTGCATTTTCTAAGGCTTTGAAATAATAACGAAATATTAGGATAAATTTAAAAAATTTGATGTGGCCAACATAATGTCCTCTCGTCACACTCTACTATTTTACTATAATATAAGTGTGTATTACTTACTCACAAATATACCATTGTAAGGGAATTCGGGAATTTAGGCAGATTATTTTTTGTTGTTGTTATGTTTATAGAAAATATTAGTATAAATTTAAAAAAATTGTAGTGTCATATGCTTCCAATTATTTATTTGAAATTTAGGGAAATTATTTGTTGATATTATGTTTATAGAATGAAATTGATTTCACTCGAAATAAATATCAAACTGAGAGGATAAACAATTAAAAAACATAGCGGTAATAAACTTCGATTTATAAAGTTCAAAACTAATGAAATTATAAAGAAAAATTATAAATAATTAACAGAAAAAAAATATTCAGGTTTATGTACATTAAGAAAAATTATAAACAGAAAGTAAATGTTCTTCGAACGTGACAGATTTGTTAACAATGCTACAAATTATAAACCAAAAATAAATATTCTTCGAACGTCACAGGTTTGTTGTTAACATTAAGAAAAATTATAAACAAAAAGTAAATGTTCTTCGAACGTGACAGATTTGTTAACAATGCTACAAATTATAAACCAAAAATAAATATTCTTCGAACGTCACAGGTTTGTTAACAATGATAAAAATTATAAACAAAAAATACTCTTCGAACGTCACAGGTTTGTTGTTAACATTTAGAAAAATTATTAAGAAAAAGTAAATGTTCTTCGAACGACTTGACTTGACTTTATTTTTAATAAATTTTGCAATACTTCTTGATTCTTGAGGCCACTAACAGTTGTGTGTTGTTGTCGCACAACCACGATACTGGAACTTTTGATGAAGATTGTTCTTCAAGAAAAGTTACAACTGCGTACTGTTGATTAGATGCCCTAAAAGGAAAACAAAAAATTATTTGGAAATAAAAATAAAAATGACAAAAATGTACTGCATACCATTGCAGTGATTCAATTATTTTCATGCAACAAGGCAATAATACTTACATTGCTTAATCTTCAATACAGATATTTTAGCTAAACCGTTGTACACAAAACACATAACCTAGAAATAGGAATCAAACTAAACATAAACCGATCTGATCAGATACACAAACAAGAAACAACTACGTAGCAAGTAGCAGCAAGCGCTTCGCTTGGTCTTGTCGCGGGAGCACAGAACACATTGCCACGCGCTTGCGCACTATTGTCTTCCACAACAGTTACGTTAAGATAGTGGGAAAATATTCCAATTAAAATAAATACTTAGCTGAAGTAACAGCCTACATTATAAAAATGTATTAGAAGCTGAACTTTTGATCTGAAATTTAATGTTATGGTAAATTAAAGTTGATGTATAAATGTTTAAAATTAAAGAATTAACTTATAAATTTTAGCTAGAATTTTTGATTATAATTAAAATGTAACAAATTCAATTTGTTACACTCGTTTTTTGTGAACCTCGCGGTTTTGGATAGAATTTACTTTGTTTATGCTTTTAGTTTAAATGCATAAAAATCTTCCCTGTGGTGTACTCTTCAGTCTCCACTAATAACCATTAGTATACCCGTGAGTTGATGGCTGACAATGTGAGTCTGCCACAGTGTCATACTCAAAATGGGTAAAAGACGTGAAAGATATAATTATGTATGTATGTATAAAAAAACTTATTTCCTAAACTCGCTGCACTGAACTTGAACTTATGCTTAACAAACTCAAGCTATTATAGTTGTAGTGGAAATTATCTATGTACTGTATTATAAAGATTTAAAAATAATTATTGGTTACATTATATGAGTACATTTGACATGTATCTTATATGTATTTCGTACGTAACATAGCTACATAACTTGAAAATATCTATGAGTCTTTATTGCTATGTATCATATACATGTGTGTTTGCTGAGATGTATCTTATATGTATAAATGTATTTCGTACGTAACTAAGCTACATAACTTGGAAATATCTGTGAGCCTTTATTGCTATGTATTATGTATCATATACATGTGTGTTTGCTGGGACTAGTGGCTAACAAAATGTTTCTATTAAATACCATGCAAATTATTTTGCGAATTTTAAAAAAATTCTTTTTGTTCCATGATCAGTACGTCTTATAGTATATACCCTTTAATTTTTTTCCCGAAGTACAGAGACACCCTGTATAATATGCTCATTTCATTGTTTAATACCAAAAGTAAGTATTTTGTCTCTAAGTACTTATAATAAATTATAATTTAAATATCCTTTTATTATTGTTCATTTGTTTCATTACAAATAAATTTATAATATTATTTAACATTATATTTCTTATGAAAGTTTCATCTTCCAATTTTTAGAAGTCTCTGTATACCAAGAAATCCTACAATGTAATGTATTTAACTGGAAATCAGATATTTTTGTCCGCTCAGTATTAGTTGCTGGTTTGAATCTTTAATCAAAGGGAGCCATCTATGAACTTTTATTATGACTATTATGAGTAGATCACCGAGTCCACCTATTAGACTTTCTTGTAAATAAAAACGATTGCAGCGCTAACTATTGAGCTAGAAACACCAACCACAGTTTAAGAATACCTTTAAGTAAGTTAAATCGTTTTATAACATGTATTATATTGAAACAAATATTTGGGTAATTTAATCTCAATAGTTTGTTGCTCTTTTATTGCTATGTACGTATGTGTTTGTAAAATACTATTTTGAAATATAAGTATATATTTTCAAATACCTTATTTTATTTTATAATTTAATTTAAAAATATTTAAATATACAAAATTGGGCATCATAATCATGTTAGCCTTGGTTAGTTCTGCCACAGGACACCGCAGTGCTAGTGTCGAGCTTGTTTCCATCAGTTTCCACGGTACTTGGTACTCTATATTACCTTCTTACTTTATGAGAAACACACCACACTGTAGGTACTTGTCAACGTTAAAATATAAAATTTTATATTTTGCGTATTTCAAATCATTTTAAAATTATATATACAATAACTGTAATGATTATAGATTGTATACCACAACTTATCTATTACAATACATTATTTTGTAAAATAATTATTTTATAATTTATATCATAAATTATTACGAATACAAAAATCTGACGTGGACACCACATGACTTCCTTGTACGCCTTGTGTGTTCATACTTTTCTTAATAACTAAAATGTAAAATAATATTAAAAATTCTTTTAACTTATTATACTAGTATACTCACAAATATATTTTAGTCATTTTATTTAAACTGCAGAAGAAGATATAAAGCATATTTTACTATTGTCACTGTCATGTCATAATCATTTAAATTTTACGTAGTAACAAATGTTAATCGATCATGGACTACAAGATACCGAAATACTATAAATTATAAATATATACTTTAATTATTTTTAAATGATAGCAGATACAAAAATATTTATAAAATACCGATTGTAGATAATAATCACATAATCTTTCATTTTAAATAAAAAAAATTGTCTAAAATTAAATATTTATCGAAATATTTTTAAAAAGTACTACTTCCGGTTTGTAGACTGAAACCAAAAATAGGAGGTGCACAACTAGATGCTATAACAGTCCTAAATACAAAATTTCAACTTTCTACGTCTAACCGTATTTGAGTTATGCGACACACATACGTCCGTACGTACGTACAGACGTCACGTCGAAACTAGTCATAATGGATTCAGAAAAGGTCAAAACGGATATTTCCGTCAAAATCTGAGAACCGAAATTTTTCGCGATTACAATACTTCCTTACTTCGTACAAGGAAGTAAAAATCATCATTTTAGCCGAATTTCGGCTATGTGATTGTGTAGGTGTTTCCATGGTAACCTTTTAGATAAATTAATCTGCTTGGCGGGAATAACTTAAATTGTCAAAAATTGTCATCCTTTGTAGACATAAATTTAGATTTAAATTGTAATTTCTTGACTGTTTAGGTAAATGGAATGAAAAAGTAACAGAGTTCTCAGTCTTCAAAAGTTAAATTTATTTATTAACAGATGATAATCATCACCGAAACGTCGGTGATGATTATCATCTGTTAATAAATAAATTTAACTTTTGAAGACTGAGAACTCTGTTACTTTTTCATTCTATAAATTTAGATAATATACTGTAGACTTAGTTAATTCTGATTTATATAATAATTTAATAAATAATTATAGCTAGATAATAAACATATATTATAGCAAATTAAATGCATTTCTATAACACGCGTTTTTAATAACCCAAAAACCAAAAAGTCTGTATCACATACTGGAAAAATTTTACTATGGGTTGCGTTCTATTCAGTTTTGTTTTGGTTGCGTTCAAATTCGGTCGATAAGTCGATATTCACCTTAAATGTAGTAATTGAACGGAGGATGGCTTCAACACAGAAGAGTTTTCCTATGAATGAATCTTTTTATTCAGGTGATGCAAATTTCTGTTTGAATATTTTAGATTTTTATTTGTATATTTTAAATGGACACCGGATTATACGTATACATTTATGTTTATAAGTCTAGATAATAGCGGAAGCTTGTGTGTTGGCCACATCAGATTTTTATTTTTATTTCGAAGCATGTTTGTGTGGTAAATTAAATATTAAATATCTACAATTTCCTGTATAATGTCACTCAGTGGATCAACGTTTTTTCATTATTGCCTTTTATGTTATGTATAATAGTGTTGTTTAATTTACAATGTTTTATTCTTATTTTTATTGCTTGTAGTTGTAGAACGTTCCATGACAGCTGACAAAGTACTTCGTATTGAGATTGAGGTTAGAATTTTTGATATCACATTGCATCCATTGCACGCTTTTTATATTAGAGAATTTGCATGTATTGAATCATATAAGGTGTTGGATATACACATGTTTTATGGGATGAATATAATTTACTGATCAGAAAAATATGCTACTGACCGGGTTTAAAAGAGTAGCACGATTCGCTCGAAATCGAAACGTTATATTCTAGCTCTAGTGAAATTTCACAAAACTATGTTGACTGGCCATATAGTGTTTCAGTGTTTGAAACATCATATTCGAGTGCATCGCATAACTACCACTGAAATGTAACTACTACGGTATAAGAAGATTAGGTATAGCCACTCTACTGAATTCCGCGATCAAAATGAATACACATAAATTTCGCGTAGTTCTGGATGGCGTAACCCAAGTAACAATTATGACCAAATATGACGTCGATACAACGTACATAATTTTAGTCGTAGAGACGTCTTGAATACGTCAATGCGTGGAGCTATGAGACGTCATTTTCTGACTACAAAATGGCGACTTTAAAGTCGTTGATGTGACATCATATTCTGATAAAATTATGACGATTTTTATGCAATTTAATAAAAAAACATAAAATACTGATTTATTTGTATTTTAAATTTAACTTTGATCTTCGGGATGGTATATCCTAAGCTTCTAACCGATCAACTAATCTGACATTATAATTTGATGTTATGAAATATCAATATAAAATGAATAGTAGTAGTATTTATTTAGTAGTAATAAATAATATAGATTTAAAACCATAACTTTTAAAAACATTATAAATAAAATAATTGATAGTTCAAATCGTTATGATTTTGACGGTTCTTTTTAGGGTAGAAGCCGATGCCGAATAATAAAAACTTAAAGAACAAAAATATCAAACGACGCAAATGCGTATGGCAACAAAAGCTGCTGTTTAAATAAATTAATATTCTTTTATTGTACGCAGTTATAAAGAATTATACTCTTTTTGCTCGGTTTTCTAATAAATACACAATATAAGTTGACTTTATCATCATCATCATTTAGTATAATTAACTAGTGTCAGGACCCGCTACGCGAATCTAACGCTGCCGCGGGACAAAGAGGATTCGCTCCGTTTCGCGAGGCTCAAGCTCCGCAGACCCTGAATGTGAGAGAATACGGCACTCCGTAGTCCGTACTTCACATGACTCAAATTTTGCATTTAGACTTACCATTTGAATAAGGAAATTTAATATTTACATTCTATAACCCCAGAGCTGCGCAAATTACTTTACGAAAGTAATTAATTACCCATTACTTAAGAAAAAATCTGCTGTGTCCACCACAGTAGGTACTGTAAGGTACTGGTTTGTGTAATAATTAATATATAGTTGTTACAGTTAATTGTTTTATTATACGAGTATATTAATGTTAATCAATACGATACAAAATTATTACATGTCACGTCGTTACTCTAACCAACGTCGATACTGCCCTCTATCGATTGCTTTCTATATTAAGTACATATTTACTTTACGTAACACGCCCTTTTATAAAAACAAGTAAAATACATTACAGATTTAATTTTACAGGTTTCCGAATTGGCCGTGTTCTTATCCACAGTTTAGGTGTCATCTTTTGAGGCGTGTTTGTCGCTGGTGAATCCCTATCTTTGGTTACATTCAATTCCGTTTCAGCTTCAACACTTGCCTTGGGTGTTGCAACTCTTTCCTGTTCAACCTCTTCCGATGTTGGGACAGGACGTATGTGTGATCTGTTTCTTCTATCTTGGTTACCTTCATCTGTCCCAACGAGATACGAATCACAGTCTTGAACTTGCTTTACCGTACCCGCCGTCCAATTTCTTATTCCTTTTTGTATTGTTACTGTTTGGTTTTCCTTAAGCGGTTGCAGATTTATAGTATTTCCGTCATAGTGTTTCTTTTGAAGTTCCTGGTTCTTCAACAAGGTTCTTCTTGTTTCCTCAATGTCGAATTTAGGTTTCCACAGCTGTCTTGATACCGGAAGTAATGTTCTTAGTTTCCTTCCCATCAGTATTTCACATGGAGCTGGAATGTTACTCTTGGGAGTTGTGATATAATCGTCAGTAGCGGATCATGATCTGCTTCCTTTGCTTTGGTAAAGAGTCCTTTTACTGTTTGAATATGTCTCTCAACCATCCCATTTGATTTCGGATAATTCGGACTACTAGTTCTGAGTTCTATATCATATTTAGTTGCGAATTCTTTGAACTCAATGGAGTTGAATGGCGGGCCATTATCAGAGAACTTTCGAACTTTCTTCATCTAGGGGCACCTGGAGGAATGCAGTGGATGCATCTAAAACAGTGAAGATTTTAGAACCGTTTAACTCTGCAAATATAGTTTCAGCTGTCGGTAACTGATAATTTTCGCGTTTTATGTATTCATTAAGTGCTCTTGGATCCATACATATTCTAATGTCTTTGTTTGGTTTTGATACAATCACAATTGGGTGAACCCATTCCGTAGGTTCATTTACCGGCACTAAAAGTCCTTGGTCTACCATATTATTAAGTTTCGTTTTGACACTGTCTTTTAGCGATAATGGTATTTTCCTTGAGGCACTAACATTAGGGACCGCATTTGGCTTGAGTTTAATGAGTCTTTAGTTTACCAATTCCCGTAAATACATCGTCGTATTCTTGTACAATGTTCTTTGCGTTTTTGTCACTATTGTTTATTTTGGTCCGTGTTTATATTGTCTGTACGTTTTATTAATTGTAAGCTTTCACAAGCTTCAAGTCCTAATATATTTTGTGCACTTTGATTATTTATAATATAGAATTCTAGTACTTTAATGTTATTTTTATACTTGCACTTTAATTTAGTTACTCCAGTTATATTAATTTTGTGACCTGAGTATGAAATTAACTGTTTATGTGTATTGGTTAATTCACTCTTTAATTTTTTGTAAACACTTATGTTTATTATGTTTACTTGCGACCCTGAGTCTAATTTAAACATAAATTGCTTTCCGTTTATTTCTATTGATTCTATCCATTCCACACTGTTAACGCTGTTAACTTTCTTGTACCCTCTGGATATGGACCACACTAAACTACCACCTACATCTTCATCAGCTGTCTCTTCTTTAGTTGTGTTATACTCATCCTCAACTGTATGCACTTGTTTACTTTTACAGTATTTCATGTAGTGCCCTTTCTTCTTGCACTTATGACATACTTTGCCATAAGCTGGGCACTCTCCAAAGTTGTGTTTGGTTCCACATTTACCACATACTGAATTCGGCTTCGTACTATTTTGCTGTGACTTAACATTGTTGCTTTTCCTTGCTGTAACAGCGTCTGTTACCTGTGTTGTCGTTTTCCCTATTACTTGTTGTTGAATTCTACTTGATTCAGTGGCTCGACAGTAGGATATAGCTTTATCTAATTTTAGATTTGGTTCCCTTAGCAGCCTTTCTTGTATTGATTTGTCTCTTAAGCCTAAGACTATCCTGTCACGTATAAGCTCGTCTTTTTCTTTGAATTCGCAATTGCTGGCTAATCTCTTCAGTTCTGTCACGAATTGATCAAATGTCTCTACTTGGTTTTGATCTCTGCTGAAAAATTTGAATCTTTCAAACACTACATTCTTAATAGGAGCGCAATGCGTTTCGAATTTATCTAGAACTGTACTTAACTTATTTTTATCTTCTGGATCTTCGAACTCGAACGTTTTATACGCGCTTAATCCTTCGTCTTCTATTAAATTGAGGAGTATGGCTACCTTGGTTTTCTCAGGCTTGCAGTCCTTATCACTCGCAAGCATGTACAACTCAAACTTTTGACGCCATTGGCGCCAACTTTCAGCCACATTTCCAGTTTGTAGGTTAAGTATGCCTGGACCATCGCCTACGTTATTATTCAAGGCCTGGAAATACAATTTTCGTTGCTAGGGACAAGTGAATGCAAAATTTGGTCGATTGAGGGCGCTTTTAAGGGACCCGGTTTGAAGACCGGAAGTGCGGAAGTGTGAATTATGAAGTATCTGTGAAATACGTCAAAACATAAATTAATCTGTCACATTATGCATTAAAATGTCTGAATTAAAAATTAAAAATAAATAGTTTTTAAAATGATGATAA
The DNA here is from genome assembly GCA_947534325.1 of Agonum fuliginosum. Taxonomy (NCBI): domain Eukaryota; kingdom Metazoa; phylum Arthropoda; class Insecta; order Coleoptera; family Carabidae; genus Agonum; species Agonum fuliginosum. The sequence goes on along the minus strand of OX384031.1, from coordinate 24,850,426 downwards.
TAACACAATCAATAATAATATAGAGTATATTTTTGATACATATATTTTAATTCAATATTAAAATTGATTTATTAATAACCGGAACCGGGTCCCTTAAAAGCGCCATTTGCGGCAAAAATTTGCAACAAATGTTCCCCAATCATTCCCCAATGTTTTATTAGCAACCGGCCTGCATTTCCAGGCCTTGTATAATAACGTAGGCGATGCCTGGACCTTGGAATTCCATTTCTTGACGTTTTAAAAAATTAGTTTTTTGTCTTTTAACCGCTGCCACCATGTAAGGTACTGGTTTGTGTAATAATTAACATATAGTTGTTATAGTTAATTGTTTTATTATATATTAATGTTAATCAATACAATATAAAATTATTGGTTCCAGGTCAGAAGCCCAATTGACAAAAACCCATAGGACAAATGCCCAAAGACAAATACTCAATTGACAAATACCCAAGCGGACAATTGCGCACGCGGACAAAAGCCCATGTGTACAAATGCTCACGGGTACAAATGCTCATGCGGACAATTGCGCACGCGGACAAAAGCCCATGTGTACAAATGCTCACGGGTACAAATGCTCATGCGGACAATTGCCCACGCGGACAGAAGCCCACGTGTACAAATGCTCATGGGTATAAATGCTCATGCGGACAATTGCTCACACGGACAAAAGCCCATGTGTACTAAAGCCCATAGTACAAATGCTCATAAAATTATTTTTTCTCATCGGTATATTCTGTTGGACTCAATTAGGGTTTTGTTAGTATTGATTAGTTTATTTTAAAAAAACGAAGTTCTGTTGGACACAATTAGGGTTTTGTTAGTATTGATTAGTTTATTTTAAAAAACGGAGTTCTGTTGGACTCAATTAGGGTTTTGTTAGTATTTATTGATCATTCCCTTAGTTATTATTTTTGTGATCTCGTGTATTCACTTTATCGTGCGTTTCCGATAACACAGCGCGCTAAAGTATTTTGTTTTTTGCAAAAAATAAAATAAAATGAAAGAAACAATCAAAATTTGTTATTTACTTATTTAAGGCTGCTCATGCGCACATCGCACAACAATGTACAGCAATGGTATTTAAGTTAAACCTAAGATCACAGCAAAAATAATTGAACTGAATAGAGAACCTAATACCCTTCTTGAGCCCCACATACTCGGTTTGTGTACAAACAACAACTACAACTCTGATTGAATAGAACTACTCGTAAATAAGGAACCTTATACCCTTCTTGAGTTCCACATTCTCGGTTTTGATACAAACTCTGAGTAAATGCCACACCACCGAAAACCACAGCGTATAAAAACCATACCGCCTAATAACCACACGTCCGAAAAACCACAGCGTATAAAAGTTCCCCCACCACAATGTCCAGCTACCCATATACCAATTTTCACACTTCGATTTGCACGTTTGTACCCAAACTAATCAATACTAACAAAACCCTAATTTAGTTCAACAGATCTCCGTTTTTTTAAAATAAACTAATCAATACTAACAAAACCCTAATTGAGTCCAACAGAATTCTGTTTTTTTTAAATAAACTAATCAATACTAACAAAACCCTAATTGAGTTCAACAGAACTCCGTTTTTTAAAATAAACTAATCAATACTAACAAAACCCTAATTGAGTCCAACAGAACTCCGTTTTTTTAAAATAAACTAATCAATACTAACAAAACCCTAATTGAGTCCAACAGAACTCCGTTTTTTAAAATAAACTAATCAATAAATACTAACAAAACCCTAATTGAGTCCAACAGAACTCCGTTTTTTAAAATAAACTAATCAATACTAACAAAACCCTAATTGAGTCCAACAGAACTTCGTTTTTTTAAAATAAACTAATCAATACTAACAAAACCCTAATTGAGTCCAACAGAATATACCGATGAGAAAAAATAATTTTATGAGCATTTGTACATATGGGCTTTAGTACACATGGGCTTTTGTCCGTGTGAGCAATTGTCCGCATGAGCATTTATACCCATCAGCATTTGTACACGTGGGCTTCTGTCCGCGTGGGCAATTGTCCGCATGAGCATTTGTACCCGTGAGCATTTGTACACATGGGCTTTTGTCCGCGTGCGCAATTGTCCGCATGAGCATTTGTACCCGTGAGCATTTGTACACATGGGCTTTTGTCCGCGTGCGCAATTGTCCGCATGGGTATTTGTCAATTGAGTATTTGTCTTTGGGCATTTGTCCTATGGGTTTTTGTCAATTGCGCATGTGGCCGGCCACCAAAATTATTACATGTCACGTCGTTACTCTAACCAACGTCGATACTGCCCTCTATCGACTGCTGTCTATATTAAGTACATATTTACTTTACGTAACAAGTACTTCCTCAACTACTATAAATTTTAATAACTTACTTTCATAACGCCTTTAATTTTATGCTTTATTCAGAAAAATTTAAATAAATTTATCTTTTTTCCCCCAAACTATTTAAGTTGATACTTCGACATAATTTAAATAACGTGAAAAAATCTGATGTGGCCATCAAGACCTTCCGCCATACTCTACCCATTCTTTTTAGTTTTTAATATACTACAGGTGCGGCACAAAGGACGGATGGTTTTTAAAAAATCATAAAATCGGTAATTTTAACTCAAAAACTAATTTATTTACGGATTCGGGTTTGCAATGAAATAGCATTTGTGAAAATTAAGTGTGGAAAATCACATCAGTCATGTGATGACCGTTTTTGACGATGCATTGCTGGAGGCGTTCTTGGAAGTTAGCGTAGACTCTCAAGTGCAGTCATTGAAGCGTTATTGCTCCGAATTTTTTTACTGTGAACCGATTTCCATGAAATTTTGGAATTAGGCTCATCTTACCGTTAAGCTATTACCATACCAAATTTGAACCCAATCGTTGCAGTAAACTCTGAATTAGATAGCCGCCGACAACATTGTCATTTTGTTCAATTAAGTGACAAATCACTGTACATTTTCGTAATAAAAAGAAACAATTTAGATTTTTTTTGAAAATATAATATAGCCTATGTCATCCGGGGATAGTGTAGCTTCCCAACGGTGAAATATTTTTCAAATCGGTCCAGTAGTTTCGGAGCCTATTCAATTCAAACAAACAAACAAATCTTTCCTCTTTATTATATTAGTATAGATTATTTTCACAAATTAAGGGAAACAAATGTATAGATTTAAGCCGAAAGGCAAAATAAAGATATTTACTACTACTACTAGCAAGTAACAAGCCGGGATGTTCACATTCTTGAAATGTTCTGGGGATTTTAGTTTGTCAAGTGGGTAACATGGTTAAATATAATATTACATTTGTTTTAAATTAATTTTAGGCCTACTGGGGATACCAACATTTAAAAAAAAAGCACTACTGTACTCTACCTCAAGGGTGGTGTGGGAATGAGTATAGGTAATTTAGATATGCAATATTTGCACTTTTTACAATTATTGGTAACCGAGTATGATGGGGTTAAGTTCAGAAAAATGTTAGACAAGAATATTTTCTAGTTTTTTTGTTTTTACTCAATCAATTTTGACATTTTGAGATTCACCTAAAAAAATTAATTTTATTCAAAAAATCTTGTTAAAAACACTGCCGCGCTCTAATTTTGCTTTTTAGGTCATATTTTAGCATAATAAACCATCTTCTAAAAAAACGCATTTTATTCATTACACAGTCTGTAAAAATGGCGTCTACCGACCCCGTGTTTATTAGTGCTGAGCTAAATAAACTTTTAAAAAAGTGATTTAATAGAAATAATAATAACAGGCGATGTGCCTGAACAAATCAATGAAGGTGTTAGAAAATTCGTTGAATTAAAATTTCATCTTAATTTATCAACACACGAAGATAATAATACAAATTGTGGTAATACCTTGTGTGGAATGAAAAAAGATTCTCTTAAATAGCAATTAATCCTGTTGAAGAAACTAGGAAATAATTACGAAAATCGTATCCAAGATCTTCTAGATTAAAAGAAAAAGGTAACTCCTCACAATCAGATCAGTTGAGAAACAAAACTAACATATCAGCTGTCGAAAAAACAAGCAAAGACACTTATGCTAATAAATTTAAAATAATTACAAATAAAAATTATACTGAACAAGTAGCGGCATCTGACACTACAGCAACAAGGCAAACCGGAGGTCAGACCGCATCAATTCAAGAACCGACATCTATCCCTGCGGTTCAAACTAAAAATAATGTAAACAAAAATCCTATCAAAGACAACACTGCCATTAAAACTATCCAACAAATCAACACCGAACATATCAATGAGGAGAGCAAGGATGAGAGAAACTCCGAATGGATTACTCCGAAAAATCGCAAAAACAATCGGCGTATGCGGCATACTGTATACGAGTATTTGGAGGAGAATAGTTCCCTAAAAAGTGTTGCTAAATATGCTGATTTTCATGTTTACAGATTAGCCACAGATATAATAGTCCGCGAGCCAGGGTACAAAGGTCAATCATTTCCTCTCGGGCAATAACTTGTAAACTGCTTCAGAGTGTTGTATTATGAAGCTCCGTGAACGTCAGCTGCGGTTCGGTGGGTGGGTTAAGCAGCTATGGCGTGTTAGTATGCCAATGTGACACCCGTCTCACCTGTCAATATTTTTTACACAGAAACAAAAATAAACCGATTATGGATTACAAGATTTCAACGTTTTATTTGATAAATTTATTTTTACTTCCTTGTACGGAGTAATAAGGAAGTATTGTAATCGCGAAAAATTTCGGTTTTCAGATTTTGATGGAAATATCCGTTTTGACCTTTTCTGAATCCATTATGACTAGTTTCGTCGTGACGTCTGTACGTACGTGCGTGCGTACGGACGTATGTGTGTCGCATAGTGATGCCGCGAGATCTCGTTAGAACGAGATCTCGACTCGAGATTCTCGAAATTTCGAGACGAGAGTAGCTTTATTCTCGTTATTCGAATTTTTTTTTGTAATGTAATATGTCAGTATTAGTTAAATATACGAGATAAAATATTTACACAAAATGTTTTTTTTAAATTTAAATAAAATATGTTTAAATCTGACTTAAGTTTTAACATAATTTTTGCATTTATTATTCTATTTTGTTTGGAAATTAAATGTATTTAGAAAAATTCAAAATAAATTAAAATCACGTAATTTTTTTTAAACAACAACAAAAATGGTTGATTTTTAAACATAAACATAGGTAAGGAATAATGCATTTTTTATTTTAACAAATAACTACTTGAAAAACCAGAAATTCAAGCATTTTAATTACTTGGATGAATCGTGGCATTTCCATCTAGGAGGTGCGTAATGTTTTTACCTCCTACCTTATTATGCCAAAATATTTTCACGAGGATGTCTCTCTGTGGTGTATGTTGGTAGCGGATTTAGGTGGCAGGTCCAACGAGCACGTGCCCCTCTGTGTGTACGTGTAGACATTTTACAATAAATACATAATATGAAGCTATCTGACTCAGAAGTAACAAAAAATTTGCCTGCGGTGCATTTTCAATTGCGTTATTTACAATCACTCTTTTATTCAATTAGGTATACCTACCTATATTATCTTTTGGATACTTACGTAATTAAATCATACCGATTACGATAGAATAGAACAAAGCTAACATTTTTATTCAATTTATATATAAACCTACCTATTTTAATACACCATTTTTCAATGTATTAGATTTGTGCCCCTCTGTCAAAAGTTTCTAAATCCACCACTATGTGTTTGGTTGGATAATATGGATGGAGCGCTTTCATTGTCGCTCATTTTACTGAACAGAAAATTCTAATATTTTGCATCATATACATTTGTACATCTTTTCGAAGAGCTGGGAAGATTTTGGTAAAAATTTACCAACCCCATATGGTCTTCCATAGTGCTGAGTACTGACGTAATTAAATTTTCGAGACTCTCGAGTCGAGATCGAGATTCTCGCATCGAGATCGAGACGAGATCGAGAGTAACCATGTCGAGACGAGAGTTGTTTCAATCTCGTCTCGAAAATTCGAGATGAGACGAGAGTACACTAATTCTCGTCTCGTCTCGTCTCGCGGCATCACTAGTGTCGCATAACTCAAATACGGTTAGATGTAGAAAGTTGAAATTTTGTATTTAGGACTGTTATAGCATCTAGTTGTGCACCTCCTATTTTTGGTTTCAATCTACAAACCGGAAGTAGTAAATTTAAAAAAAAATTTGATAAATAATTAATTTTAGGCAATTTTTTTTTATTTTAAATGAAAGATTATGTGATTATTATCTACAATCGGTATTTTATAAATTTTTCTGTATCTTCTATCATTTAAGAATAATTAAAGTATATACTTATAATTTAGTATTTCGGTATCTTGTAGTCCATGATCGATTAACATTTGTTACTACGTAAAATTTAAATGATTATGACATGACAGTGACAGTAGCAGTGACAATAGTAAAATATCGTTTATATCTTCTTCTGCAGTTTAAATAAAATGACTAAAATATATTTGTGAGTATACTAATATAATAAGTTAAAAGAATTTTTTATATTATTCTACATTTTAGTTATTAAGAAAAGTATGAACAAACAAGGCGTACAAGGAAGTCATGTGGTGTCCACGTCAGATTTTTACCTCTCGCCTCATATTCTATAAGAGAGGTATTGTAATGGGTCAAAATTTTCGAGTATGAGTTTTTGGTGGATAAGCACGTTTCAGGGTCTCTACAATACGAATTTACTATTTTCACGATGATGTCTGTGTGTGTGTGTATGTGTGTGCGTGCGTGTGTGTGTTTGTATGAATGTATGGACTGACGATTTTTCGTCCACGATAACTGAAAAACTATCAAACCTTTAATAACCAAATTTCATATTTAAGGTTTTAATAAGTATCTTAACACCGGATAACATTTTGGAAGAAATCCGCAAACCGGAAGTAGTGCTTTTTGAAGCTTGATTAAGTTTTCTTTAAATATATTGGTACATTATTTATTTATGACAATTTCTGCAATTAAAAATAAAAGAAAATATAATTATCTATGGGTACAGTTAATTATAAATACAATTTGCTGAATCTGGTAGTATTTAACAATAAAATAAAGTACAATTAATATTCTATCTTGTTGTCCATGATATGAAATTTGTTTCTATATAAAATTTGAATTATTCTGACAGTGACAGTACAGTTGACATCTTTTGCTTGCACCTTGGTTTACATTATCGTACATCTTACATAAACATAAAACTATTAAAATGTAAGTAAAACTATTTATTAGATTAGTCTCGAGATTAGTAGAATAAGCAGAATTAGGCGAGAGGTCGTGTACTGGCCACAGCAGATTTTTTAAATTTTACTACAGTTCTTTAATGCTACCATATAAAGACAATTTTTTTATGACCTAAGTTGCAAATAATTTGTTCCCTTATTCTTATTACAAATAAATACTATATTTATACAAATTTTTAGAAATTTTTGACAATGAATCTTTTCAAACTTCAAAAAATATCACTTTGTAAAATACCAAAATATTGGCCCGGACCACACACATACACACACACACGCGCGCGCGCGCGCGCGCGCACACACATACATAATCATCGAGAAACTATCAAAAATGAGTTCTAAGGACCTTAATTCGTGCTCATCCACTTAAAAAGCACTACCCGATTTTTTGCATGATTCCAATACCTCCCTTACAGGTAAGCGGGACGTCAGCTGGTCACACGAACATGATAAAAAAATATATATTATGTTCAGTCATTTCTTCTCAATTGAAAATTTATCAGATGACAGTTTATGTGATATTGTGAATAAATAAACATATCAGCTGACTATATCTCGGTGGGCAGATTGGCAGCTGATGCTTTGAAGGGTGTAACCACGGGTGTAACGCAGGAGCCAGACATGAGCATCTATGGCCAATTTAAATGCACTAGCTGACGAGTTTCCCCCCGGCATATTGCTAGCTGATTTTTTTTATTACTTACAGGATCATTATTAACTATCAGCATACAATTTTTATCCGGGAGGAAATGACTTTCAATACCGAAATGTGGTTACATGTGTATTTTAAGACCAAGTCGTTTGCCCCTAGGTATCTCTTTCTATCGTACTAACAAACAACTATATTTGATGAAAGACTGCCTCTATATGAAAAGGTTTCAAATTAACCCATTATTGCCCAGTATTATTTTTCTTTCCGATCTGTCAAATATTTGACATATGAACTGTCATCTGATAAATTTTCAATTGGGAAGAAATGACTGAATATAATATATTATTTTATTCAATTTTGACGTTTTAAACAGCTATTATTAACTCCATAGCAACAACTTTAAATAAATGTTTATTCACAAGTGAATTAAATTTTTTTTAAATCACTCAACACATTTTTAAATCACTCTGACGTTTTAAACTGTTATTATGACTGAGGAAGAGGACTTAATTGGAGTCGAGACGTCGGTGTGTTATTGTATTTTAATAAATTGACTGAATTCTCCAAGAACTTCTCTACTTTTATTGTTATTATTACGTCAAAAATGCATAAAAACAATGACAACTTGCCAAACGACTACTTTGATTAGTTTTTTTTGTTATGTCAAAATAAATTTATAATTCATATATTTGAAATAATTTCGTCAAAATTGAATAAAATATTGTATAAACCACGTGAGATACGAATGTATATTCACTCGAAGAAATTATCCCACTCGCCCTTCGGGCTCGGGGGCTAAACTTTCTTCTCTTGAATAAACATTCATGTATCTCACTTGGTGTATAAATATCTATTATCATGTTTGTGTGATCAGCTGACGTATTATCCACCACTTTATAGTCAGCTGACTTTCTTTTTCTTTAAGATATTGGATTAGCTATAATCATTGGCGGATCCAGGGGGGGGGGGCGATGGGGGCGATCGCCCCCTTAGCGGTTGGTAAATTTTTAAATTTAATTATTTAATTATACCTACACTAAATATAATTTTAATAAAATAACAATTGTAAAATATATTATTTTGTAATTATAGCAGTGGCGGATCCAAGGGGAAGGCGATCACCTCCCTTTGAGAGAATTTGATCTTTAAAAGTTTAAGAAATCGTTGATAAATTTAAGATAAAGAAATTTCCCAATTCTCATTTCATTTATTTTTTAAATTTGTTATTTATTTTAATTTTTACTCGTGAAAACGGGTAAAATATATGTAATTTCCGCTTTATAGATAAACTTGACTTTTAAAGAAACAGCCGTTGACCTTGAAGCCTACAAATTTTTCGCCTGCGGCGCTATTTTTCCTTTTTCAAAGAACAGCATCCTAATATTACTTTTGATAAGAATTCGCCCCCTTCTTGGATATTTTCTAGATCCGCCCCTGGCTATAATTTGATAAATTTCTGTGTAAAAAATACTCTCTAAAGCATTTTACAAGTTATCGCCCGAGAGAAACTTGGTCATGAATATCTGTTGCTGGCTCGCGGACTATAACTGAAGATAATCTAACCCAATATCTTAAGCCAAAGAATTGTAAGGAAGTCAGATGCTTAAAATTAACATCCAAATATCCGGAAGAGTACTCCTCTTTTAAAGTATCCGTTCCAATTGACGACTCGAATATCAAAAAAAACCCTAACACTTGGCCAAAATACACGTGCGTGAACCGTTTTTTAGCACATCTCACCAACATCAAGAAGAACAGTTAGGAAAGTGTAATATTTTTAGTGTTCTACATTTAAATATACGATCCGTTCGAAATAAAACACTTGAATTTGAATACTACGTCAATAGTGTAGACTTCAACACAGAAATCATCTGTCTTAGTGAACATTGGCTGCAAGACTTTGAATCTTACCATTTCCAGATACACGGCTTCAACTTAGCTTCCATCTATTGCAGGCCGCGTGGCTATGGTGGAACACTAATTCTAATAAAGAAAAATCTACAATATATACCTTTAGAACTCATCAAAAATCTGTCAGTCTGTAATATCTGTGAACTAGCAGCTATTAAAATTACTCATTTAAATTTGATTGTAATATGTGTGCATATACCACCAAACGGTGGTTTTTATGAATTTTTAAACATACTGCCTGAAGTTTGTAATATGCGTTACAACTTAAATTCTAAAATTGTGATTTGCGGTGACTTCAACGTTAGCTAATAGTCGTGAAGATCAATTGTTTTTCGATCTCCTGTCCTGTTATGGACTTAAAACAACCATAACAGAGAATACAAGAATTGCTTAGACAATATAATATAAATAGTAACGCACCTCTCTGATCATTCTGCTCAAAGAATTGTTTTAGAATTATCCCCCAAACATATAAACAATCCTGAAATTAAAACTGTCAAAAAAGACTCAATTTTGGTAAAAATTAAATAATTAAATTAAATGCATCAGTCGAGGATCCGCCATTTTAGTAAATTGAACAATGCAGGATTTGAATATTAGAGAATTGCATCATTCGGAGGTCCCCCATTTTATGAATGGAACAAGGCAGGTTTTGAATTTTAGAAAAATG